>JAOPTO010001131.1:0-182282 GCA_033822845.1 Tetrapedia diversipes
CCCCCCCCCCCCCCAATTACCTGCACAGATATACGAAAAATGTGCGCGCGCGCTCCCGTGCACGTGTATACATACATACTTATTATTCGTTCTTTACTCTCTACTGTATGTAATTTTTTTATTCTCTACTATTGAGCGAGAGGGCACATGCTAGTTTCGAAAAGAATGACAACTGCGTAAAAAGCTCTTCCACGGAGCGTCGCGAAAATTACGCTAAAATTATTTTTTGTATCGAATTGTAAGAGGAGGCGAGAACTTGAATCCTTCGTCCTCTTTATGGGAAATGTAAAATGGTGCTCGTTCGTGTACGTTCAATTGTAATTTCCCTCTTGTCCACGACGCTTCGAGGAATGATTGCGAACAAAATAATATATTTATAGTACGTTACGAATTTAATTTTTTCAGACGAGACTATAAGAGCGGAAGGCAAGGTTTTGCCTAGTTTTTAGCGTAATTCTTGAATGATAAAAAAAAGGTCATTGATAGTGTAAAAATACATCAATATTTATTGTACATAGAGCTAAAAAAACTACTAACAAATAAAAAGGAATCAAAAATAAAGGCTTCCTGAGGACATTTTGCACGAATAAAAGACTCATAAGGACTTGCATAAAATGCACGTTCAGTATACGTAACTGGATCAAATTTTCAATATCAATCGTTCGATTTTGTTCAGTTTTTATCCCATAATTTTCCACGATCGTTTTTATCTTCTTCTAAACAAAACATATCGGACAACGAATAAATCAGGAGACGAATATAGTATATTTTTGTACAGATAGATAACTACCTTGATCTTCGTTTCCTTCTTCGCACTTCTCGCCTTCTTTTCTCATCATTTGCTAAGTCTATATATTTTTTTCTTTGTTCGGAGGTCATTTGAGACCATAATTTTCCAGCTGCCTTAGCGATTACAGTTACGTGTTGATTAGGCCTTTTACTACGTAACCGTAAAAAGAAGATGATGAAAGGATTAGTTGTTCGGCATTGTATTATATTTTTTCCATTGTTTCTTCGCGGCTCAGAACCATTCACAGCTTTCTTATTTTTTCCGGAATGATCATCTACGCTACCCAAAGGTAAAAGATGCAAAGTACGCGTTTATGTATTACCTTTCGTGATTTAAGAAATCTACGTTAAAAGTGTCCCGCGTATCCTGAATTTTATTGTGAACAAATAATATCACACTCCGGAAATTGTCCTACCTGTCGTCGTTTTCTCGTTTTCCTTGTTTTCGTGTTTTTGACGACTGCACGGAGCCGGTGTTTCCCATCCTCCTTGCAACCCTGTTACAATTTAGTGAAGTCGTGTAGTGTGCTGCATTACTTGACAATTTTTTATAAAAACTTTCCTTAAAAACCGAAATTGATGTGACAATGTCAATGAGAAGTGCACCTTCCCTTGTTTTTCGCGAGAAACAAGTGAATAAGTAAAAATTTGAATTCTTAAATAATTTTTTTTTTAAATAAAGTGGGAAAAAGGGATACTAAACAATTTTAAGGTAATAAATTTACAATTCTATTGTCGAATGTATAAAATATTTATACTCTAACTGATACAATTTTTAATAAAGTATTGTCATGTATATAATACAAAACAAATACAAAACCATGTAGTTAATTGCTACATATTTCGAAAATGAGGTGAAAGGTACGTTCTATTTAATTAGAATCTTGATCGATGATTTTCATAATTTTTATAATTCTCCGCCAGCTTGAGCAGCTTTCTTTGGTTTCTTATTCTTATTCCATTTATCACCGCAGTAACAAGCTTCTTTTTGAGCGTCCATATAACTTTTGCATCCCAAAGCAGTCGTACCAGTAAAAAGCATTTTTGCAGCAGCTTTACACGTATTTATTATCGTTGTTGATTGATAACCATCGCAATATTTGTATAAACATCTTTTGAATTCCAAATCGCATTTATCCTTATCTGAATTACACGTATCATAACAGAAATCGTGTGCATCACAGCATTTCGTCATTTCTGCAAGTGGTAGGTATTCTTGATTTATCTAAAATTATTAAGTAAATTGATTGTTTTTCGTTTAAACAGTGTATCATGATTTTATGCCATAGAGAAATCAATTTTGAGAAATTTGCTTACTTCGATTCCTAGAGATCCGCATCCATTACTTTGCGGTTTATGGTTCCAATCCGGTTTTGGCGCCGTTCCTGAAAACGTGATAAAGCAGTCGCACTGTCTTATAAAGGTACAATTAGATTTGATTATGTTGAAAACATATGTGCTAGTTTTTTATGTAATAGTTTTTTTATAAGAAGGCATTACAATTTTCTTGATTATTCTATTGTACATCGTAATTATCTGAATTACATAATGTATATAGATAAAAACAAAGTTATGTGTATATAAGTAGATTAGAAATATCGTGATGCATCATCATGTCAGAAATGTCAACCAATACTATCTTGATTGTCTTACGTAGAACAGCTTTAGTATTTAAGATTATACATAGATTCGAAAGTATAATAAACAAGTACTGATAGGTTAAACACATACCTCCTGGACATTGAAAAACGCAGTTTTCTTCCACTGCTGCATCAAATACTTCGTGTATATCCTTAATTTTTCTAGCTACAGTAACTGCATTTTGAAATAAATCTTGAAATACTGATTCTGCTGCTAATACGGCATCCCTTAAGTTTGATAATAATCCAGCTCCATAGCCTGACCATGCATAAGCCAGGAAAGTTAAGACATAGATTAAAGCTTTCCGATATTGGGAAAAATCCATTTTTGTACGTAACCGATGCACTCGTGAAATACTATTCAACTAATTTGTGTGGATATTTTTAGGTAAATTGACTCACATATACGCGATTGTGGACACGTGGTAACGAACGACGAAATAGATTTTACAATATACTTTGGTCACATTATATATGCATATATGTACACATGCATATATGTACACATGCATATTTATCTAAATGAACCTAAATATTCTTTTTTATGAAAATTAGAAATAGTTTTTTATAATTTCAAATAGTTTTTAACTTACACTGTATTAATCATCTTACAACTATTCATTTTTATAATGAAGGAAGTGTACAAGTAATTACAATAATTCCGTTATTTAAATAATAATTTTTATTAACCCAATAAAAATTAATAAATAATTCGCATAATGCAGAATTAAGTTGTACAGAAATAATGTATTACAGCTTCTTTTGTAACTCTCCATTGTCGTACAATTTCTTCACATCTGTCCCACCTCCTAAACATACCCCTTTTACAAATACCCTAGGTACTGTTCTAGCACCAGTCATTTCACCCAATATAGTTTGAATTTCATCTGCATCATCCCTTTCATCCAGTTCAATAGCAGTATATTTTTTATGCAAATCATCAAATATCTAAAATAATGTTAGATTAAATAAAAATATATGAAGTACATAGTTTTATGAAGGAAAATTAATTGATTAATACCTGTTTAGCAAGTTTGCAATATGGACATCTTATCTTAGAAAATATTACTACTGTATCAGATGAAATGAGTTGGTGAACATCCTCTTTCGTTACAGGCATAATTGCTTCCTGTGCTCTACAAACTGATCCAATGCAAATTAAATTAATGAGATTGTTAATATCATAGAACAATAATACCTGTATCTTAAATTCCATCTTAACAGATCATTGCAAATAGAAAATTTTCACATTGTACTTTAATAAGTACTTTTGTGCGAAATTAACGATTGTTATGAATTTTACCACCTGTTCCATAACGTTTTTCATTAACTGGGGAGGTTGGACTGTTTTCGAAAATCATTTTTGATATGCAGCTAATAAAACCTGATGAAATTGTATACATGCTGATTTTTAATCTTTGATTCAAAAAAGAATACATATTTGATGGCTCCGGTGAAGAACGATTTTAATACTAGTGCTTCTCTTTTCAGGTTGTTGCTCAAACAAAATACTGTCGCAAAAATCGATTCTTAATAGAGAGTATTCAAATGCAAATTCTATATTTTTCAATTCTACTTACATATACATTAGCTTGCTCAAAAATGATATCATCACTTTAATATATAAATATGAATAATCTCGATATATCAATACTACTAAAAATATTAACAGAAAAATTAATGTAAGAATTTTTAAATTTTAACATATGTAATGGACTTAATCTATTAATTCTGTATGCACATATATATATTTTTTATTTTCAATAATTATCAACACTTACAATTGTATTTAACGTTCGCACTTGCTGCAAGTATATTAAATAAAATAGGGAGAGACAAGTACTTTTATTGCTATTACGTTTCCATGAAAAGCTTAAGCTTTATATGCAATGGAACTAAATCGATTTTGAATAAAAGAATGGATACAGTACAGTTTACAGGTCGCACGGTTTCATAAAAAATGTCATCAGCGGCTGGTCTTTTCTTTTTTGAATTAAATTTTTCTTATATAAATATATATAAATTACTAGAAAAATAGGGTGTATTTGAAATAAATAAACAAATTATTTAACTTTTGACCTTTTTCAAAATCGTTCTCTAATGATAGTTTTACTACTGTACATTAGTTTTTACCATGATACGAATATTATACCATCGGCCATTAAAGTGTCATCATGAAGAATCAATGCAGATTTTTATATTTATCGATACGTATGTTTAACATAACGAAACAAAACATGTAAAATATTAAATTTACGTCTTTTTATGAATTTCGTTTCGTTTCGTTATGATTTTTATAGTTGCTGAAATAGAAAAATAAAATTTCTTAACAAAAGCATATGACTAATTTTTGAAGTACAATAGAATTGAAATATTGTACTTAAAAATCAAAGTTGTATACGAATTCGTGAATAAAATACAATGTAGTGTACCTATAAGTAATATCAAATTATCTGTACCGAAAGTGCCGTGCATATATTTATGAATTTTGATTTATACACTAGATGGCATGTTATGATGACGAAAGTACAGTCAGTTTTTGAACACCTCTTTAAATTGACAACTCAACGACTATCGCGTTGGAAGTGTTCCCTTGACACTTGACGTTACGGATTATTGAATATTTCATAAGGTTTCTTTGGAGTAAAGATGGTATAAACGCCAAAAGTTCTAAAAAAGATGGGCAGAATCACGAAAATGGCCTGTCCAGGAGGTGGTCTGTATGTCGTAGAAAGCGAAGTCTGCCTCCTGGTAACGGCTATGAGACGAGGTGTTCGGTGGTCTTCTCACTCTCATCAGGTTAGAATACATGTCAGCCGTATATTTTTACAGGAAAACATATGTTTTAAGCTCTGTAGTTTTATTCTCGTATCTGTTAATTTGATTTGAAATTATTTTTCTATATTTCATTATCATTTGAATATATTTTGATCATTATCAAATGAAAAAGGAAAAGTACAGTAATGTTGTAGAAATAAATTTAATTAACGTAATGTAATGTAATTTGTATTTAAATTTTTATAAATTTACAATGTTTAAATGTTTATATATTTTATGGTTATTTTTAAGGACGATGATCAAGATACTCTTATAAAAGGATTATTTACTTTGAAAGAAGCACTAAATGAAGCAAAGGATTTATCTTACTTAGAACCAGGAGTATTTTTGGCTCCATTTCTGGAAATTATAAGATCTGAAGAAACAACTGGACCTGTTACAAGTCTTGCATTATCTGCAGTTAATAAAATGATATCTTATGGTTTTATTGGTATATATTATGTTCTGTTCATCAATAGCTTTAGAATCACATCTTAAAATAATATTTTTACAGATTCTGATCATCCTGCAATAGCACAGTGTGTAGAAGCTATTGCTGATGCTGTTACACATGCAAGATTTGTTGGAACTGATGCATCAGGAGATGGGGTTGTTTTAATGAGAATACTTCAGGTTTTGAGAGCCCTTATGTTAGCACCAGCTGGAGATTATCTTTCAAATGAGAGCATTTGTGAAATTATGCTCAGTTGTTTCAGAATATGCTTTGAAACACGTCTCAGTGGTAAGAATTTTAAACATAGTTAAATTCTTTGTTAATTTTAGCATTGTTTCTTTTATTGCAGAATTATTAAGAAGAACAGCAGAACATTGTTTGAGAGACATGGTACAACATCTCTTTAATCGATTACCTCAATTTGCGGATGATACAAGAGTCTTACTAAATATGAAAGTAAGTTACTATATATACTATAATAAAATATAATATTTTAACAATTATACACATTTTTCTAGAAAATGAGAACAAACAGTATGGAAAGTAGCCGTAGTAAAAATAGAAGAAATAAAACTCATTCCAAACAGAAGGCAAAATTAAATACTGATAGTGTAGGTGACACTGAAAATCAACTTTTAAGTCCAACTGATAGAGTCAGATCAAGTCACGTGGCAACACCTGTTACTCCTGCAGGAAATATTGTTGATATGCAAGGTTCTTTAGATCAAAGTGGTGTTGAGAAAGCAGAAGAAGAAAAAAATGAAAATAAAGATAACAATAAAAAAGATTTAAATGAAGTAAATGAAACTATCAAGCAGGAAGATGAATCAGATGTGAAAAGAGAGGAGGATTTAAAGGATATACAGGAGTGTAAACAGAATGAGAATAAAATTGAGAGCAAGACAAACATTGAGAGTGGAAATGAGCAAGTTTTACAGAAAGAAGATAAAAGCATAGAGAACATAGAAGTGAATGAACAAAGTGAAACTGGGAAAACAGATTTGTTAAAACTTGAAGATCCAGGTACTTGCAATAATCATATTTTAATCAAAAGTTAATAACAACTTTACCATCTTCTAATTTTGTTTTTTAGAAAATCTTACAAAATCAATTGATGATGACAAAAATGTGGATTTAATAAATTCTGCAGCAGGAAGCATAGAAGATTTGTCAGTAGATGAAAATATAAATAATACATATAAAATATCTAGAGCTAAAGAATCTGAACAAGTTGAAGAATATATAAATGCTCAAGGAGTCCGTTTTATGCCACATCAACAACTAGCGCCATACGGTGCTTTATGTGTCCGTGAATTATTTAGGTTTCTCGTATCTTTATGTAGCCCTCTCGATAAACAAAATAACGAAGTTATGATTCATCTCGGACTCAGTTTATTGCAAGTAGCCTTAGAAATTGCTGCTGATTATCTTTCCAATTTTCCTTCGTTATTGGCGCTTGTAAAAGATGATCTTTGTAGAAATCTTATTTTGGTATGTACGATACGATATTTATACACGTATTTTTGTTTTTGTTATTTGGGAGCAATAATAAAAGGAAATCGTAATCATTCTAATCGTGTTTATTAGCTTCTTGGTACAGATCGATTATCGATTCTCGCAGCTGATCTGCAAGTATCGTTTTTGTTATTTGAATCACAAAGAGAGCATCTAAAATTTCAAATAGAGCATTACCTAAATAAATTGATGGAAATAGTAAGTTCTGATTCAAACCGGATATCGTATGATCAACGGGAATTAGCTCTCGGTACGAATACTCTATATTTTGTAGAATATTGTTGGGTTAAAATAATTTGACAAGAATTTAACATACCTTAATTTTAGAGGCCATAGTACGATTATGGAGAATACCCGGTTTACCAGCAGAATTATACCTAAATTATGATTGCGGCTTATATTCTACTAATTTATATGAAGAACTAATGAAACTTTTGTCAAAGGTATATTTGTATCCTGTAGTAAAGGAGCGCAGATGTTTATTAAATTTATAGTTACATTTGATATTTTTTTTGTTATTAGAATGCTTCAGCGTTAATGGGTAATATGCAAAATATGCAATTCATTTCTTTGGACGCAATATTTTCGTTGATTTCTGGAATGGAAATTAGATGCAAAGGTTACAAAGAATTGTGCAAACCATCTAGACATAATGCATCACCAAATCTTCCAACACGAGAAGAATTGCTCTCTATAAAAACAAATAAGCGGGTTCGTATTTGATTGGAATACACCTTTCTTCGTTTTCATTGCTTCTTTTCGGTTTCTTTTCTTCTTTTTCCTGCCTTTATTTTGAATCTCGTAAATATATATTTTCTTCATATAGTGGTTGATACTCGGTACAGAAAAATTCAATGAAAATCCGCGAGAAGGAATCACCAAACTTACAGAACATGGTCTTCTGGGAGGAAATCCCGGTAATCCTGATCCAGGGAAAGTAGCAAGACTTTTAAAAGAAAATCCTGGACTTGATAAAAAAGCTATTGGAGAGTACATTAGTAAAAAAGAAAATAAGAGCATTTTAAACTGTTTCGTTCATAGTTTTGATTTGAAAAATATGCGAATAGATCAGGCTCTACGACTTTATTTAGAATCTTTCAGACTTCCTGGAGAAGCTCCACTTATTTCCCTATTACTTGAAAAGTTTGCTGAGCATTGGCACGTGAGTTTAGTATTCTACTTCGGTAACATTTCGATCATAGTGAACTGAAAATATCTATATAAAGGATTATCTGTTTGTCTTCCAGGACAGTAATGGCAAACCATTTGCTTCAGCAGATGCTGCATTTACTTTAGCGTATGCGGTAATTATGTTGAACGTAGATCAACATAATTATAACGTAAAGCGACAAAATAATCCCATGACTGCTAATGAATTCAAAAGAAATTTAAAAAAAGTGAACGGTGGTGCTGATTTCGACCAAGAAATGCTGGACGAAATATATACCTCTATTAAGTAAAAACCTTTCGCTTTATATTTTTCAATTACCAATGTAACAAATTTTATGATTCATTTATAACCGAAAACCTTATGATCTTTTATTAGGGGTGAAGAAATCGTGATGCCTGCTGAACAAACTGGTTTGGTAAAAGACAACTACTTGTGGAAAGTTTTATTACGTAGAGGCATTGGACCCGAAAGTTTTTACCTAAAAGTTGGAAATTCTGGTGAATTCGTAGATAAAGAGTTAGCAGAACAGGCGTGGGCTCCTATTATAAGTGCGCTTTGTAGAGCATACGATAAAGCACCCGATAAATCGTTGCAACGTCGAGTCGCTGAAACCTTTCTCCGGTTCGTTATACATTAACCAATTTGGAATCAAAGTGTCATAACAAGTAATACCAACTGTATTGCATTTTTTCCTATGTATTGCAGCTGCGCTTCTATCAGTGCTCATTTTGGAATGAGTAGCGACTTGGATACTCTCATAGTAAGCTTATGCAAGTTTACTGGTCTTGCAACGGGTGGTGAACCAGATCAAGTGGTTTTACAACTTGGAAGTAGCAAATGTCAATTAGCTGCACGTACGCTCTTTAAAATTACTCATATACATGGGGATGCGATAAGAGCTTCATGGAAAAATATCATTGATTGTTTGCAATCGTTATACAAAGCAAGATTATTGCCAAAGAGTTTGACCGAAGGCGAAGACTTTATCGATCCATCAGGAAAGATATCATTGCTTCGCGAACCAAGTACACCGAAACCAGCTCCGGTAGATCAAGGAATATTATCCAGTTTATATTCTTATATTGCTTTGGATAGTTCACGCATGTCTAATCCAGCGGAAATCACCGCAAGGAAAAGAGCTACGGAATTTATTGCAAACTGTTATCTGAAGCAAATCATTGAGGAAAGCAAGTTCTTACAAGTTGAATCACTTCGCTCTCTTGTGGGTGCTTTAGTATTTACAAATTCTCAGGATGAAGAAATATCCGTATTTTTATTGGAACTCTTGTTGGAGGTAACCATTCAAAATCGAGACAGGGTAGCATGCATTTGGCCAATAGTTCAAGCTCACTTAGACGGGCTGTTAACAATTGCTGCGCGGGAAAATCAGCCGTATCTTTTAGAACGAGTAGCTGTTGGAATGTTGAGATTAGCGATCCGATTGCTACGCGGAGAAGAATGCGCGTGCACTGTTTTACCACCTTTACTACCCTTGACTCACCTACCTTCTGCTACGAGCCCACCACTCTCGAGGCAAATTGCATACGGTTTATTCGAGTTGTTGAAAACTGGTGCTGCGAATATTCATAGCACGGAAGATTGGAAAGTGGTATTTAGCTTGTTGGAATGTGCAGGTGCAGGGGCACTACTACCAAAGCAATCAAACACCGTGCTCGACGAAGCGATCAACACTAGGACATCCGTATTAGATCCCAGACCTATCAGTCCTGTACCAGAATGGGTACTCGCGTCTCCAACAGGAACTGAAGCTCCGTTGCCTGTGGCCGCTGACACGATCATCTTAGATCGAGATTTACAACCGCACGATCCTGCTGCTCTTGTTAAATGCTGCGAGAGCTTAACATTTCTAGTCAGAGATGTAGCGCATGTAACCCCATTTAACTTCGAATTGTGTATTCGTTGTGTGAGAACGTTCGCCGAAGCAGTTCTTCAGTGTTCAGGAAAAAGGAATAAAGTGCACAGTGGAACGGAAGAATCTGGCGGTAGTGCTGGTGCTGCTACATATCAGCAGAGTCCTATACAGCTGTTGGACCTAATGCATACGCTTCATACCAGGACTGCTCAAGTATTTCGGTGGTGGGCCGAAGAAGGTAACGCTACAGAAGGTGTCTCTCTATGGCCACAAGCATGGAGACCTTTGTTACAAGGGATCGCAAGATTGTGTTGCGACGCTCGTAGACAGGTACGCACTGCAGCTATAACGTATCTTCAAAGCACCCTGCTCGCTCATGATTTAGCTCAATTATCAGCAGTGGAGTGGTCTCAGTGTTTGGAACAGGTTTTGTTCCCCCTGTTGGCTCAGCTATTGGGGCCAATAGCATCTAACGATCCTATTGGTGTAGAAGAAACCAGAGTCAGAGCAGCCATGTTGCTGTCCAAAGTGTTTCTTCATCATTTGAATCCATTATTGACTCTTCCTGGATTTTTACCCCTTTGGCTTACCGTCTTAAGTTTACTCCGTGCCTACATGCATGCGGATAATAGCGAGCTTCTTTTCGAAGCCATACCGGAATCATTAAAGAATATGTTATTGGTTATGTCTTCCGCCAATGTGTTGGTTTCAAACTCGAAATTGTGGGCTCCCACCTGGAGAACAATCGATGTGTTCTTACCTAATTTGAAAGCAGAACTGTTTCCAGAGCCACCGGTTGTTTCGGTGCCATCCTCGCCACAATCAGCTCAAACACAGCAAACTAGTCAAGTTATCAGTTTGGTTGAGCAGCAACAACCATCTTTTTCCGGATCCATAGCATCACCTCAACCGCAGTTTCAATTAGTGGAGACTCCGTTAATCGTTAATGAATCAGAGGAAGATTCGCGAAACAGAAAAGAGTTGAACTCACCATCGCTACCTCTATCTTCTTTAGAACCTACAAATTTGAGTGGTGTGACGATTTCAATAACTTCAACACCTGTTGTTGTGTCATCGTTCGACGATAAGGAACCACGACAGATGATTACGTTAGTTGATGAACAACCTCTTAATGTGTCGAGTCCAGTTGCGATGTGTCCAACCACCCAAGAACCTTTCGACATTTGTCATCCGGCTATCGGCCATCAAACTTCATCCGTTGTTGAATGCGAAGAATATCGGCAAGAAGAAGCGTCAACAACAATATCAGGTATACTAGATGTGTCGAATGAGGAGAAGGTTGAACGACTATCGAAATCTATTATTAGTGGGAATAACGAATTGGAGCAGGCAATACCCGTGAACGAATATGAAGAATGGAGGCAACAACAGCAGTACCAGCAAGCTACGTTGCAGTCGCAATCCGTACAACATTTACCATACAAGCAAGACGTGGAACGTGTTGGAACATTAAATTCTTCACTTCATTCAAATTCATCCCAGGTGAATCAATGCCTTGCATTATAGCAGGATTAAATCGTCATACTATTGGTAGGATTATCGGATAATTCTGACTTCTTTGTTTCCTCTTTCTTTATCCTTAATTAATTATTCTACTACTTTGGATTCTTTTAATCGAATTTTTGGTAACAATTAAATATATTTTTGTTAGTTTCACCGTTTTTCCACTATATATTAGATTTATAACAATTTTGCTTTGACCATATTCAAGATTTGCATATAGTTTCAAAGTTACATTCGATGAATAGATAATATTGATATTTAATAATAATCAAATCTCTTTCTTTTTTACAGACGATGACTGTAGATTCCACAACAGCAACAATGTTTAATTCTGCAGCGTATTTTAGCGAAGACCCGGCAGCAGATCGTCTGTTTGCCGTCGCTAACCCTTGACCACTGTACATTATCTATGTATATTATTGTTTTTGCAAAAAAGAAATTTTTTTATGGGGTTTAGCGAAGAAGTTAGTTGGCGTAACAATAGATGGATTTTTGGCTTCTTGTATATTTGATATTACCATATATTAATAATAATATATAATGATACATTTGGTATTATTATTAATATATACATAGTACATACGCATTATATACATGATACGTATATATACATAAAATTGTAACGTCTATGGTGCGATATCGTATTTCGTGGAACCTTTACCATTATTGTCGTTGTTAATGTTATTTATCATCGACAAAATTGGTTACTCATTTTTGTGAATGTTCAATTGTTTTTGCTACGAGATGCACTAGAATAGAACACGATTTACGATATCGCAGGTCAAATTATTAGAAATTGTTCCTAAATGAGCGGCTGGTCTCCGCTATTGCAACTGCGTGATATAATTACAAATTGATTGATACATGTTTAGTGCAGTTTGCAAACAAAGAATTCACTCTCCTATTTTTTAACCATTCTTTCTTCTCCGCTCCTTCACTTTCAGTGTACATACAAATATGTAAAGTTTGAAACGCGCAGGCACAGGAGACGAATTAAATTTTACTTATCCTAACTCCTGCGACTTCCCTGATTCGATTACAAATCGAAATCAATTTGTACATACATATTATCGTATAATATATACATATATATCATACAATATAATTCATAAAAGTTTTATAATTAAAAGTTGGAGCTCAACAGTTTAGCACTCGGATAGACAGTGTTGAATATTCAAAACAGCCTTTGCTGTTCGAAATTTTATACATTCTGCTGATTTAGGAATGTATATTCCGAATCGATTCGTACGTCTAAACATTAAACAAAAAAATACGTGTTGCAGTCATGAGAAATGTAGAAACGAACCAATTTAAAGTCCGATACGCGAACAGATATATACATTGGTTGATTAGTTGTCAAGTAGAAAAGAGTAAGCAAGCTGTATATAAATGGAACAACACTGTCTCCAGTTCTCTTTCCTTTCTGCGTCATTTATACGATTTGGTGGCATTAGATATACATGTTTAGAAGTCTAGTTTCATTCTGCACCCATCGTACACATAGATGGCGCAAGTGTGTACAACTTGCTACATTTCTCTAAACATAAAGCAACTATAATTAGTTTACAGATCCAGGATGGTTTTAGAATAACTGCAAATTATCCCAACTTTCTGTTCGACGAACGATCTAACACGTATATACATAATGTTGCACGCTCTTGATTGTGCTCAACAAATCAAGGTACCAGACTTTTAGGTATTCGCTAGTTCTACTTGTCTGTTGTACATGGTCGTATAGAAAACAAGATGTATGATCGAAGATACCGAGGTCCTGATGTTTCATTTAACGTATGTATCATACCTAGAACATCATCGATATACATGCATAGTAGTACGCTACTGATGACCCTTTCGGCAATAATAACCAAGAGTTTTACACATCTGACAGAGATGCTGCGGGTGAACTTTACTCTGATCAGACACGTCCAATCCGTCTGGTTTCTCCAATGGTTTCTGAAAACATGAAACGTAACGAGAATTACATAATCGTATTGGTATAAATGCTGAGGATACGACGTCAAAAATGTATTTAATTACTCGTTGCTAGGTTATAACGCGAAATACAACTAAAAATAATATTTTGTTTTGGGATTTTGTAGGAAGATTTACGCTGCCAGTGCAACACCTACGAGGTTTATCGAAGAGAAGGAAACATGTTCGTTACGTTGGCTCGGGAGCAAATTTTTGCTTGGCAATGGTTCGCAATCGTGAAACGCAGCTGGGTATTTTCTACGCGTCGGACAACAATCGCTGCGAATTATAGTATTCGTTGACCTGCACAATTCACACGGCTCGTCGCTTACCACGAAAATGTTTTCCTCTTCGAGAGGTGTTTCGTTGAAAAAGTTTATTTAGACGAAAATAGATGAATCGAAAACCGTACTTACCTGTTTGTGAGGGTAAACGTTTATATGGCATTTGATACATTCCTGGCCCATATTGGCCCAGCTGTTGCCCGACATCCACTTGCGCTTGCATTTGGTACACTTGTATTCACCGAAGCATCGTTTCTTCCCTTGATACGGCGTCAAGCCTTCGCCCTTTCGCCGTGCCTAGATTTACATTACAAATTATTATTCCACGTCTCGGTGATTCTGCAGTTTAGTGACTTTGCCCTAAATGTGTTTATTTTTTAACAGTTTTCTCAAAAATGGCCGTATTTTAACATTAAAAATAAACTACTTTTTAACAAAGCACATAAACATTTAGAAAACTGCGGAATGCGCGGTCCGATTCAGATGATTTTTCAGTATGTTATAGAGAATAAGATTTAGAACAACTTTTTTCTTCTACAGATCGTTGCAGCTTTGGCTTAATTTTCGAGATATTCGTCAGAAACTATCATTACCATTGCACTGATCCAATCAATCATACACGTGTTCCAAAGCAATTGATGCCAGAACGTTCTATCCCTAATCGTTTATTATTTCTAAACCTTTGCCGGACTACGTAAACAAAAGACGTACAGATGAACAAAAGATTGATTAAATGTAATCGATTTGCATAAATTTTTAACAAATATCTAGAAAACTAAGCCAAAATGGCGGTTATATATAGAAGAGAAAGTATGTAGTTCTAAATCATTGAGATAGGCTCACGCATTCAGCAGTTCCTGCGAATTTTGTTTTTTATTCAAAACTAAAAAAAACCACGTTACTTTTTCAAGCTTCCCCGTTCTGTATCTTTTCTTTGTGTTAAAATACAATATTTTCTGAAAAAAGGAAACGTTAATTCAAAGCAAAATCGCTAAGCTGCAACTTCGCTCTACGTCTCTATAACCGCGCATTATAATAAATTTATTAATTTGGCTTAACCCCTCGACATAAAATAACGTCTGGGAAACGTGATTCATTTCATGTATCATTGTAGACTATGACGTGTAGGAGACGTCAAGATGTTTTGAAATGTTTCATATTTTACAAAGCTACTAATTTATTACTTTGTGATGTTACTTAATTATTGGCCATTAACATTATATATCAACCTGTTTAAATGTTACGTAGCAATGCGAATTTCAAAGTAAAATATTCAATTTCCAAGCTTGTACATAACTGATCAGTTGAGCCAAATTAAATAGTATCTTTCGTTCGCATCAAATTCTGTTTTATTTGTATGTCAAGGAGTTAACCATGTTGAAACGCATGATTCGTTCGAAACGAAAAAGTGTCAGTGCGATTAACGGAACGAGGGAACAAAATCCCGTTCTAAAAGATACTCGAACTACTCGAACTAGGTGACACATTTTGTAAAATGTTAGTTGTTCGCATAACGCGGCCCAAAAATAATACCCGTGTGTATGCAACGCTAATGAAGCTAAATTCAGCGAGCACACAGACGGGGGTGGATACGGTGAAACGCACACTGCTCGATGCAGATACTGTTTGTTGTATCAATTAACGTTAAATTGAACATAACGCCTGTCGGCGTTGCGTCAGGCCAATGTGCGTCGTTCGAAAACATTACAGGATTATGTTCGAACTACTTGTTGTCCACGTTTCTTTTTTATAGAGCTTGCTTCAAAATCAGTGAATTTTCAAACAAACTTTGGGGGTTGATTTTCCAAAAACGTTGAAACACGTATTTCTTTATTTCCAACCAAAAAGCTAAATAATTAAAAGGGGTGGATTTTCAAACAACCTTTCAACCCCTATTCAACCCTCTTGGAATATGAAAAAATCTTTCCTTAGCGGGTGCCTAAGTCACAAAAGGAACCCATGTCAAAGTGCGATCGTTGTTCGAACGGCCGTACCTGCGGACAGTCTTTGATGTAGTGACCTTTCTTGAAGCACAGGTGACAGAGATAGCTAGGTGGCGGCCTCTTCGTTGATTTCCTATCCAGAAGGCCTAATTCCGAGAAATGGTCCGCGAGCTCGCCGATATTGTCCACGAAACCGCCTCCTATCACGCAGGAAGGATTCAGTGCACCGCGATGCAGATAAGTTTGCGAGGTCGCCGCGGTGAAACCGTTCCAAATCGTCGGAAGGAGTTTGCTCTGAAGTAACAATCAGTAATCACTCGATTATCATTATTATCATACGTGTTAATAGAACGTTTCCTGACGAGTTTTTAGAAAAACAAAAGAACCGGAAGCCAACTGTTATGATCGTTTAGAAGGGAAGAGGAAGCGAGAGCTTAGAACCTGATCTTGTGGCTGAGCAGAATTTTGTTCGGCGATCGTTAGGTAGACCCAGTTGAGCAGCTGGGGCGAGTAGTGCGGCTGATGAAGAGGCTTCTGACCTTGGCTACCGATACCGTTCATAGATCCAAGGCCAAGCTGCGATGATTCCTGCGACTGCAAACGCTGAATCCCTGGCGTTGGATGGCAAGCGGCCATGCTCAGAGATTTACCGTTGTCCCGCACGATTCTTAATTCGGATTCTCACCTTTCCCATCATACTTGCGAAGTACCATTTGGACATTTTCGCGAACCGACAATGTCGCTCATTTTCACACCGAGTTCGCTCACGAGTCGCGAAGAGGGGAGGATTTTGAAACGCGAAATTCGAAGATCCACCGCATTACGCCGTGGGACAATTTGTTTCTCAATATTGTTTCACATAATTCAAAGAAAGATCCTCTACGTCACACCATAGGACAATTTGTTACTCAAGATTTATTCGCATCGTATCGGACACTGAAACGCACAACAATTACTCGACAACCATACGTCAATCGTTATCTCAGGTACTACACTTGTTCATTTAATCTGCCCACTGCTTTTTCACTTGCTTTAGAATAGCACAGTAAATTGTATTTCCTTTTTCCTGGACAGTGTATTTACATCGATGCACGTCAAGGCGAAAAATGAAATCGACGACGTCTCCAACGCGAAACCTCCGTTTCTTTCTTTCTTAGGCTACGCTGTTTCCAGGAAGCGCGTGCGTTACGCCATAGGTCTGCGAGGAGAATTCCGCAGCGAGTTTTGCTATGATCTTGTTGTGTCCCGAGCGCAGACGGCATTATAGTTTCACGCACATGCTCGTCAACCTCTTGTCATCGCATGACGTTCGCAACGTACACGTAGACGTGCATACTACACGGATGATTTACCATTGCTTGTGATTTTTACGTGGTCCATTGTTCGTGAAACAATCGCAAGGACAAACCACAGTTTCATTTTTACAAGCTCAGACTCCACCACACTTCTTCCTTCTCTTTAATACATTCGTTCGTCACGAAACGTTCGGTACCGAAATTTTGCAATTATTTTTCATTCACAAATGTTCGTTAATTCTACCATCCTTGCTTCTTTTCCCCCATCCAGTGTCCATGGCGATGGTGATCACCGTGTCGATAGCAGCTGCTCTCTTCTGTCTGTCTTCGTTACACCTTATCCTTCTTCCCGAAACGGACGAAACCAGACGGTGAATCGTACGAAGTCGACCGACTATCGGGATGTCGCTCCAGAGAGCGGTTTCACGGAGAACGCGGTCCCGGTGGCCGAGAACTACGTTCCTTCGGAGGGTCCGCCTCTGGTCTGAACACCGACAATGATCCGCGACCCACGAATACGTAAAAACGCATACAGATGAATCTAACCAGCATTAAAGAGAGACCCCCGCCATGTGGTGCACAGCTATTTCAGTGCTTGCTATCTATCGAGCAGCTTGCCGCCACGAGAGTAGTGCCTGCTGCTGCTGCTGCTGCTGCTGCTGCTACTCGGACTTCTCTTCTCCTTCGAGTTCTTTACTTAGCAGAAACGTTTCCAGCGCACGGAGTTCTCCTTCGCCGATCGGGGCGAACCTATTTACGCTACCCGCTCTATAAGTGTTCGCCCAGCTTATGTTCTTTGCTTCGTTCGAAATCGTGACAAAAATTTAAAGAAAGGACTCGCAGTGGAACCTCGTTTATCCGAACAGGTCGGAAAAGTCAATTTGGATAACTGTTTAACGTTATAACTGCAAAGACTGATTCGTAATTGTCACATGGAAACTTTGTAAATTTATTGTGTGATACCTGCACCTTTGAAAATTTACTGTGACTTTTACCGTAATCTTACGGTTTGTTTCCCTTGTATTAGGTATTTTTTAAACATAATTTTCAATTTCATTTCTTCGTCACAAATAAGTATACTCTAATCCGTAGATACGTTTAGTGTTAGTTCTGATTTTAATACAGGTTTATTTGTGAATTTGTAACGTCTGAGGCTGGGCATTAATTTGTTCGTAAACGAGGTTCTATTGTAATTCTTTGGAATAACCGTACACGTACAGCGATAAATTTGTGACATCCATTTTGACAGAATATTTGTTTTACATTAACATTGTCGATACTAATCGCGTCTTCGATAGATGGTTAAATACTTACGAAGCAGCAGCGTTCGCCGGCATTGCGAACGCATGAACACGTCTGCTCGAAGAGCGTGTAGCCAACGCGCTTTCGTTGAGATCGTGGATATTTTACCGAGCAATAGGAAGTTAGATTTGAGTCAGATTTAAACGGTACTTGGGCGCGTATACATCGCTGGTCATAATTTGTGGTGCAAGTGAGGTGGGGGAGATTGTGCCGGCTAAAAATAAGTCGGAACGGTAGAGCAACTTTTCGTCGTAACAGGCTCGGTTTTCTAAAAAAATATGAATTCCAAGAAAATTTGAAAGGCTGTGAGTTAATCGTAAGGTGATCGATGATTACAAGAAAAATTATACAAATTAATAGAGCGCCTATGGCAGGTCGAATGTCATTATTCTGGGTATTTAATTAATCGATGAAGTAATTTCTTTGAACGACGAGATTTATTACGGGACAAACGTTATTCTACGATGTTAAATTATTTCCGGTATATTACCCCGCCAGGTGAAATTATTTTCGGCCACAAAATCGCTTGTACCTCGTCTACACCATAAATTACGGTCTGTAGTGCGCATGCATACTAAATTAGACGATTGAAGTATCTTATTAAATTAGGCCAAATCCGTTCGTCGTTTTCCTTGTGCTTCGGATTTCAATTTAACGCCAACATACGTAACTCTCGTCTCGTTGCACGCCATCAAACCGTCGACGTGAACGCGTGAGCTAAGGGTGAAAAGCAGTTGAGCGTGCTTTATTTTTCTGATGTTCAGCGAACGTCAGAAGAAAACGTAGGAACCTATTTGAATTTATGTATTAATATATATATATAAGTTCTAATATAATTTATTACAATACACTTGTTCGTCTTTACGATATACGAAAGCTTGAAGCACGCTAAATTTTACACGAACCCTCGTGTCTTTCTCGCACGTTTCGTTACGGTTTGCATCCCTGTCAAATTACACCAGCCAATCGGTTAACCTATCGTCGTTCACCGTTCATGTACCCGTTTGACACCAAGGAATAATATTCGCTTCTGTTAGAGGAAGAAGAAATTCATTTTCTTTCTTCGGCTAGACTTAACACTGGCTTTACAGACATAAATAATATACTAAGGAATAAGGTATACATCGAACAGATTTGAAATTGCAGAATTGAGAGGGAAACAGATTTGTATTTGTATCTTTCCATCGATAAAAGTTAGCAAAAATTGCTAGGAATAATAGTAATTGTTTTTGCAAATTTTGCTTATGAAGTTCTAGTAAACCTAGTGTTAACACTTTACCGACTGCTCGTGGATCAACTTATTCCCGACCGGCTCACATTGCAGTGGATGCATCATTAATGAATCGAACAAAATGATTTTTTTCAAGTAATTGATAGTTTAATATCTTTATACAATATATATACATATACAGTTTTGCTCAAAACAGTCATCATCGTGTAAGGGAACATTACAAAACTTACAAACTGAAGCATGTAAAAAGCCGATTAATAGGCTTCCGGTTGGTAAAGTGTTAAGGTTGCCATTTCACCGTAAAAGTATTGTAGTTTGCGACAGCACTTCACTAAAAATACTTTCACTCTTTTCTAGAAAACGGACGAAGGAAAGAGAAGAAGACGGAAGTGACCGTGAGAGAAGAGAGAAGAAGGAGTTAGAATTTAATAGACGAGATGCAAAAATACGAGATGTTAAGCGTCGTAGGGGAAGGGAGTTACGGTGTGGTGATGAAATGCAGACATCGGGAAAGTGGACAACTCGTGGCTATTAAAAGATTCCTCGAAACCGAAGAGGACCTTCAAGTGCGAAAGATGGCATTTCGCGAGATTAGGATGTTGAAAGTGCGTGAACGCATATTTGTACTCCACTCTTCGTCGCTCTGACACGAGTCTGTCGATGACCGACCTACGAGTATCGCCTGCGAAAATGTTACCTAAAACGCATACATGTAATATACATATAGTCGCACACATGTTCGTAGAAATTACATCACGAGAACCTGGTGAACATGATCGAGGTGTTCCGTCGAAAGAAACGATTCTATCTTGTGTTCGAGTACCTGGATCACACGTTGCTCGATGAACTGGACCAAGTTAAACACGGCCTCGGCTGGGAATTGTCTAAACAGCATGTGTTCCAAGTTCTACGGGGATTGGACTTTTGTCATAGCTACAATGTAAGCATCATGCATTTAACTGTATGCTATGAAATGTAGTTTAGTCTACAGACATAGATCATTGCTATATTAACGGCGCTATCTGATTCAGAATATAAGTGTCTAGTAAGTGTTAGTATCGTTCTTTTATGTTTTTATATTATGTATGTCTAATAGAAAGATGTATACAAAATTACGCTTATTAATAATTTATAATTATATTTTAATTATAATAATTTAATATTTTGTGATTCGTCTCCGATGTCCGAGGATTAAGGCTATCTTGATCGTCGCGATTCAGGTTCAACGTAGACCTGACACGAATGACGCAAACGCGAGGGTTGAGTCAGAGGAACAGCTGGGTTAATCAATTATATCTGTAATATTCCTCAGGTAATGCATCGTGACATCAAGCCTGAGAATATCCTCGTATCGCCGTACGGAATAGTGAAGCTCTGCGATTTTGGATTCGCGCGCATTGTAAACAGTCCCGACGAGTCCTGCACGGATTACGTGGCAACGAGATGGTATAGAGCACCGGAGCTGTTGATCGGTGATCTACGATATGGCAAAGCGGTGGACGTTTGGGCGGTAGGTTGCCTCTTCGCTGAAATGGTAGTCGGGGATCCTCTATTTCCCGGTGACAGCGACGTTGATCAGCTCTATCGAATAACCCAAGTGCTTGGTAAATAATTTGCTCTTTCCATTACGCGTGCGCAACAGAGAACGTTTTGCTTAACACGTTCAGCGCGACATCTACAAAATTGCGAATCCGTTAGACGGAAAAGGAAAAATAATTGTTTAAGGCGGTCTTTGCACGAAGCATCAAACGATAATGAGTAAGATCAGACCTGGCCGAGTGTTGCAACATTCAAGCGCGGACGAGCTCATGGGACCTCCTCAGTCTATAGTAATGTCGATTCATAAATTGTTCCCCACGTGGGACGCGGTGACGGTGGACTTCCTGGCTCAGTGTCTTCGTATGGATCCCGAGTTAAGGCCTAAGTGTTCGGTTCTCCTGCAACATCCATTCTTCTTGCAAAACAGTTTCTTTGATACATTCGTTGGACAGTTAGAGGAGTACATCACGAAAGAAGTCGCTATGAATCCTCTGATAAATAACCGATACGAGGAGAGGAAATCGAGAATGTTTGATTATTCGATAGGATCGCAGGCAATTATTTGCCACAGAGATACTCCCAAGTAAGTATTGTTTTCGACTCTGTTAAAATGTTCTATCGTTAATCTAGGTTAAGACGTAGACTTTTTTTCTTTTGTTCTCTTGCTTTTCCATCGCAGATGGCAGATAACCCTCCTTAATGATGGATCATCGACCAAGAAAAAGAAGAATAAATTGAAAGCAATTGAATCGGTGAAGCCAGAGCAGACATCGGCGGTGACGCCTAACAATCACTCAGAAATTTGTTTTTCCGATCTTGTTTCCGTTTTACCAAACGCAACCTACATTCGTAAGCCGAAACACAAAGGATTCATCGTAGCAGATGAGAACACGCGCGCATTATCTTCGCTTAATTTCAAAAGTTGTTTCAGTTATGCGAAGAATTACGAGAAGAACAAAAAAATTAATTAAAGAATGTCAACGTCTCAAGTAGATACGTATCTTTGTATTATCCTTCTATTTATTTGCTTTTTAACAATTAAGTTATATGGTCCTTTTTGTGCTTCAATTAAAGTATACTATGTTAATATTATATTTTATTAATACATGTATTACTAATACAAATGATTACAATTACGATATTAATTATTTTCTTATTCCTTCATTATAGGACTGGAGAAATTTTATGGAGAAGTATCTAGAATTAAAAATGGATACATACTTGCAAGGACTTCAAATATATATGTATTTGAAGAAGAATACTTGGAGAATTAAGTGTGGTAATATCTTTGAAAATATCAATAATTATAATAAGAAATAAGCATTTTAATGTTTTACAAATTTTATTTTATTGATGATTTTACATAAGTTGCACTACTTAATGATCTCTTTATTTATTACAGGCAAAATGCAAAAAAGTCACAATAAAAGAAAATTATATACGGAGGTCTTCTTCGAGTGGATAAATATTTATCAAGAGTATCCAGTCTTAAACCAAAAATTGTGATAGTAACTGTTAATATAATGCATAGAATACAATAATAATCAAAATAATAGATTATGCTTGATCTAAGGAATTTTGTGATAAATTACACAATGATCTTAAAGTAAGATGATTTTTAAGACTGATTGTACAAGCCACTGTAAACTATGCATTATCATATGATAGAGTAGATGTAATGTGATTTTACATTATGTATATTATATTGTGTACTATTGTATTTTTTAATGTGGTATATTTTAGAATATTAATTATAATAGTAGAAATAAAAAGCATATTGATCGAATTAAGCATAGTTATGTATTTAACAGTTGTTCGAATAAATCAAATTTTTAGATAATTCAATTACTTCATCATTTACCTTTATAAAATAATACCAAAATTTTATCATATTGGTTTACAAAAGTATAAAGATTTTTTAACATGGATATTAAACTGAGTTTGACAATGTAAATAAATGAACTAAAAATATAAACAAATAAGCTAAAATGTAAATAAATAAAAGACAAGATATAAACATTAAGCATTTGAAGGAAATCTGGATCATTTCTTAAAGTATATTAAATAATTTATTAAAGTTGTTATTCCTGTTTTCTGTTGTAAAAAAAAGTTAAAATAAATAGATTTAACGTAACCACTCATAGACCAATAATCATTTATAAAAATTTCGCGAATAAATTACGCGAGGAAAGTAAGCGGTAAAGATAAAACAGCGATCTGCACCGTTTTTGAGAGCAGATTTTCTGGCCGAAAATCAAGAAATGTTAATAGGAATATAGAATGATAGTGGAGCTCTACTACTTCTGTGTGACAAGGATAGAAGACTGTGGGAGAAGGACAGAGACAGAGGGAGCACCAACTTTAGTTATGTATTCCTCATACTCCCCACTCCATTCTGAAAATTAATTAATTACTCGTTTCCTAGGATTAATTTATTTACTTTTAAGATTGATTCGTAAAGATAGGATCCTCTTCAACTTTCACATATAAATTTTAAGCTCGATTTCGTGTTAAATAATTAATAATTAATTATTATTGTATCGAGCGTCGGATTGAACAGAGCGTCGGCCATTGTATTTTTAATAATATCGATACTTTACCGATATAATTTATCCACTTTCAAGCATGGATTTAAAAGTACAAACCCTAAACAATATTCTACAATTAATTTTGTATCTGAAAGTTTCTTAAATTTATGTTAATTAATAATTAAAGTAGTCAATGCGCGCCATTTCTAGGTATTTGGTTACGTCGGACGAAACACGTCTTCGATTAACAATTAATTATAATCAAACTAAGGGTAAAATGTGCATAAAACTTGTATCTGAAAGTAACTAGTGGAGCTGTGCTTGAGATGCAGCCTTAAAAGTTCATAATTAATTGCTTGAGTGCGAGAAATTAATGAAAACACAATGGCCGACGCTCTGTTCAATCCGACGCTCGATACAATAATTATTAATAATTAATTATTTAACACGAAATCGAGCTTAAAATTTATATGTGAAAGTTGAAGAGGGTCCTATCTTTACGATTCAATCTTAAAAGTAAATAAATTAATCCTAGGAAACGAGTAATTAATTAATTTTCAGTATGGAGTGGGGAGTATGAGGAATACATAACTAAAGTTGGTGCTCCCTCTGTCTCTGTCCTTCTCCCACAGTCTTCTATCCTTGTCACACAGAAGTAGTAGAGCTCCACTATCATTCTACTTCTCTATTAACATTTCTCGATTTCAAACCAAAATTTTGAGCTCTCAAGAGATGGCGCTAATCGCTATTTCGATTCGGTTACTCTGTTTCTGTAATTTATTGCCATATTACCCGTAGAACTAACTCGTTGACTTTAAATTATGAATGAATTATTTCTGTTTTAGCTACTAATGTTACGTTTACGTTTATATGCATACAAATGTAAATAACGAAATATACTTCAAACATAAATGTATACGTATTGTTTATACGATTTAGATTTTAAAAATTATCGATTGTTATAACATTGAAAATTGAAATTATTCTTTATATACGTTAATGTGCATGGAGAAAAATGAACAAACGCATTAATTACTAATGTATTGAAAATTTCTAGTTTTTGGTTACAAGTATTTCTGAGCAGCTGAACTCGTTTAGATTTTTTCAGTTTGCCCTACGATCCTTCGATTGATCACAGTTCCTGTTGAAATGTCGAATCGGGAATGAATTGATCAAGTCGATTGTATCAGTTGTTTTGATCGTTTTATTTATTCGTCTCTCGTGGATACAGAGTGGTGTTTCGGTATAGAATTTTAATTACAATATCCGACATTATTTTATAAAAGTAAATACAATTGTATATCGTTAACAATAATAATGCGCGTAAATCGGTTAACACACGCTTCAAACGTTGGCTAAAGCATTCACGTTCACCGTACGAATAGTTACAGCTATACGGTCACTTACGCTTAATACAGTATTAATTACAAAGGAAGCCGATCGCGAACGTTTCCGGGGCTTATTTACAAGTAGAAGTAGAGATCTCGATCCAAAGTGAGTAAAGGTGTGTAACTATGTAAATACGTGTTCCGCGAAACGATTCCTCGGCCGAGCGAGCGCTCGCTACGAGTTACCTACGAGATTTCCTTTCGATCGACGTGTTACATTACCCGCTTCGCGATCGTCCTCCGCTTTTAATTTTCTTGATCGCTAAACCCAGGCACTCGAACCCAGACCATTGTACACGGAATTACTTTACGATCGGTGGCATGCTCGTTACAAGCCCATATTATCTCGACATGCAAACAGTCACGGAGAGACTTGAATTGACAGACAGAGACAGAGAGACAGAAAAAGAGAGAGAGAGAGAGAGAGATTGAGAGTGAGAGCGAAAGGAGGAAGAGAAGAGGAAGAGGAGGATCGAAAGAGAGAGATAAGAAGGGAGGAAAACGCGTGATCGCAATCGCAAAGCATCGTTACGTTTGTAAGAGGGGTGAGATCTTCACGATGCGTTTTGGTGAGTGTCCAAAGGACACATTAGTTACAAAATTCATCATAAATGGACTCATTCTTCGTTATAGTATAGCGACGGAGATGTGTAACTTGACGAACATAATCTCAAGTAAGCGAATCCATGACTAACACAGTTTGATTGGACAAAAGTGAAACTTTCAACGCGCACATTCCAGCAGATTTTACGGTTCCACATAGTGTGTTACATAGTACTTAAACCTATAAAGCGAAAAACGTAAGAAGTGTAAATAAATAAATGATCGTAATAAATAATAATAAATGAAATTCTGTACTCGGTTAACGAATCGATGAAATAAAAAAGCTTGGAATTTTTTCGCTACCTCCAGAAACCTCACTTTTGGTCGTTCAAACTGTACATACTGTCTGATCAACGGTTGCCCCTCTGATCTATTATCTGGAAGTACAATTGAAACTTTGTATACATCGTTTAGTCCTGTAAAATACGAAAAAGTACTTACGTGTTTGTGTATGTTAAAGCTATCGAATGAACGGAATGAATGAGAAGGTACAGGAAACTGGCGTTCATGCTGGCTAAATGCGAGTATTAATTATTCTTTGGACGGGTTTCCACGCGCAGAAATACTGTTATCAAACGCAAAGTGCGATTCTAATCCTATCCACGATACCGACGTTTCCTTCGGTTTTCCTTCGTCCATGCGTTTATGGTTTTCCACGTTGCGATGAAATTTCAGAATTACACCTCTGCGATCAGTCGTCTATTTAAATTTCTTCCTAAAAACGAAGCAACGATCTCAATAACGACGTATACGACTAGCTTTTCTGAGAATGTAAGCAGCAAACTGGACGATCCTATGAACATGGTTGTTGGGGTTTACATTGTTAAAATTTGCAAGAAACAAAAATTTTATACTGGTATTTCAATATACCTAACATGTAAAAAGATATTGCTTAATATCGCTTGTAAAAACGTACCTTAGCAGTTTTAGACAGCTGAAATGCTGTTCGTACTTCACCTAACCTAAACAGGTCTGAACCGATCTACCAATCGGTAATTCATCAATCGCTCAAGACAGTAGTCTTGCGCTCTGTTGGTAACACATACGCTATCCATGATATTTTTACATTACAGGATTGCTGATACGATTCAAAAACTCTTAAACGCAAATAAACAGCTATCGTTGTTGAGTCGTTCTCGTTCTTTCTACTTTCACACTGATGCTACTGCTGCTGCTGCTTTCTTACTCTTCTTTTTCTTCTCGTATTCATTTTTGTCATTTCTCTCGTGTCGCATGTTTCTACACGAAATCAGCATTTATTTTCAACGCACGCCTGCTCGATTGTCGTATCTCCTATCGCGACAGGGCAACGCTTTCGTTCTTAACACACTTTTTCCCTTTCTTTTCCTTTACCTGTCCTACCGGCTGTCTCGCGACACAGCACCACTTTATTGTTCGTGGCAACTCGGTATACACATTGCTCTAACGGTAGGAAGAAAATTGTCATAAGGCACTTTGAGTCTGCATCGCAAATACACGCAGGATCGATCGGCAAGTTAGATCACGCATCTGTAATCTTTTCGTGTTCGGGGGATAAAAATGAAAAAAGAACATAGTGTTTCTGATGAATCGGTCGGTCATGCCAATTATACAATATCGCGATCAACGGGACAACTTCTTTTACAAGCGTGAATTAGGTGTATGTAGCTTTTCTCACCGGATAAACCATAAAATCCGACTGCATCTCGAATTTTATCCTGCGGCGAATAAGCACGTGTTTACGGTTACTTGAAACACGTCTGCATGTATATTGCGACTACGACTACGATTCCGATGTAATAGCTCTACTTATGCTTCGAAACGGTTAGGTTTCCACTTTTTAAATTACATGCTCCCGAAAAGAGGATTCGAAAGGTTGCCCCGCAACTGCAACAGAAATGAAACGCAAAATAACATTCTTACGTTTGCGCATGCGCGTGCGCTTGTAAGTACATTTGCCTTTGGTAATTCGGAAAATTAACTAACCTTCTTTGTTAACACATCGCGTACGGTATTGCACAGGTGCCCGAAACTTTCAGTCTTCCTTATTGTCGAAACCCAGATCGGCTCATACATTTAGCTTTGCTCGAACAACACGATACTTCGTAAAAGAAAATTTTGGCTAGTTTTCTTGCGAACACAATTGTATACCACCAACGAATCTTTTTGTTCTCTATAGAGAAACTTTTGCTGACCTTCAACTCACTAAAATTTCCTGCAGTATGTTACAGTCCGGTCCTGTGGACCTTGACTGATTATATTTCCTTTGCTCGCATTCGAAGCTCTAACTTTCGCAGGCTGATTGCTCAGCATTCGTACGAGTGTTTTCGCCATAATCTCAGAGAGATATAATCTCTAACCGTACGGAATGTGTTAATTCGCTTACTCTCGTACCACCATTGCTCTTCGTTCTGATTTTCTCTCTCTCTCTCTCTCCCTCTCCCTCCCTCTCTCTCTTTCCCCCTCTCTTCTAGCCACATCGCATTCTCTCTCCTTTTCCCTCTTACTCGCTACTTTCGTACTCACGCTCTTTCTCTCAATCCCCTCCGTTTCCCCTATCATTCTTTCGCTTCCTCATCCTTACCACTACAATTGTTATTTAAGTTAACGAATTTTTCGCACTTCCGTGTATATATACGTGCAAGCATTACTTCGAAAAGATACAAAAAAACTCGCTTTCAGCGAGATAAAGGATGATTATAATATCCTTAAGAATTAATGAATTTAATGTATTATCTATATAAGCGATCTATATAAATAGGAACGATAAGAGGTATCATTGTTTTAGAACATTACCGGAGATACAAGGACACTGATTGAGATGACAGACCGAGTAAAAAGTATTCGTTTTCTCAGATTTCCGTTCTCTTGCATCGAACAGCAGATATTTTCGCATTTTGTTTTCGTTTGCATACACTTTCATTGTTTCTTTTGTTCGTTTTCTTTCTCCTGAAAACCTTAATCTACAAAGGATAGACTTAATTGCTTTCGGTAAAAGTTTTCGAACCGAACACATTTCTTCAATCGTTTCTTATGCACTATTATTATTATCTTTATTATTACTACCATTTTATCATGATCATCATCATCATCATTATCATCATCGTCAATATCGTTATAATTATTATTAATCGTGGTAGCTGTAGTAGTGGTGGTAGTAGTACTAATAGTAGTAGTAGGTAGGTAGGTGGTAATAGTAGTAGTAATAGTAATAGTAATAGTGGTAGTAATAGTGGTAAAGTAGTAGAAGTAGTAAAAGTAGTAGTAGTAGTAGTAGTAGTAGTATTAGTAGTAAAGATAAGTAGTAGTGGTGGCGGTAATAGTAGTAAAAGTAGTAATAGTAGTAGCAATATTAATAGTAATAGTTAGCGGTAGTGGTAATAGTAATTAGTAGTAATAGTAGCAATAGTATAACGGTAGTATTAATAATAGTAGTAATAGCAGTAGTAGAAATGGTTGTCGTAACAATACTAATCGTAACAGCAGTAATCATTATAATCTTCGTCATTGTTATTATTGTTATCTTCATCATTATTATTAATATTATTATTATTATTATTATATTATTGTTATTATTATTATTATTATTATTATTATTATTATTATTGTACTTATTATTAATAATAGTATTATTGTTGTTAATATCAATATTAATATTAATCGTTATCATTATTGTTATTATTATCGGCATTATTATTGTTACCCTTTTTTACAATAAAGTGGATAATAAACACAGTCCTTGAGCTTGTTAAAGGCTTTGCGGAGACCCTTCCGTGCTCCCGGCTTTTCTTCCGAAAAAATATTCTTTCCGAAAAATTAGACGCTAGAGTGAAAGGTGATATTATATATATTTAATAGCAATGACGGCAGCAGCAGTGGTAGTGGCAGCGATGCGCTAGTAGTAAAGAGCAACAGCAGTGGCAACAGCATCAGCAGTGACAGCAGCAGCGACAGAACTAGCGATACTAACGGTAATGGTGTTAGTAATAGCGTTAGCGGAAGCAATGAACGTAATGCTAGCAACAATCATGATAAGATAGAGACAATGATAGCGATGGAAACAAATGTATTACTCTTTTAGGTATTACTAATAGTGGTGGTAATAGCAGTGTTTTTGTGATGATGGAAGTATACATAGTGGTTTTATTAATACTAATTGGGACAGTAGCAGCGATACTGATAATAATGGTAGCAATACTATAAGAAATGCTGGTGACAATAGCAATTGCAGTGGTAACGATAATGAAAACGACAGTAGCAACGATGGCGCTGACAAGTATTAAATGATAAGCAGTAACAATAGCGATGGCAACGGTAGCAACAACAGTGTTTAGCAATAAACAGCAGCGGTAATGTCGACGGTAATGGTGCTAGCGATAGCGATAACGTTAGCAGCTAGAACAGTGGTAATACTGATGAAAGAAGTAACAGTGATGATAACCGTAAGTTACAGAGAAAATAGAAGTGGAGGAATTGCAAGAAGCTTCGTTAAACGACACTGGAAATGTGCTTCTCTAAAATGTAAGTTTTAAACGTTACGTTGGACGCAATCAGTTTTTTTTATTTTCTTTTTTTCCTTTTGTGATTAGGCAAAGGACGAAATCGGAAATATTCTTTCCATCTCTCTCTTCTTTTTTTTTTTCAATTTTCCCTTACGAATATACTCATTGCTTCAAAAGTACGTTCACTGTAACAGGTATTTGTTCTACGTTTTTGGCGAAAAATATTGTTCTCCATTTTCACACAATTAATTTAATTCTTTAAATCGGTTTAATCGACCCGAAAGGAACCCGAAATCAGTTTCTAAATCGATTTGCCATTCGTTTAAATTAACGTATCATTTTATTCCGCTTCCAAAACTTTCTTTGCCTTCTTCCTCTCCGTACCATATTACATCTTCAGTTCTTTTCTCACTAATATATTCGAATGAAATAGATCAACACGAATAATTTTATCGTTTTCATGTATACACATATATATATATACTTTTTTCATTATCACCTACCACATTTCTCTCCCCTTCCCATCTCTATCTGCCTCTGTCCCTCCTTTCCTCTTTCTCTCTCACCCCCCCCCACTCCCGGTTCACCTGTTCTTCTTCCTGTCATCGTTCCTCGTTACTTGGTTTTGTAATTGTTCGTTTAAATATTTAAGCTTTATCGTAATATTAATAGATAAAGTTTTAGTAATGATGCAAAGATACATACATTAATAAGGCCCAGTAAGGCTGCGTGGGTTAACTAAGTATCCCACGAATAATTCAATATATACGTACGTCTTTTGTGTTAAAAATCACCACGTGTTTGTTCGTTTAATTAACCCTTAGCTTGTCTATCATTCGCACACCGTGACGCGCGTCTCGCTCGGTTTTTTTCCCTCTAATACATGCCCCGTCGCAAATGTTACATTAGTCCCGCGTCCCGGTTAATGAAAAATCTAAAGAGAAAAATGTATGGACTAATATGTGCTAGCTATATATCTAAAAAAATTGTTGTTCCGTTGTTCGAGGCCATGTTCGAGACCGTCGATCAATTATTGTCATGTTGTATTGTTTATTGTTTGCAATTTACACCCTCTCTCGCTTGCCCTCGCGTACTTATTATCTCCTTGAGTAACTACCGTTGCGTGCGTGTTCATAATCCCTTCGTTTCGATTGTACATCCATGGAAAAAAGTCTCGCGGTTTTGTACATGTATGCACTACGCGAACGCTTAACATAATGTCTCGTGCACGAGATAATTTCTTAACGCTATAACTATCAAGACCGGTCAAAATGATCGATTCGTAATTTTTCATGGAAACTTTGTAAGTTTATTGTGATACCTACAGCTTTGAAAATTTACCGCGATTTTTACTGTAATCATTACGGTTTGTTTCCCTTGTATTAAGTATTTTTTTTAAATATAATTTTCAATTTTATTTTTTCGTCATAAATAAGTGTATTCTAACTCGTCGGTAAGTTTAGCGTTAATCTGTTATTGAACCGTTGTTTGGAAGATGCAATTTGAAATTTTTCACACCAATAAGGAAGTACACGGTGTCCGTAGAAGAAAGAAACGCGAAGAGTTACCGTTTTAGGTGAATCGAATTGTTACATGTATTTTATAGTTTATCGCCTAGGCATGTGCGTAACGAACATGGTATGCGAGACTTGCTTACGAGTTTTCTAACGCCCGTGCACCCTTCGAGGGGGCAAACTGAACTTATAAAGTTGTACGTGTTTCGAAACCAATATACACGCATGCAACGTTTCCGTCATTTTTACCAGCTTTTTACAAGGAGATGCTGTTGTTTCATTTTGTCAATAAATAAGAATAATAATAATCTTTCTGTTAGCCTGTTTGAACTCTTAAATATACCCACCCCACCCAACCCTGCTCAAATTCCCACCCCTCCCATCCCTGGTACGTTAAATATATCATCCCTCGTGTGTATGTATCTATTTTTTTCATTTATATTTATATTCATTTATATATCTATACACACACGCGTACACGTATCTCTATACGTATATGTATGTACACGCGGATATACTTATACATATAAATCTATTATGTACGCGTGCATTTATAATAATAATATTTTTTTTTTTCAGTTTAAGTCGTTTCTCGATACTTTCAAAAGTTTCGCATAAAAAACAAGGCAATCAGATTGAGTTCTATTGTTTACACTTAAACTTTACGCTCGTATTTAAATATTTATACTCGGCTGATTCACCTCACGTGTCTATGTGTGTATATAATATACATATGTAATACATAAATCGTAAATATGGAATCACTTTTTTTACTTTCATTAGTTCCTTCCCTTCGTCCGCCGTTTCTTTGTCGCGCAACTAATACGAAAAGACTAAGCTCTTAGTAAGAAGTTCGGTTAACTAGTCTCGTGCAATTTTCGCCCCCTCCTCTCCCTACTTTCCGTCCTACTTTTTATCACGACCGCGTTGACTTTCAGTGATCGTGGAAATGAAGCGGACACACCTTTAAATGGTACAAGTTGCCAGTTAAAACTGACCAAGCTTTCCCTTTCATTATGCATTCTTAGTGCTCTTGTTTCCTCCCTTTCTTTTTAACTTATTCATCGCGTCCTTTCCCATATCTAGTTCCTTCTACTTTACAACTGCTACTCACTTTCGTTCTCTCTCTCTCTCTCTCTCTCACACGCACACACACATCTCTTTCTCTCTCCCTGTTTCTCCTCCACCTTCTTCCCCTCCGTTTCTATCTGCCCTCGGGCAACTCTTACTAAATAGTAAATACGTAAGTAACTCAGCTTCATTAGACTAGCTAGAGATCTCGCTAGAAAACGTTTGGTTGACCGCATTTCGGATCGCTTTGACGGGTGTACCTGATCGCGATCGCGAACATCGTCGGCCCATCTAGCATTACCTAAAACTGACGATTCGTTCGCGCCGGGACCAACCCGTGTGAAGAGAGTCGGGTTGAAAGTTGCCTATCGTTAACCGCGTTTCTCGGATCAGTTTGCGGATAAAGTTGGAACGCGTTAAGCTAGTTTTCGTTAGACAGTCGAAAAACGTATGACTCGAGGAGCATCGGTGTCCGGGACATCGCGATGGCGTGAAAAACGGCCTAGTCGTGGTAAGCAGCTTCTCTACGCATGTGTAGTTCGAAATTCACTTTTGTCTCCGGTGCTAAACGGCGATAGGTAGGTAAGTACCGACGCTTTCGAAGTGAACGTCACTTTACTCGTAGAGATTCGAGAACATCTGATTGGAAACTGCGACCAGACCGTTTCAGCGGACACCCTAGTCGACTCGAACCGATTTAATCCGCATAGAAGGAGTACACACGGAGCATACACAGAGCATACACGGAGCGTATACGGAGCGGGAGAGCAACGCTTTAAGGACAGCCGCATTCGTCGACCACCATCTTCGGTAGATCCCTTTTGATAATGTTGGAATCAGGCCCGTAGTAGATCAGCGACATCGGCGAGAACTTGAGGGGGGCGCAGCAGGGCTGCATCCCGGCTAGGCGATCCATCTTCCGGTATTCCTCGATCACGTGGGTGTAGTAATTGAGGAAGGTATCCGGCGTTCTGTGCCCGGCCGCGCAGTCTCCCCTGCAGTAATTTGCGTAGTACCTATATACGGAACAGATAACGCGTTCGAGTGTTACTTGGCGGTTCGACCCAGCTTCTCGTGGTTGGGTTAAAGGGGCTATAGAGGGATTTAGATGTTACAATTAGTTCGTGGAATGAACGCTTTCCGAAGCACGTATGTATATAAAAAACACGTGTGCGTGTTCCTGCAGAGAACAACACGGTTCGTTAAGCTTCAGACCATTCTGTTTGCAATAATTGCTCGGCAAGTTAAGGGTTTAGGGACGTTGCACTTGTGAGCGACACTCTGATTTCACGGGATACCCTACGAGTGACGACTACAACTACCGATCGACGGCTCTTCGTGAAAGTATTGTCGCGTGTCTACCAACCAGCGCGCCTCTTTCCGCTCGAGTCTACACAGGCTGACTCGACAACAATTCGACCGACGAAACGACCATCTACCTGGCCCCGGTTACGTCGATCGATATTGCACCAAGTTTTTCTTCCTTGTCCCTTCCTTCTACTTTTTCGGGGGTGCATCCTCAGAGAATACGATCGCGAGGTAACACGATCCTGTTACAGTTCGATTTCGCTGCTACACTCACCCTTGAGGGGCAATTATCCAGTCGTCCCAGCCGAGCTGAGAAAAGTTCACGTAGAATCTTTGCTTGCAGCATTGACCCTTTATAGCGCCGCTGCATTCGATCGCTCGTCTCCTAACCCGTTTCACAGCGGCTGGGTCCGTGCGGACGACTAGAAAAGGTCTGTCCGGGTCTTGGGTACCTGAAAAACGTGATTCATCGTAAACGTTGCACGAAATCAACACCTACATACGTGCTCGTGTGCACAGAAACCTGGTAATCGTGCAAACGCGGTGAACTTATCGATGAAAGAGGGTTATCGATATTTTGGTACCTTTCGCGTTTAAGGATGACTCGATCACGTGCGGGGAGTGGCCGTCGAAGGTCGTTACGTAGACGTGCGAGCCACATCCGGTGCAGTCTACGAGCAACGTCAACTTGTCCCTCGCCGTGTCTCGGCTCATCGTGTACCAACTGTTCACAACCTTGGTGATGTCGAACTTGAGCCAACCTAGCTGTCCTATGTTCACCCCAAGCGACGTGACCAATTCCAGGTGTTGGCCGAGCTCCTGTAACAGCACGCGCGTACCGATTATCCGGTGTTGCTCGAAGAGGGGAATATGTATGAGCGGATGCAAATGTTTTATTTCACGTTTCACTGTTCTCTGAGTGAAGCTAGCCGGCGTTACTCGAAGCTCCCTGATCGGCTGAAACCCGACAACCGTAGCCAGTAATATTGAACAAATTATTGGTAAGGCGACTTAAGATCGTGGTACGTTTTAATGCGATTAAATTCATATAAATCGGATGAAAGCGTGAAAGTTCGTCCTCCCTTTCGCTGTTATACGCGTGCTCGCGTGAAGAAAAAAAAAATGGGTAACACGGCGGAGAAGAGCGACGATAAGCCGAACGATCGGCCAATTATGATTACCTTTCCACGCAGGTGCGTCATGTTGCCGCAGCGTACCCTGAACACCCACAGAGTAATGTTTCTTTGGTTAGTTTGGCCCTGACGATGGTGCTGATAATGATGGGCGTGCCTGAATTCGACTCTTGCCCAAAGCGTTGCCCTTTTGATTCTCAAAGGTTCCAAGGCGGGTTCTCCACTGGACATTGGAAACTCTAGCAACGGTTGTCCATTCAGCGTGCGCCCTACGAATAAGAAACATTCATTCGTTTCTAATTCTTGTCGAAATACTAAACGAAACTTTTGCCGTCTTTCTACATTCGAACGCGTATTCTATGAATTACATTTTATCGTGACGCTAAATTTATCGCAACAGAATCATTTGTATCGGTAATTCCTTCCTCTGGTCGTCAAATCTTCCACCGTTGACGATCTATCTCGTTTCTCCGTTCTCTTAAAGCCAAAGAAAAAAGAGCCGCAAACGAAAAGCTGCGCTTCGAAACAATTAACCAGAATAGAGAAGACCGAGTTCAAAGCGAAATCGCATATGCATCCTAATCATCGATCGCGTGGAACGAACAACGTAAAAAAAAAGAAAACAAAAGATTCGATAGAAATCGTAGGGATCAACGCGGACTTTTCTGTAGACGAATCACTCCTTTTACTCCCGATTTCCTTTCGCCGCTCGGCAGCAACCCCTCTCGTCACGGCGCGTTGTACAAACTACGTAACATAGAGAAGCGAAGGAGACAGAGAGGGAGAGGGAGAAAGGGAGAGCGCAGTGTAATGCACTCAGCGGTTCGAAGCGTGTGCACGCGTACGAGGTTTGTCCGTGTGCGCCCGCGGGGACACGGTCACTCGCACGCGCGCGCCCACGCACACAGGGTGCAACGGCGATGAAATACAACAGGCGAGAGAAGGTTGTTCGTGTACAAGCGTAACAAGAGATACATCGCGGCTATCGAGCAGTGCACGCGTAGACACGAGAGCAGGTTCGCGCACACGGGCCCGTAAATATTGGCGACGGTGTGCGCCGCACACAATGAAAGCGGCGTGGCTTCATCCCTTAACGGTTTGGTGAGTCACGGACCGGGAGTCGTTGGAGGGGGCGGGGATAAGCATGGGGTGTCTGCCGCCCGTCTGCCTTCCGCCTTCCATCCCCCGCAGCCCTCGCTCGCCTTCTCTTTCGCCACTCCACCCCTTTTATTCCGCTCCTTACCCTCCTCGAACCACCTCGCGCGCGCGCACGCTCTCGCGCTCCCGTTATTTCCTTTTCTTTCCAACCCCTTTGCGTAGCCAGCCCGTAAGCACCGCCGACATCGACACCGACACCGACACCGACTGACACTGACATCGACGTCGACGTCGACGTCGGCGTCGACACCGACCCCGACACCGGCGGGGTCGGAATCTCCTCCGCTAGGGTTAACGACGTCCACACCCTCCGCGCTGCTCTTGATTCCGATTCCGACACCGCCTCCGGGGGCCTTTCTATCCTAGACAACGATGTTACCGATTTCGAGTACGATTCTAACCACCAACGTCGATCCTGACATTGATACCGAGGCTAGTGGAGCAGGAGGAAGCTTTTCTGCTGGACGCAAGGATGTTTTGTGCGCCCAGTCGTGTTAAATTTTCACGGGCTCGGGTGCGTTCCTAATTTTCTGCGGGTAGATAGAACACCGTGACGTAGAGCTGGACAATTTCAGGTCTATCAATTCTTTACATACGGTCGATCAATCTTTGAAGAAGGGACCAGTCGATGCTAACACAACTCCACGAATTGTGGCGGTTATTTATTCTTTCATCCACCTATCGACACTTCTTTCTTCTCCTATTTACACTTATTCGAATCACTAGATCATTACCCGCCACTCCTTAACTCAAAATCATTCTATCAAATGCGTCTCTCTCTCACACACCCTTCCCCCCCTCTCTCTCTTTAGCCCCCGTTTCCCAGCGTTATTGCAAGATCGCATTGGCTGGAGCAAATGAAACGGAAGTCTTTATCGCGCGATCAATATCGTCCATCACGCACCGCGACCAGCGAGATTTTGGCTCGTGGATCAGGAGAGCTGCCACAAGACTCGGAGCAATCGTCGTTTCCCGGCCGTGTCCCCTTGTTTCAATAAAACCGTCGCACCAGTTCCGACCGGGCCACTGTAACTTGCCTTACCGAATCACGACGAAATAATGAGCACGCGGAAGTTCTCTTTTGTCCGTTAAAGGTCGGGATTAAGGGTGGAGAACGGGCATGCGACGTTTGGCTGTTCCTTCCTGCCTGGCCCGACCCTTTCGATCGTTGCGATTACGATCGGGCGAATTTTTCGGAAACGAACCGGTGGTGGCTAGCCGTGGGATCGCAGCTGAGGACGCGGTTGTCTCGCAGACGCCAATGAGATAGGAAATAGAATTGTGCGGCCGAGGGTAGGAACGTCGGGGCGGGGGAGGGAGGAAACAAAGTGGAGAGAGAGGGAGAGAAGATGCTGCGGGAGATCGCAGACAAGAGCAGCGTGCACGCAGCGTTTCCGGAATCTCCGTTTTTTTGCTGACTCGATTTCGCTCTGCTCAGGCATTACACCGGCTCGCAGCCGCATTTACATTTTACGAACGACCGTTATCGTAACCCTTGGGTAAACTGCGATTCTCCTCGTCGTACCGAAGCGGGGCAAGGATACGCGATCGAGTACGAGCGATAATAAATACCGATCGTGGTGGACTGAGTTTCGATTTCAGTCCTAGTCACCATTGACTAATAGGGTTTAAGCGATTCGTACTTTGGCAGGTGAAAATGTAAATATGTATATTGGCAGATAGAAAGAAATAAGATTGGTACAGTATTTATAGGTGGAGCGTGTCACGCTTATTAATGTTAGACTGAAGCGTGTTATCCGTGAAAGCAGCTACAACGAGCCTTCGAATTTGCGAACTTCCAAAAATAAAGAGACCGAGTTTTGCGGTAGAAAACAGATTTAAAATAGTTTACGATTATCAAAAATTAAATTCAGTTTTCACAATAATCGTGCTGTAAATGTACTTGAAGCAGGTGCTCGGAGAAACGACAGCTCTAAAAATGAAGAAGACGTTTATTAGCAACAAGGATATCGTTCCACCTAGAACTGTAGCGACCAAGCAACATCTGCGGTACGATTACAAAATGTATAAAAAACGATGAAACGCTAGATACTTCGCAGATACGTACATACACTTTCTGAATATCGCCACACTGTCCCCGTCCCCTGTTTCTCCCCCTCCGACCCGCCGTTTCCCTCTTTCGCTAAGTGGATGACACGGCCGCCGACGAAGAGGGAAAAGTAATTTTCCTTTATTTCGCCTCGAAATGGGAGCGTTACACGGAGATCAATTTGCGAAACGTGAACATCGGACGAGACGTAAGATCGAGCAGTATTTAAATGGAATAATTTGTCCATTCGAGGCTCTCGAAGCAGCGGTACTCCAGGGGCAACGATACTTTTACCGTGTTCATTTCGTTTTCTTGTTCCATCTCGTTCCTTCCGTTCATCGAGCCGCGGGATCGAAGAACCGCGTTCTTAGGTGGATCGTACGCGCGCGGCAACCGCACGAATTCGCCGTTCGAACGGAATCGCAAACGGATGAATCGAGAGGGGCGTTGCACGACTTTCGGTCCGGCCTCGCTCGAGTTTCGAGTACATCGTTGTGTCGCACTTTTCGAGGTCGGTACATCGGGTACTTTTGCCGCTGCGCCGCAATGCGACACCGCTGGGGGATCTACATTCCCGTTTTCTCGCGTTGATAGCTCGCGTCTTTCGAAAGGGTTAACTCTCTGCGCACGAGCGTCACCCGGTCGGCGGCGCATACGTCCAATTAATATTTGCACGTGGCTGACACCTTGGCGCCGACGACGAGATAGACACCGAGGTGTCCACTGGGTAACAGTCGGGGAATCAGATTTAACCCTTTCAGCTCGAGAGGTGACTGTTAGTCGACAAATGATCGTTTCACAAATTTTCAGATTTCAATTGGTTTGGTTATTAGTCAGACTTAGAGGTTAAATAACCATATATGTAAATTTTAGTATATCGCTTAACTAAACTACATGACGTTTAATGTAGACGAATCTTAGTAAATATTTCGAATTTGATAATCGAGCTATCACAAAAATAGGGAACGGGTTGAACGGTTCTTTGTGAACAAAAATCGGTACCTTGTAACGCGTTTGATGCGACGAATAACGAGAAGTGTACCTTTGATGTTCGACCGGTTATGTGACGAAAGCGACCGAGATTATTACGGAAAACGAAGAGACAATTTGAACGACCGAATGAAATACTTAAGTAAATCCTCGACGATGAAAATCTTTATTGCTAAAACTAAAGAAACCGTTACCGCGTGTACACAGAGTACGGAGAACGATTCGTGGATCGTTGGCTCGTCGAGGAGAAAAGATTTAAGAGTGCTATTCGCTGGACCGAGAACTCTTGGCCAGTATCGTATGAACAAGATACGCACACTTTGAATCGTAATAACGACAGATGCTTTCCACTCTCTTTGCGAATAAGAGAAACAGAAAAATAAGAAAAATAGAAGGGAACGGAGATATGAAAAATGGGAGAACGGAACGGAAACGGGGTGATCGAATTAAATTAAACGGAGAATAGAACAGGACACTCCAGCGTAAAAAGAACGTTCCATCGATACCTTTCTACTAATTTCGTTGCATCTGCAGCAAAATCACTGGTATACATGAAAAATGTACGTGTGACCTCCATCTTCATAATCAGACCGCGGATTTTAATACAAATTCGAATTTTCATAAGCGCAGCTATATCAACTTAAATGGAACTTAAATAGAAATCATTACATTGATATCCTTATCAGTGTATATCCAATTTAAGTTTCCAATTCATATCGATTTCATTCTTTAAATACTATAACGTGTATTATACTTAAAATACTTTGTGCTTTGCATACCTCTTGATTCTCTACAAATGCATAAAAATCCTCAGCAGATTAGTCACAGTTTATACAAATAATAAAACTAAACGATAGCGCAAATTTCAAATCGACTGTAAATTCTCAGCTATTCTCGCAGTCAGCTGTTTTGCATACTCTGTCCAGCAACCCCCGAAAAATTCTACGAATCTACCCCATCCGTGGGTACATCCGCTAATGGCGGACGGACTCGAAGGTATCGTGGAAGGAAACGGTCTCGATCTTTCGCGATGATCTTTCGAAGTAGGATGACGGAATGTCCGTCGGTCCCATGGCTCCCCCCTCCCCCTCCCCGCCCCTGGGTCCACGCAACCCCCTCGTTCTTTGCTGGGCGACTGCTCGTAAACGAGGTTAGCGCGATCACGATAGAATGTGCCCGTAAATTTGTTGCGAGAGTACGTCACCGAAGAAAAGAGGGGTCTCTTCGTCGCCAAGTCGTCCATTTAAGACATCGTGCAGTATAGTAACGCGGAGGAAAACCGCTGCGAATGAAGACAGGGCGATTGGGGGTGGGTTGGTGAAAGGGGGAGGGGGAGGAGGAGATAGAGAGCAGGGACACGGGAGCGTGGAAAAAGGAGAGAAAAGGAAGAGGGTGGGTCGGGGTGGAGAGGAGAGGAGACAGAGATATGATCCTTAAAGACAGTAATTCACGATACTGAAAGAATCGTCCGCGGAAGATCTTACCGAATGTATTTCGATAATTGAAATAATAATTCTGTTCGCCTATATTGGCAGACAAAGTGCGATTTGTTGGCCGGAAAGCGTTGGGAACGATTTCTGTTTAACATGGTCGCGTAAAGAAGAACGTATCAGGAAGTGTATGTAATTCGACGAAGCGTTAGGGTGTTAAGAATTTTAAAAAGTTTGACGGATTCATGGTGGCAACGAGAAATAATTAGGAGTATTAAACAATAGAAACATTAAAATGCATTTATTTGCATGGAAGAGATGAAATTGACAATTACATGAGAATATATCGAATACATAGAAAACAAATTTTTATTCGTACCTTCTGCTGAAAATCATAGTAAATTTTGGAAGCTACACCACAGTAAATTTATAAGATTGTTATGAATAATCACCAATTGGTCATTTTGACTGTTTTGGTAGTTCTAGCGTTAAGTGTCGCTATAATTGTTGTTGATTCACAGAAATTCTGATATACTTGTATTTAGTTAATTAGTACGTAAAATGTAGCGTACCTTATCTGAGAATACTTTTCGTAGAATAAAAGACTGTTGACAGGTTTGTTTTAGAGGCAAAACGTTATCGGTGGGTCTGCGGGCGAATAAAAATGAAAAAGCAGCAGCAGAACGAAGGGAAAAACGCTGCGTGTGATCCATCGTGGCCCGATCGGGTCGGCTCTCGGGGAACTTGCCGAGGGAACAATTTCACGAGATAGCGAGGAATTCTCGGGGATGATCAAGATAACCATAGACCTTGTCGCGAGACTTTTTGTCTGCGAACGAAGAATGTTCTCCCTAGAGGAGATTCCTCAATCAAACGAGTCATTAGAAATGACAATGGTGACTACGAGTGTGTTCGTTTGACCAACAGAATTGATTATAAAAAGTAAACCTTTCGCTTTTTATAAAAAAAAAAGGAGAAAGCATATGTTATCAATTGCTTCTAGCAAAGTGTAAATAGATCGAACTGTAGATTATCGTAACGTCACACTTTTATCGTACACCAGCATCGACAAGAATGGTACCTACTAGATTAATACAGTACACGCTAGAACTAAATTTACATGCTTTAAGTGTAAAGGGTGAGGTTTAGCCATCGGTAGTCCTGAATATTCACTATTGACCCTGAGTATTAACCATTCTGTCGCCTCTCGTAACTCTAAACAAAGATTCTCTAAATATCCCGAATAATAAAAAAAAGAATATCCCGAATTGTCGCGAAACAAAGTTGAACGTTTGTCGAGGGCAAAACGAAGGAACCAACAGCGCAACGCGCGTCTTAACAGACAACTGTTCAAGACATCTGCGAGACGAGCCAACTCATAGGATTCCATGCGTTAAGCCTTTTCTAGACAGCTGTCAACGAAGGGAAATTAGAATAAAAGCGGCGGAGTTCAGTCGGGGGTTGTAACGAGGAGACGATCGATTTTATAAAACAAAGAACAGAAATAAATATAACCTACATGGAGTGGGTCGTAATGTTTGATCCCCTTATTTTATCTTAATTTTAATACGCGTGTCAAACGAAGACGAGAGCAGCGAAGCGTCGTAAACGACGAGACGTCGATAAAATCGCGCGAAGTCGCTTACGCGAACCGCTTACTCAGGGTGGAAGGAGTGTGATGGAAACGGAAGTGGCTGGTTGGTGCCACGAGGGAAGGCAGTAGCCCGCCTTGTCCCCGTCGTCCACGGTCGGGAGTCCAACATCGCCGACCTCGCCGCGAATCTAATTACGGAACGACGCGATGCTGATGCGTTACTCAACAACACCCGGCGTCCACAACCTCACCGGAGTATATCGCGGATCTTATATAGGGTCGAGGCGATTGACTGTAATACGGTCAGTCAAATAAGAGGGTCAGATATAGCTGGTTGGTGGTAACCCTGATCCAGATCTATCGCCGCCACGTGGTCGCTCTGCGCTACGTACGCTCTCCGTGGTGTAACGCACCTCGGCTTCGAGGTTTCGATTCACGTGTCGGAAGGTGACGATAAACGCCGTCGATTACGCCTCGATCGATCGATCATCCGATCCTTTTTTGCGTAGCCGTTTCAATCTGGCGGAATACGTGTTACAAAGGGTGGTGGCGGTGGTGGGTATCGATGGAAGGGCGGTTCGGTTTCTGACCGCAGACGTTCATACGAATTTATGTTTCTGTAAACGCGATTAAAGGCGACGGGTTTGAATTAGATTTCTTTCACTTTTTAACCCTGGAATAGTTGCACGGATCATATCGATCATTTTGATCTATCTTTCGCATGGTAACAAATTACTCGACGATGATTGCTAGGACGTACCCTTCTGTTTATTCATTTCTGCTCTAAGGTACTTCAAGATTCAGTACTATCGCAGCGCGTATGTACAGTAGCGGACAAAAGTTTAAGACCAAAGGGTTAAAGAAAATAAATAAACTAATTAATAAGAAGTAACAGTATAAATAAAATTTGTATTCTGTGCTAATCAATAAATAGTGTTCTATCATAATGCCAATAAAAATGAATGGATAAACAATATTTGCGAACCATAAAATTATGTTTCTCGACATTGTCTTGTCATCTTAAACTTTTGTCCGCCACTGTACCTTCTCTGCTTTGTACATTTTGCGCATCGTTTGGAAGCTAAAAAATTTCCCACGAAATTTTCCAGAAACGCGCAAACATCTCGCGCAAGAAGAGAGAGAGAATCAACCGGCGCTCGTTTGTACGATAACGCCGCGGAAGGTTACGTTCCTGGAAAGGGTGTCTATATCACGGTTGTCGCGTGTCTGACTGCCATCCCCGTCGCGAGCAAACGTTGTCGCGGCCGGTATTATCGCTGGCCGTTGCAAATTCATGTCACAGGCTACTCTATCTGATAGCATACGGCGATACGTGCTCGCGGAACCGCGCGCGCGCGCGCAAGCGGACCGGCCAGTCCTCGATTACTTTGGTTCAATCTTCTCCCGATGGATGTATCCCAGTTCCCCAGTTTTCAACGATATTCCCCCCGGCCACGCATAGGGGGAGGAGTCATATTTTACCCCGCGTCCCTCGCGTCCAACGATTCGATATTTTCCTTAACGCATCTTTTGTGGATTACGCGAGTCACGGTCCTACTATCACAGACTAATTACATTTACGAAAATATTGGACGTTGTACGCGGGAGACTGAGATATCGCAGTCGCAGAATTTAGCAAGGAACATAGAAGCTAAGAAAATATTGAGACTAGATTTTTATTCGATTTCATGCTATTGCTGTTGCTACTTGGGTATGCCAGCTCTTGGTGTTCAGGTAGTCCAAACCGAAAGAAGATGTAACAGGCTCGCTACTAATAACAAAAGTAAATAGAATCAATGGTGCTGCCATTGAAATTTTAGATTATGGAAAAAATGGAAGATCTCTCTATTCGGTTGGCTAAATGTGAAGCTTAAAGCTTTCTAGGGGTTTCTTCGTTTAGTATCCTATGTACGAGTAAAAAGTCAAACATCAAGAGTTTATTTTCTAGGGGTAAGAGATTAACTGTGCACAGGATCCAGGGGTAATCGTAATAGAAGAGAGACACAGGTTGGCCCAGTTTCTTTGCGGCCAGACGCAGAATAATTTCATAAATATTCGACTGCTAGACGTATTGGGGCAGCCAGTGTATTGATGTTTCGGGTCATCGATGAGCCACGTGGATTTATTGGAGGCAAGACTAGCGAGCGGACTTTTCGTAATTCGAAAAACTGGGATAGCTCGAGAATGGTGGTCAATCGGATTAAATTCGACCGGGTTTAACGCGACTGCCATCCGTTTGACGCGCGGTACGCACGGTTATTCGTGAGATGGACAGGGATGAGACGCCGAACAGTCGTCTTCCGGTCGAATGTACTTTTCACGACTTTCGCGAATCGTTCAACAAATTATTCCGATCTGTGCGAGTAGCATTTATTATTTATTTATTTATTTATTCATTTACAGGCTATAAATCCATTGATTTACAGAAGTAAAAATACAGAGTCCGTTAGATAAGATTACAAAAGATTGTTAAGCTATCGATAAAATTTAGTGTAAGATCGATTGAAAAGGTTGAGAGATGTCGAATAATTATTGACCGTAGCGCAAACGCGTTAAATGGTATCAGAATTTAAAAGTTCTTGGGGGAGCATAAAAATTTACACTTGCTAAGAGCTGTTTACAATCAATTTGGTAGTTAATGATTTTATAGAAAAAAGATAGGTCTGAGATTGAGTATTATCACTTCCTTTGAACGGTGAACGTAATAAAGCGAAATGTACGATCAACTTTACGAGTCGCTGCGCATCGTATCTCTACCTGCAGTTAGGAATTAGTGTCGCTTTAACTCTGCCGCGGTTCTCAGGACATTTTTGTTACAGCCATGGTTCCCCGCATCACGAAAAAATCGCATTAATTTCTGGCGACAGCTAAAGAAATCGATATCGTATCCTTTCAATTTCGCCTTAATACGTTTCGTGGCCAGTTTGGATTTTGGATTTGGATTAATATCGTATTTTAATTAGCGCTTCACGTTACCGTGATTGATCATTTTGCTTCTGACGTATGCCTAATAATAAATATAATTCCACAAAAATCATAATTATCAAAAAAAAGAGTGAAGATTATAAGATGTATCAAGGAGTAAAGCAATATTTTGATGAAATTATATAAATAAAAAGTGATAATTTCGAAAACAGAGCGTAACATTTATTAACACTATTCCTACCACGACCGGTCAAATGACCGTTTCTAAAATTTCGATTAGAATTTCATATGTACAACGTAATTGAACCGCCTTTAAACTTTAGACTTTTCCTTAAATATACCTATAATATATTTTTCTATATTCACTTTTTTCTTCATTGTTTAGTTTTTGAGAAAAATTTGTAGTCTCTCTTACGTGGGAATGTCACGGTAGGAATAAGTACACGTGAAGCGTCGGTAAGAATAGTGTTAAGTATAATAAATTGTTAAAAATTTATAAGCATACGTAATACTATTTCTAGTTCTTCGTTGTACTATTTTATTTACTTATAATTGTAATTTTTCACACGATGTTGCTTGAAATTTCAAATAACGTGAATTAACGTCACCCGCCTCCAGTGGTTGAAAAATAAAAAACGCAAATTCAGGGCATTGGTTGGTCTTCAATGCGTTAAACAACCGTTTCCCTATAAATTATCTTCCCGACGAAACTGGAGGACCGTCGATCGCGACGAAGTTCGAGGAACGCAGCAGGGTCGAACTGGAACTTAGCGCTTTACGCTAGATTCCGTTTCGAAAAACGAAAACGCTGCCGATTGAAGCGGGTACACGGTTGATCGATTGACTCTGCGAAAAATATGCAACGCGGGGGAAGGTGGGATGAAAAACGGGGCGTTTCCCAAGCCAAAGTACGCCGTGGCGAACAATTAGACGAATCATACTCTATTGTTCAAGGATGATTAAGGAGAGACTCCTGTTCTCGCGGCCGGGCCACTTCCGCGGAGGAAATTCTTTCTCGAGTACTATCGCGTTCGGATCATTAATTTGTCCGGATGACAGAGTTGCACAGCCAACGGTCTTTGACTTCCGTGGAACCCGGGATCAGGCCGAGTTTCTTGTATCGACGAACAAACGAGCAAACGAAATTATCCGCGCGGGGCCAGGTCGAAGAGAAACGGCTGCTTTTGTTTTTAACCGTGCTACGGGGGTCCCCGGGTCATTTTCGACCTAAATTTTCAATTTGTCCTCGGATAGTTTTAAGGCTGAGGCGATCAGATTGCTAGGGGCTACAAATGTTCAGTTATAAGCAGTATTTCGCAGTCTCTTTTTGCATTCTTATGATGTTATGAACAATGTATCCTACTGTATAAGCTTGTATGTAATTCTGCTCCTTTTAGTTTTACATTTACTTTTATTTTTAATTATTTTTATTTTTACTGTATTTTATAAAGACTGTTTCCCAGTTAAATAAATAAATAAATAAATAAACGCTCTTCCTTTTAGATAAGGAAATCTCACCGATTTTGCGCGAACTACAAAGAAACTGTTACTAAAACTTTCTACCATTTTTCGACGAGTCAAGAATTATTTCTAATGGTACCAAAGCACGACACCCGAAGGCCGTGCAGAGGGGTTAAAAAATTGTCAAAAAAATTTCAGAGAACGCCGATCGTCCTTGGTAGTTTCGTGTAACAAAATCGCGCGGAGGAAAATAAATTTATCGCGAGATCGCGATGCGTGCGTGTATGCGTGCGTGTGTCTGGTGATCGATTTTTTCTTGCCCGAAGCCGAGAAGACAGCGGTAGACGGAGAGAAGATAAGAGTATATGCGTGGTAGACGAAGCCGTGTCGAGCCGATAAAATAAGGGTCGGGAACAGAAATGAAACGGGGCAACGGAAACGAGTAGAACGTCGAGCGCGATGCGTCCGGGCAAAGAACAAGGGGATGAAAGGGATACAGGGGGCGGTGGCAAGGACTAGAAGGGAAAAAGAGAAAGAAGAAGAAGAAGAAGAAGAAGAAGAAGAAGAAGACAAAGGAACGACAGAGGGATCGGTATCGGTGTAGCGGCAACGGCAGCCACGTTCGGAAGACGGAGGGAAACACACCCCCGATTTCTATCCTAGAGCAGAGAGTGTAGTAGCGCGGCAGGACGAGGAGAGTCAAGAGGGAATAAAGGGAGTGTGTAGTAGGAGATGTACCAAGAGCGGCGCCCAGCTGGAGCCACGTGCATCGATCTGACTACAGGCGCCAGCCGTCCTATCCGTCGGCTCGTTCGTCCATGAGTTCGACCCTGTCCCACTCCAACGCATCTCGAACCCCGTATACCATCCCACTCTGAACAACCCGTCAGCCTCCCTGCTCCGACATTTCCACTGTGCCCCACACCAAGCCACGCCACGCTCCAACCCCCTCTCGTTTCACCCTCCTCCGTCCTCCTGGTCCGCGTACGGAGAACGAGAGAAACACAAGGAAGAGAGAGAGAGCGAGAAAGAGACTCCTCTTTCTCTCTCTCTCTCTTTTCTTCCTTTCCTGCCACCCCTTACCCCCCGGGGGAAGGTCGTGTCTTAACCCCTGTGCACGCTCTGTCCGACGAATTTGTCCCTGGGATTTTCTCTCTCAGGTTGAACGAACTCGCCGCTCTATTGGTTCCAGGACGTTCCGAAACGCGATTTTCTCTTCTTGCTCCACGCGCATTCTTCCTCGGTTCCCTTTGTCGTTCCCCGTGTGCCACGACAAAATGCGTCGCGGGACACGGGGGTGTGTAGCGTCGGTCGTACGCGAAGCCGACGGTTTTTTGGAAATCCGCGGACAAAGGAACGGGGTGGTGGGACGAAGAAAGGAAGGTTCGCGCGACGCGACTCGAAGTCGAAGTCGTCGATGCGCACGATTGATCGATGCGAAGAGAAACGTGTTCGAGCGAAGTGGCCAGGGTGAAGGTGTCCGACTATATTCCTTCGAATTGTCTTCGACTAGTTTATACAGAGGTCTCGATGTGACCTTCCGCGAATCAAGAATACCGTGGAGCATCGTTTCTCAAACCGTGGAACCCTGAAGTTCCGTCTGATGACCGCAGGGAACCAACGCTAGAAGGGTTGAAGCAGGTTACCGCGAAAGTAAGCAAACCTTAACCTTTGCCAATGGAAGAAGAAGCTAAAATTAAGTTTAAACGTTGTGACCCCGCCATATTATGGAATCACGCTCTCCGTCTGAGACAATTTCAGAATCGCCATCCCATAATTTTCTCTTAACGCTTAACCAACCGAATGGGGAGGTCTCCTATTCTTTCCGCTGTAATTAATTCTGTTTACTTTTGTTATTAATTAGTCTTGAACTAGTGTTGTTTACAGTTCATCAAATGCTCTTTTTGCTGTTCAAAAGTACAATTTTTAATCAATTCAACGCTAGTTCAAGACTAACCAATAACAAATGTAAATAGAATCAATGACAGAGGAAAGAATAGGAGATCTCCCCATTCCGTTTGCTAAATGTTAACAAACCCTTTGCATATCCAAGATTCTGCATCGATTTTGCGTCGATGAAACCTGTCGTGATTTTTTCCTCCTAGTAGAACCGTCTATAAACGTTAGAAACGATAAGTTATCGTGAAATGGTTACGCTTCGAATAAGAAGATCCAATAAAGAGCCCAAGCTTTCTCTTTCCGGAGCCTCTGAACACCACTCAAGGTCAAGTAGGTCTCGAGGAAGGATTTCGTTCGAAGGGTGGCCGAGAGCCCGGAGGAGGCGGCTTTGGATAAAACTATCGGCGGTTGAAAGCAGCTGTTACGGCTGTCACGGATTTTAACGGATTACACCGAGGGCGGCGCATTTAATGCGCTCCAATTGGCCGCGATTACGTATCGGTTATTACCTAATCGAGCCGCGTTTCAACCGTTCGAAAGGACACAGAGTTAACGTCTACTCGAGGCAAAGAGGACGACGAGGTTCGTCGAAAGGAAACAGATCGATCGGACGTTGGGCGAGTTTGTAAGCCTTGGCATAGTTTGCAACGGGACAAGAGGAATTGTTCTTGTCGGAGAGGCGAATCTATGCGAAAGAAAACCGAGCCGGACGGTTCAACTTGTTCGAACTTCCGTCGAGTCACCTGGAATCGTGGAAATATTCGTGGTATCGTGATCGTCGACTCCTCTTGCGATCTTATCGATCAAAAATCGCTTCTATCCATGCGTTTCCATTGAAATCTGTCGCTAATTTTTTGGCAATTAACGCGGCAAATGATAATACAGTTTCTTATTTTGATAGACACTTCGTTGACGAGTTTCCTAAGGTAATGCAGGAATGCGATCAAGTGGATACGATTTCAGGAAAATGTGAAGAGTGCTTGAGTTGAGCGATAGCCGTGTGAACGTAGAATATTTGGGCTAGAGTGTTTCTGAGCAGCGAAAGATGAGCACTTGAGAAAACTGAGCGACTGAGGAATTTTGGGTGAACATGACCGAATGCATCGAGCGAGAAAGGTTGACAATTAGAAAGAAAAACAACCAGTGTTTGGAAGAGTATATGACGAGGAAAATGCAAACGCGAAGCAAAGAAAATTTGACTGTGAAAGAAACGAGGACGTTGAAGTTGTGTTAAGTTGAAAATTCGTTTGTATACTATTAAATTGTTAATATTAAACTATTTTAAATATATTACATTTTGTCTAAGAACTGAACTTTGTTTTATTCACACCTGAGCCCTACTCTCTCTCACTCTAAATAAAAGTAAGTAATAACTAAATAAATTCCATTTTTCTTTTAAAATAATCTACGTATGCGTTTCTTGAATCATTATTGTAGGTGATTTCAAGGTTTTGCACGCAAGCTTGTAATCGTGTTCGAACGAAATGATAAGAGAAACACGGTGGTGTGAGCTTGCGAGAAGTGTCGGGCGAAAAATAAAATCAAGCGTCTTCGTCAACGACGTTAATTCGAGGGCGGAATAACGAAAAAGGGGGAAAGTCAGAGGGGCTTGCGGTGTTTTGTTTGCCACGATTGCCACGTACGAGGAGTTACGAGTTACACAGGCTACGGCCGCCCGTGCTTTCACAAAGAATTGCATTCAGCAGAGCCGTCGCCAAGTCTTTTTAAAAGAGAACAACCGTCGGGCGCGTATAATGGCCAGCTTCTACGACAGGAACCTCTTCTCGTCTACGACGGCGAACATCTCCTCCGGCGATGACGAACAATCTGACAAATAGCGAAACAGGTTTCGCACAGTCGCCACGATATATTCTTTATTACGGTTACGCGCTGCGTGTCTGCACGTTTTTCCTCTTTTTTATTCACTTTTATTAATTTTACGGGCATAAACCCATTAGCGTGTACATGATAGAATAAAAAGTAATTGTAATTGTTCAACTGAAACGAGAAGATTGAATACGATAAAGAAATCGATTAAACTTGAGTCGAGATAAAACGTTTAAATGCAGACTAACTACGCTAGAATAGCTCAAATAGAATTTACATTTAATAACGTTTACATCTCATTTAACATTTAAAAAAGCTGATCGCTAACTGTTAAAGCCAAATTATGCATTAAAAGTTTTGCAACGTTAAACATAAAAGAGACCCTCGAGGGGGCAAAAAAATGTCAAAATAGTAATAATAAGAATTTGCATTTTTACAAATACGCGTAATCGGATCCATATTTCTTAGCCCAGTATTGTACATATCCGGTAGAAATGTGTTTTTCCTTATTCCTACAACAGAATTATCATCGCTTCTGTACAATCGGATTAACTTGTAACAATTAGGACACAAGTTGTCTCGAAAACGAGGACGTTAAATTTTAATGTTAAAATTTTCAAATTTCAAATTTAATTCAGTTACGAAGTAAGCTTTAAGTTTTAATCGACTTCGTAACTGGCAAGTAGTACGTTAAACGATATTGTTCTGAAGTTACGATTTTCCTTTTTGAAGCGACAAAGAAGCGTTAGAAGCGTTGAACGAGAGTTTTATCGGGAAAAATAAATGTCCGACTATTATAATCGACTTCAGCCGTGCAGAAACATGTAAATCGATGATTCGTTAGATACAGGGGGTGACTTGCCTTTTGTAATTATCTTAAGGCACCCTCAAATGTTTCTGCGGTCGCGTCATGAACGCGATGTGCAGAAATTGTGTATACATCGTTGTCATGCAGTTACGTGCACAATAAAACGTTTAATACAATGCAACTGTTGTTAAATGAACAAAAAGGAAAACAAACTTTTGCACGCGGTCGATCGTTCAAAGACTATTGCGAAGCGAAACATTTTTAACAAAGTTTCTTTTCCTCATCTATTCTTCATGAGCTATTGAATAAACGTAAAACATATTAAAAATATTGGAGGATCTATGAAATTAAGATTACCTATTATGCATAATAAAAAGTGATTAAAATATCTTTGTATAAAATAATAAATACAATTATAAAACACGTAGACGACAGTAGATTTAACACCTCGAGTGCCACGTCATTCGTTTCTGATTGTCTAAGACTGTCTCGAGCAACGGCAGCAATGATTTTTTGTTCCCCAAGTATGCATTTAAATGAAAACGATCGAAAACCAACGCGTTAAACGTGCTTGGCACTCGAAATGTTAAAGCGTTCGGTAACAACCGTACACAGGTCGAACGCAACGACGGCGAAGAACGAGAGAAGAGAAAAAAAAGTGGCCACGTTGAAAGAAAACATCGCGAGCGACAAAAACAGAGCAATCCGATCGATCGAACGTATACCAGACAGCTCTTCTTATCCGTCGGCGATCGCACATGAATGGAAATTATTTTCATAGTACGAGGTCGTAGGTCGCGTGATCGACCATGAGAGGATGCTCGAGAGGATGCCGGTGTCTACGTCTCTTCCAGTCTCCTTGAGAAGACGGTTAAGGCAGAAAATCAATTGGACTTTGTTCTCCAGCCGAGCTGGCCCGGGGTTGAGGGGGGTGGAGAGGGGTCCAAATATTCAGAAGGTCGTTCGATGTTAATATCCGATTGGAAGTTTCGTAGGAAAGTTTCTTCAGGGCGAACGAATGCGAGAAGCTTTCAGTGAAAAGGAAGGAGGCGACAGAAAGTAAGAAGAGGGGTGGAAAAAACAAGTTCAAAGAGAGAGAGAGAGAGAGAGGGGGAGAGAGCGAGAGAAAGGGGTTAAAGGAAGATGCAAAGGGGTGAGAAAAGGGACGCAGGCAAGGCGCACGCTCGGATGTAACTAATTAAACAGGGCAAATGATTCTTGGCAAGGCGTCGCGTGGGATCTCCATACATCCGTAGGAGAGTACCTAGTCATCTGTTTCCTGGGGGCGACTGGCAATACACTGTGCAATTCCCTGTCAAAAGTAATGGTTTCCTCTTGAACATGAAAAACTCGGGACACAATAAACCGCCAAAATTATGACTGCAGGCTTACGGGCATCGGCATCGTTCGGCAATGCCGATAGAATGGACTTGGAGATGGCGTCCGCTAGGGGTAGGGAATGTGAAAGGCGCGCATGCTGGAATAGTATGAAAAGAAGAGAATAACAGAGGACGAAGCAAACGGCGGCAACGATGAACCATTTTCACGATTCTCTCTCTTTCTCTCTTTCTGTGTGTACCGATCGCGAGCGACAAGGTTCAGTTACTTATCCGGTTTGCGAATGCTGAAAATTGCTGTTCTAGTAACAATTCTATTTACTAGGTTTAGTTACCAGTAAAAGGCTTAATTTTTACTGTAATTCTATTCTAATAACTACTCTAATAGACTAATTTTATTCTGATATAAGCTGTAAGATGCTCGAAGATTAATTATAGAAACCCCTTTCTTCAACCCTTAATATTATTATCTTGTTATACTTTTTTAGTTAGTAGTACTTTTATCTTTTCTCTTTCTCTCTTTTTACGACGATTATAATAGTCAACCCTTTTATTTAAGACACGGTCGCATGGAGATATTAATATTTATGTTTAATAGCTAGGGAAATAACGCGACTGATGACGCGACGAGTTGTCGATGACTGTTGGAGGTGCCATTATATTTTTTCTTCTAATCCATCAGTGATCTAGGAATGAACAAACTCTTTGACTCGTAGAAATATGTCAGAACGAGAAGGAATCCTATAAATTTATACTAACAAAGTTTTGGACAACATCGCTCTACTAAAACTCCTCATGTATGACCATTAAGTAGTGATATCACTACTAGGTGGACAAGTGCAAGTGTCTGAAAGAAAGATTAAGTAGTATAGATCAACCAAATATTAGGCCAAGAGATATTTTGATTGAGTATAAGAGCTTCTTTGTAAATCGTTCGATAGAATTTCACGTTAAGGCATATCACTTAGAATCCCATGAAGAATCAAGGAGTCACCCATCCTAATATAAATCTCGGTGAACGATGCTTAACCTGGATTATCACCTGCCCGACGACAGACGGTCCATGGTACTTTCATACCCATATCGAGTTTTCTTTAATTCGACATATAACACAATACAGTATTATTCCTTGCTTCTGTTAGATCATAATTAGTCCTCGATCGATATCTACGTACATTTATAGGAAACTTATTGGAAATTAGGCCATGAAAAGTGCAAATATTGAAATTTCTCGACTTCCATCATTATTAATATTATTCTTCGGTAGGGTACATAAATATCTATAGCAGTATAATTCTTCTTGATCTCAGATTCTGATCCTCACACGTGATGTGCATTAATCACTGCAGATACTGCATCGTTTGATGCCCTTCATAATAACAGGCGAATTTTAATAGATGCGCGACGTTTCTCCTGGATCGCATACATTTTTTATTCTCCTGTTTCATTTCGTCTCAACTCTTTGTCTTCCATCTCAGACTTTCTTAAGATTTAACGATTCGTTTGGTACGGTTTTAATCGCGGTAGGATAGAATCGAAGGTAAATTGAAACGTTCAATTACAATCAATCGAAGGGGGTTCCACGTCACCACGTGAACTGCGACATCGATGCTGTTCGGAAAGCTTCCACGGACAGAGCGTGGTATTTTTTCGATGCTCCAAGTTTCACCGAGGTTCGATCGACCGACAACGAGATGAGTTTCTCCACCCTTTACCGAATCTCCTCTCGTTCTCGATGTCGTAAACTTATCCACTTTCTACTGGCTTTCTTTCGATATTAAGGAGTAACCCTGTCTATCTGCGTTTAAGAAGAAAAATCCGTTCTATCACTTTTCCTATTTCCTAAGGGGAAGAAGGGGAAGAGGCTGGAAGGAGCGAGGGAAATGCCGTACAGTGGAAGGTTGCAAAATATGAATTTAATTAAAAAAAAGTACTTATTGAATATTTTCACAGGATTACCTTTTAACATTTAGCCAACCAAATGGTCCCATTCTTTCCTCTGCCATTGATTCTATTTACATTTGTTATTAGTTAGTCTTAAATTAGTGTTGTCCACAGTTCATCAAATGCATTTTCTACTTCACCAAAGTACAATTTTCAGTAAATTCAACACTAGCTCAGAACCGAGTAATAATAAAGGTATAATAGAATCAATGGCAGAGGAAAGAATGGAAGATCTTCCCATTCGGTTGGTTAAGTGCTGAGAATTTCGTTAAACCGATAATTATCGCTTTGGAATACTCTTTTGTTTAGAAGACATTCCTTGTTCCTCCGTTCTACGGCACAATTTAATTACTCGGGAGAATCGCTTTGCTAATAGGGATGCTCTGCTCTGGTCCTTCGCAGATATCGTTAAAAGTTAAGCGTTAACGAAATTTGACGCCTCTCGCCACTCGAAGCTGTCTCGTTTCCTCTATCCCCGTGTTCCAATCTAATTAAACCGTGCTCGCTAATTTACGACGCGATGCGAGAGCTGCGAAAGTTAGCCCTCTCTGCTAACCCTTTCCCTGTTCGTCGAACCTAACCCCCCGCCACTCGATAATAACGCTCGTGCATATATGCACGAAGAAACACCAACACCTGCACGCTTCCGTGAAATTTTTGTGCGTTACGTGGACAAAAAAAAAAATATGGAACAAAAGTTTCTCCCCCCTGCCGCGCGGGGCAAGGATCGATACAGAAGAGAGAGGCGACAGTGGTTCATAGTTTCTTTAGTTTCTTCAAAAAGAATGACGTGTTCGCCGGCTATGTATAGTGGCGGCGACATTAACGTTAAAGTATCACGCACGTATATTATAATGCGCGTTCTGAGCAACGATGCGCCGCTTCAGGGGCGACGACCACGAATTCGAGCGCCTGTGAAATATTCACCAAGATTCGACCGCGACGAACCGATTTTCCGAATGACTCGGTCGAAACGTCGAAAACGAAGCGAGGATGTGAGAGAAAGATTCAGAAATCGATGAAGAATTCGAGTGATCGTTAAGTGATAGAGAGAACTGCCGGCATGACGTACAGTAGTAGCGGCCAAAAATTTAAGATCAAAGGGTTAAAGAAAATGAATGAATTAATTAATAGGAAATAATTGTATAAATAAAATTTTTATTCTATGCTGATCAATAAATAGTGTTCTACCATGATGACGATAAAAATGAATATGTAGACAATATTTGGGAATTATAAAATTATGTTTTACATTGTCCTGCCGTCTTAAACTTTTGTCCGCGACTGTGTATCCGGTAAGCTGTAAGGGAGCATGATAAAGGAATGTCAAGAAACGAAAGGTCACGCTTCGATTTTCGATTAGAATTAAGTCCGCCGCTCTTTACCCCGATGTAGGAACATCAGCGTTTGAACGCGAACCCTTTCTTTGCGAAACGTACACGTGAAAGCGGAAAACATCTTATCGCAGGCCAACGGTTATTAAGCATTATTCAAATAAATTTGTACGACATCGCACAAAAAATAAGAGAAATTAGCTCTGCCTAACGGTGCTGCATACAGGTATTAATAACATGTATTAAGGGGTTAGGGATCAAGAGACAATCGTCATGGAACCTATCACGAAGAGCAACTCGTTAATTTAACCGCGACGAATACGTTATACACACGAATGACGGGGCACGGCCATAAACGCTGGCCAACATTGCTGCTTCTACATCCAGCTAGCTCTATTACCCTTATTGTTAAACTTAGAGTTACTGAACTACGGTACTGAACTATAGACCCGTGGTGGCGCGACACCCATATATCCACGAGCCACGTGGCCTCAGCCGTGTGGCCACGCATGCATGCGAACCAAGGTGTCCGTTCGTAACGTTTTCTGCGTATGCCTCTCCCTCTAACCCTCTCTTTCGCCCCCTCTTTTCTCTCTCACCTATTCTTCCAATGTCTATCGGGCGCAGGTTCTTTCACGAATCGTCCGATCCGCGCGATTCAGGCAACAGGCCTATCGACCACAAGTGGAACGAACGAACCACGTAGCCGCGAGTGTGCACCCGTGGTGCAACGTGGTATTGCGTTCGCCTCGCGACGGCATCGTTCTCGAAAAGTCGCAAAACGAGAGCCACGCACGACGTTGCAACGGATCGAACGAAAATTGGATTGCGCACCGCGTAGCGTACTTTTATCGTATTACACCATGGATAACCGCTAGTATGCGATCGACAGGAACAAATCCGCGTTCCTCTTCCTCGGCTTTGGAAAAGCTCGAAAGCCAATGAACGCGCGTGTACGGTAGCTCTCGCGTGAAACATATTTTCTTGGACGTTTTTTTAGAATGGCGGACAATGGTATGCAAATGCTACCGTGCATCTACGAACGCGATTAAGGATAAGAACTCTGAGTGTTTTGTCCTTTACATGTTTCGACGTGTAAGTTTTGTTTAGGTTGCACATCCTTGCGGATTAACTACTACTTTTCATAAATGCATAAATACAATTCTCAACTGATGTAAAAGGACTACTAGCCCGTTAAACAAAATTATTATTATTATTATTTGTACATGCATCCATTGTACATGCATGAAGGAAACGATTTTTTTGTGTTTTCATGCGTTAACCACGCCTTTTCTTTCGGTTTTCGTTTCGTCCGAATCATAGACCATTATTCGGGTTAGCCTGTAGCAGCCTGTGGCTGCAGCTTGCCATTGCATGTTTAAAATTGATATTACGTTACACTGTATGCTCTTTATACACGTAATTAAGGCGGTGGATAAATAAATTATTGCACCTTATTAAAGAAACGCAGCGAATAGTTAATGACTAAACATCAGAGGACTGTAATCAGATCGTGGTCACCCGATGGCACGCGAACGCGCCGCTCAGGCGCACGTGACGCTAATCCGTTCACGCTTTCAGAAAACCCGAATTTCCCGTCCTCTTCCCGCAGCCTGAAAAATTTCGAAGAATACCTCGTCCTCGCGCGATCTTGGGAACCTAGCGACTTACAACGTTGGGAAAGTTTGAACGGATTAACGTAAACGGAGGTGCGAGCGCGCATCAAGTACCTAAGTACTCGCGTCACGAAGGGATGTCATGCGACATGGCAAAGGGAAAACACGATGAAACGACTAGAATCGTGGATTGGTCGAACTTACCGGGTTCAGCGAACGTTATAATCTCCGAAGTTCTCGCGTAGAAGTCGTCCATTTCTTCCTCCGGTTCCTGGCCCTCCTGCTCCCCGTAGCCCCGATAGGAAGAACCGATCCTCGCGTTGTCTTTCGCGGCAGGGCTATCCGGCCGTTGGTCGATATTCCTGTACGAGTACTCATCGCCGCCGTAGAGAAACTCCGGCGAGTACACGTTCTCGCGATCGGCGCCCCTCGATCTGTCGGACGACGGATAACCGGAGGTCTGCGCCTCGGCCCTGTACAACGTCTCCAGGGCCAGATGCCTGGGTACGGTGGCCAGAGTTCGGTTCACGTCCGGCCGCGTCCTAAGGCCAAGTTTAGTAAGTATCTGGTGCTTGATGGCCTCGAGCCTGAGGTCATCCGGGGTGGGCGCGGCGGTCTCCTTCCTCTCGGAACCACCGCCCCGATGCGCCTCGTGTACGTGTTGTTGTTGATGTTGCTGTTGCTGATGGGGACAACCCGGGCAGGTTTGGTGGTGGTTCTGCCGCGGCTGGACCGGGGACAGGGTTAAGCAGCAGAGCGCCAGCCCTATCAGGAGAACATTCGAAGGTACCAGGGGTCCTCTGCATCTAAATAGGATGCGAGAGGAGGAGGGCAGATGGGATCGTTGATCCCGGCACTCTGATCGAGCGGAATCGATCGATGATGGATCGAACGGTGTCGCGGTTGCAGCGGCTCCACCGGCGCGCCGGCGAGCACGGCAATGCCGTCCCCGGCACACGCTCTTCTCCAAGAACCTCTCGTTACGACCTGCGTTCGAGTTGAGTCCTGCTCTGTACGACACCTGGTGCATCTCGGCGGCGAGTCACCTCCTCCACCCCCACCACCACCTCCTCCTTCCTCCACTCCTCTTTCTCTCTTTCTTCTCTCGGTCCGCTTCCGCCTCGAGCAGCGTATCCTCGGTTTTTCTCGATCGGCGACCACCACCACCGATCCGGTCACGGTTGCTTCTTCTAATCCTACCGATACCGCGATCCCGAAAAGACAGGGGGCCGATCCCAGCGGCAACCGCGATGCTATTATTTTGTTCGAGTTGAACGGGACTACGTCGCGGGGAGTCCGCGGATGGAGCCGTTGCTTTTGGCCAACGATACCGCGATAAGAGGGTGCGACGACCACGACAGGAACCTGTTGAGAGGGCAAAGTTCGAGTAGAACGGTGACGACGACGATGGCGATGACGGCGACGACGGCGACGGCGACAGGGAAAAGGCATTCTCGCCTAAACCCCCCATTACCAACTACCCGGTGTCGCTGTTTCAGGATCGATCTCACCCGCAAGATGGACCGCCGTAACCGGGTACACCCTGCTCGCGTTTTCGGCCATTCGCGCTCTCGTTTTCACGTCCGCTTGCACGTCCACGGGTACGCGCCTCTGTCCGATATTGTTCTCTTCCAGTTGCTTCTTCCTTCCCCTTTTGCGTGTCTCCTTCTATCCTCCGAGTTCTTCTCCGCTGTTCCTCACCCTGGACCCCGTCACTCCCTGTACGGCTCCTCTTCCTCCTGCCCACGTTCCACGTTTCTCCGCTCCACGTTTCTCTTTCTACTTCGCTTCGCTTTATAACTCAGCTACGATGTTCCTATCGCGATCGCATTCTGTTGCTCGATTCCTTTCCTCCGTTTTTCCAAACGATCGAACCACCGGATCACCTTCGATCTTTCTAACCGAACGACTTCTCCGGCCGACTTTGCAACACGACGAACGACGTCGACCACCCCGAATTCCTCGATGCGATCGTGTTAATCGCTCTCACGGACGATGATCGAGCCTCGAAACCGCGACTACTAAGGTCTTCTAGACTTCCTCGGACACTTCCTATGCGTACCTAATATTTCACTACGACTACGGTCCTCGGAATGATGCACCATTTAAAAGCTTGGAACAGCCGAACATGCGACGACGGGCATCCGAGTCGGCGTCCGATTCTTTGCTAGGAAGTCCGTTTCGCCGAGGGACGGTTCTCCGCCAGAGTTCTTCGAGATTTACCACCCCTCTGTGTCCCTCATTCTCTCTTTCACCCTCTTTTCCTCTCTCTCTCTCTCTTTCTCTCGCTCGCTCGCTCGCTCTTTCTCTCGCGCTCTCCCTCTCTTCTTTCTTCTTGCCAACCTCTATTGCGCGTGAGAACGCGATCGCGATCCCGGTCGACGCGTGTTCCCGACGTGCACGACAAGTCCTTGCGGGATTTCCGACCTCGTTGCGTGCATCCTCTTCGATCTATGACGATCCAAAAGCCTGGACAAGGTGTTGCTCCCTGCGATGATTCTAACTGGTCTCACGAATTATCAACGCGACCTGTCCTCTGCTCTTCCTCGTATCCTCGCGGTGTTCCCTTCCTCCTCTCTTTCGCCTGGCTCGCCGATATCATTCGCGATAACGACGTAAACGCCAAAGGATCCCTATAACAACCCGAAGCACGCTTGTCGGAGGCGCGCCGGACACTGAGGGGCATCTACCACCACTACCAATACCGATACCACCACCGCCTTGCCATCACCGCCAGCAGCAGCAGCAGCAGCAGCAGCAGCAGCAGCAGTAGCACCACCACCATCACCACCACCACCGCCGCCGCCGCCGCCGCCGCTGCCGCCACCACCACCAACACCACCACCGATCAGCGAAACACTATCCACCCACCCACCACGATATAGATACTGCAACAACCGGCTAAACTCCCCGACAACTTTATGTAGCTGGTCCCTCTCCTCTATACGTTACGTTCGTACTACACTCCCTTTTCTCCTCTACGTCGCGCGATTGTTCTACGCTCGCTCTAGCTATTAGCGATTTACCTGTTTTTCGTCCATTTCGATTCCATTTAGAGGCGGCACCGCGGACAGTGGCATGCAAACGAGGGCGAGGAGGAGAGGAATGAGCGGAAAAGAGAGGAAGAGAGAGAGAGAGAGAGAGGGCAGGACTACGAACAGGCACCACGTGGTTCACGCGTGGTACTACGGTGCTTCCGTTTCGCCTCTCCATCGTCCTGCCTTTCGTTATTTCGAAACGCAACCTATCGCGAATTTACGCGACAATTTGTTTTGCCACCTAGGTTACGCTCTGATCGATCGTCGAAATTCAACTCCTCCACGATTCGATCGTTCGATTTCGATAGGGGTACGGTTCTTATAGGAGCGTTCCACGTTGGAGGACCCACGGAAAGAAAAGTTTGATGCGATCACCGTTTGAACGGTCGACCGCCGACAAATTCGTTCGCTGCATAAAAACAGTTGTAATAGCCGTTGGTCGTGTCGATGGCGCCTCTAAAACTTTGGCGGTTCACGACGAGTCGGTGTAGAAAAGCAGCCGGAAAGATGGACAGAAAGATAGAAAGAGAGGCGAGCTAGCTGTAAGCATATTGATCAGAAGACGGTAGTTGGCCTCATGCCACGTGGTGATGCTACGAGAGGCGCCGGTCCCTTCTCCTATTATGAACCAAGGCTTCTATGCTCATCTCTTACATTCTCTAGGATCTTCTCCGTCTCCTCGTCGTAATCTTTCCCAAAATCCTTCTCCTACTTTTCCCTGCCTTCCCGCCCCCTCCCCTCGTCGCCCTCCCTCTTTTCCTCCATCGTGTTCAATCCCCCTCCGCAGTTTTCAGCGTTATCTCTTTCGTCTCGTACGCATGGAGAAGGACGCTCGAGGGGTCGCGAACGTGTAAGTGAAATTTCGTCGCTCCTGTCCGAACGCATATACCACAACCACCACCACGACCACTGCCGTCGTCGTAGTCGCGATGAAAAACGTGTACGTACGCGTGGTAACGTTCCGAACGAACCATTTTACTTCATCCTCCTTTTCTTCCTCCTCTCGATCCTTCATGGTCCGTTTCTTTTGGCTCGCGTCGATTCGGAAAGTGCACGTAAGACCGTTTGAATTAAGATGTCAGGTTAACGGGTTAACTCATGCCACCGCGTCAACGGCTGACCGCTTTATCCTTCTGTACTTTTTCTTTCATTTCGTGCTTCCCCTCTTTTTTAACGTTTCTCGCCCCTTACAGCCACGGTGCTTCCTCTAGCCCTGTCAAGGAGCATCGATGCCGGTGGCAACCTTGAGGAGAGGAAAGATCCAAAAGAGTAGGACGAGCGAAAGAGATAAAGTTTGCGCTTCAAAGGTAGAATCGAAAGGTGGAACCGCCTCATTGGGGATAGGCTACAGGTTCTACGATTGAGTTCCTCCTGGAGGCGTCAGCGCCGACCGTAGACACCCGTTCTTTACTTTTTCTCGTTTACCCGTTTAGACGCGAGCCCGAGAGAACGCCGATAAAAATATGGATCGAGTTATGCGAGCAGCTTTACCTACCATCGAGTCGACGATCTGGTTTCAACGCTCGAAAAGGAAGGTACGAACGTTGGTAAAATTTGGTTGTAGAAAATACTACCGGTTTCTCACATATCTCTACAAACGAAAACGAACTATGGTTTAAACTAATACATAGAGTCTAATGGTGATCAAAGTGTATTTTGCAAAATTTATTTCCCATTTTATCGTGCTGTGGGAACGTCGGGTAGTTAACTGGCGAGTTGCTATTCTATCGACCGTCGCGGTAAACTTGCCTTGCGCACCTAACGCTACTATATTTCGTCATAATTTCTTCTTTTGCTGTGAAACAGCTGGGATAAACGCAATTAAAAACTGAACGGTTTTAACTAAACAATCCGTTTAGATTCTTTGTAATAAAATGGTAAATGGCCCCACAGGGTTGCCAATAAAGCTGTACCGATTCGCGTCTGCTTTATCAACGGCAGAGAAACAGTTTCTGCCTTATCAAAAGTCGAGACGTTGAAACACGGCACTGTACACACCGCTCTGTACAATTATCGTAGAGGGAAAACTCTCGATCGCGTTTTCCTATATTTTCGCGTCCGCCTCCCTATTTTCGCAACCAGAATTGCCGCCATATTGAAAAATGTAAAGAACAATACCTCGCTTGTTATTTAATCGCGCTCGTTTGTATCGTTCTTTGCATTTAGAAAGCGTAAGAAAAAACGATGACATTTATCGTTGATCGAGGATCGAGCGTGTCACGAGCACACACACACACACACGTATACGAATTTTAAGCGAAACAACGCCAGGGGAGGGAGAGTGGGAGGCTGAGGCGGCAAATGAAGAGGAGCATCGCTTATGACGCGTATCTCGGAGCATGCGAATTAGATTGATCTATCATTGTCTTGTCTGGCCGTCGTCTCGACCGTTGATTGCAACCGAGGCAAATATTATCTTCCTAGAACTGGCCGCGATGTCGCTGCTTTTATTTGCACTCCCATCGATCATCCGTGCAGGGGCCTGTTGGATCCCAACAACCGGTGATCCCTCTCCGTTCTCCGCTTGACACATGCTTTGCCGTGGAATGCGGTCACGGATGAATCCGATCCAATCCGTCTCTCCCAAAAGGAGAAAAAAAAGATAGGAACAGGAACGAAAGACAAGGGAGCAGAAGAGGAGGAGAGGGAGCTATCGAGCGATATCGATGGAACAGTTTCAGGTGGAATAAGACAGGAACAGGAACGAAATAAAAGGGAGCAGAAGAGGAAGAGAGGGTGCTATCGAGCGATATCGATGAAACAATTTCTGGTAAAATAAGACAGGAACAGGAACGAAAGAAAAGGGAGCAGAAGACAAAGAGAGGGAGCTATCGAGCGATATCGATGGAACAATTTCTGGTAAAATAAGACAGGAACAGGAACGAAAGAAAAGGGAGCAGAAGACGAAGAGAGGGAGCTATCGAGCGATATCGATGGAACAGTTTCAGGTGAAATAAGACAGGAACACGAAGGGAGACGAGTACGGCAAAGACGGACGGACTTCCGGGCGAGGAAACAGAGAAAGAAGAGGACAAAGTTCGAGACGGGCTTCGATTGAACACACGGATGTGCGTGCAGTGAATGGCGGCGGTCTGGAAGCGTACACGAATCGGGGGGAAATTATAGGTACTCCTCTTTCATACAAGTTGCCGCTTCGATGCTATCTGCCTCCTCGTTCCGGGAATTTCGCAAGTATAAATAGAGGAAGCGTGTGCGGACTGTCGAGTCGAACGGGACCGGTTACAATTATTCTGGTCCCGGTAAGCAAAACGCAAACAACGAGGAATATTCGGCACCCACGGGATTTATGCACCCCTCGCGGGTGCGAAGGGAGCAACGACGGGCATTCCAAGGTGCGCACGAAACCCGATGGAAACCTCCCCCGTCCGTATTTCAATCGCGTGCACCGTTTCGATCGGTATCGGTCCCTTCCGTGTCTGATGCCGACGAAATCACGCGTCGACTTCCTTCTAGCCTCTTTGGATCTTTGGATCCTCGCGTTTGTTCGCCGACCCTCTCGAGCCGCCATTGCGCCGCACCCGAAACCGCGTGTTTTTTTTTATTTTATTTACGGACAAATGCCCATTACAAGGTAAACGTAAAAACAGAGGAGTGAAGAAAATAACAGCGGGTGCTTGATAGAGGAAGTAGAAGAGTAATTAAAAAGAAAAAACAGATATAACATATATAAAGAACTCTTCATACCAATAAAATACAGTTTTCGTTTTTAAAATTCTGATACTATTACTAAACATCATTGTCAGCTTAATAATCTTTTGTAATCATATCTAACGCACTTTGTATTTTTACCTCTATAAATCAATGGGTTTATAGCCCATAAATAAATACATATAGTAAAATTAAAATTAAGAGGATAAGCATCTGTATACTTGCGATCTGAATACATTAACGTTATCTTGGATAGACCGCGACGCGCAAGGCTGTGACTTCAACACTGGCTGTTCGACTTTCGCTAAGAAGATCTCGCGATCCTCGAGAGATCTGGATGGTGTCTTAGCGACAACCGATGATTCCAGGAGGCGCGATACGACGTGGTACCTGTGCAGATAACGCGGGATGCGCGTCGGGGGCGACTAACTCTCACCCGGATGGCTCGACGAAATTTCGAGGCGAGAAGGATGGAAGAACACGAAACGAAGAGAATGCAGAGAAGGAATACCGGGATGATCCTGGGTGAGCAATTCAGGTTTCGGTCGTTTGGGTGGCTGCCTGCCCGTGTTACCCGATGCCCCCTTCACCTTCACTGCACATATAAGGGCTGCGAGCCCTTTCGCGCACGCACCAGCGAAAAAACTGCATACGCATACGATAACGGGGGTGCGTGCCTGAGGGCTATCCTTATGGGGCTTGGGGAGGCCATACAACACTTTAGTAACCCCGTAATACCTCCCCTTTCAGGCAGGTAGCTAGCCTCCGAGTATAAAGTAGCCAGCTATCGCGCCTCCTCCTCCTCCTCCTCTCTCTTCCTCTCTCTCACACACTCTCTCCCTCCCTCTCTTACACCCAGGCCCGTGTACGTACGTACGTACGTAGGTATATCGGGATTAAAGGGCTGCTGAGGAACCTGCATTGAAAGGGACCTCTGTATCTTGCATGGATGTGTGTCGATTATATCGAGCACCGGTTGGAGAATGCGGCTATTGTCTTTTCGGAATGACGTTGTAATTCTGGCATTATCGCGATGAAATCGAGTGCCATTCCAGCCTCTCCCAGGAGGATCCGCGTAAGCGTGTGCTTAAGCGTTGCTTTGCTACCCCGCGTTCCGACGCGTTCGTATCTCTAACTCCGATTGCTTTCGCGTGAAAAAGTATGGTAGAATGCTGTTGTCGCGTTGATATCAAATCGGGATATCAAACCTATTCCACCAAGTGACATCCATGTCCAATTGAAAAGTTGGGTCTTACGAAAACTTGGTACGATTTCTCATAATATTTGCAAGTGGAATAGAATCAAGCTTCAAACAGGATTAAACAAATCCGTAGTTAGTTGAAATTTCGAAAACGGTTTCTATTCGACGATATTCTGTCTGATGCACAAATAGCATATTTTTCTTAGCGACCACAGTTCACCATATAATATTTAGATTCGCACAGCAGTCTTTTGGTTAGTAGACTAGTCATAATAGTCAAAATGTCGAAATCTCGTAAAAGTACACATAGCAGATATTGGTTTGACAACGACGATATGTGTAATTTGCAAGCAGATGTACATGAAACGTCCGTAAAATCTAGCGTTGAAAAAGAAGAACGAATCGATTGGTGAAACAAAAATACTGCGAGATATTCTGTTCCACGCGTCGCGTTCTGTTTCGAACATGCAACTTCGCGGCCTACGTGCAACCGTTGAACCGGCGCCGATCGACACGACGATCGATTAATTAATCAAGCCAATAGTTACAGATTGACATGGAGCGATACGGCCGCGGTACGATAATACGCGTCGGCGACGCGTTAAATTTACGCGAGGAGGACTCGCAAATTTCGAGGATTTCGCCGGCGCGCGAGACAACGTCCGGCGTTACGGAGCTAAACGCAGAGCGCTAGAAATATACACCGCGAGTTAATTCAAGTGCATCGCCTTCGCCGTCGCGCTGTAGCTACGTAGATATCGTTCGGCCTCCTGCGACGGTGCACGAGCCACTACCTTATCGCGATGTAAACGAGCATCGAGCCTCTCATTCTTGTTCCTTTTATTTTTGACCGCTGCGAGCAGTTGCTGACGCCTCTCGTTGTATTCCGCTCGCGTTTCTGGCCATACCTCTACCATTAACGATAAACGTACCGATACTTTACACATACCTATTCTTACCATATAGAGTCTTAGAAAGAAATTCTTAATTTATTATAGGAAATAATTCGCAACATTTTTGTAGACTCTGATCTTTACTCTTTGACTCTCAATATCGAAGTAGGTCCAGAACTAGGTGTAACTAGTCGCAGGTTAACGTATTTCAATTCTATTCGCTAAAAATTTATAAACAATACTAGTACTCTCCGTTCCCTATATACAAAAAAGAATAGTCGAAGATTGAAAAAGATTCAATTCTAATAAAGTAAATCTGCGATAGAAAGAAAAAGTATGTACGAATAAACCTACTGCGAACACGGTTTCCATCTACCGTTCACGCCGTAATCCCTATTTTCAAACTGCAACGGAGATAAAGTGGAAGAAGCTGAAGAAGAGTTTAAGCAACTCCTTGTATTCGCCCGGGACGCGAAGCCGAGAAAGAGGAAGTTGCATCCCTCTCGGCGATACGGAACCGACCAACCCCTTCTGCTGCGCTCGTTCCTTCACCGTTTCGACCCCTCGCGGAAAGTCTCCAGGTTGATATACCCTCGCGAAGGTGGAGAAGGCACCCTTCAACCTCGCCCCTCGAACAAGAGACCAGCCCCAGGCCCTCCTTCCTCCCTCCCACCACCTACGGATCTCGTGTGTTGCACGCGGGAGGATGTCATGTACCACTTTCTTCGAGAGTTTGCGCTAACTGTTTAAACGTATACGCAAAGTCGCCCTCCGCTTCTCCTGCCATCGCTACGCAAGAAGGACTCGCCACCGGTCGTGCTAACCGGGAACCTAGCACAAACCTAACTCGAACCTAACCTCGGCGAACAACGCCTCGATCTTTTCGTCCAGAGCTATTCTTCTGGATTCTCCAACGCGATATAAGTACGGGTACATAGTAGAAGAGGTGTTCAAGTATGCGAAAATAAGGGCTCGGGGAGGTTTTTTGAAAATTTAGGAAATTCTCGAGAATTTCGAGAACCTGACAAATATTTCGAGATTCGTCCACAAATTTTAAAGAATCTTAAATTTTTATGAAAAAAAAAATTATCTATGTTTGATCGTAAATAGAAGTTGGTAATTATCAGAGAACGTAGCGAAACTAGCTTTCTTACACGAGAATTTAAAATAAAATAATATAAGTGTATCGCATGATTGGTTCACTATTTTTATCCCAAATCTCACTTTTTATAAATGTATTGCTTCCAAGAATCCCGATAATTTTAGGAACCACGAGTGTTTTTGGTGTACCTCTGGTACAGCATAAACCTCTTATCTACAGCTTGAACTTTTCACGAAGCTGTATCTTTGCACACCGAAGCTGTATCTTTGCACACCGAAGCTGTGCACTACGATTTGTGTGTCGTAACGCTTTCCACCATGCGAGTACATCAGAACGTACAGTTTCGGTTGGACAAATTATAAATCTGACTTTCTTTTAACCACCACGAGATAACGCGAACGCGTATTACTTTGATAATTGATAACACAAGCGAGTATGACGTATTTCAAAGCGTGACACTGTCTACGACAGAGCGAGCCATTTATAGCGGCGTAACGTTCAAAAGAGATAACACATTCGCGAGAGCCACTGTAATGTAACTACAGTTTGTTTTGAAACTCGTTGAACACGTTCCCCGTGTTCACGGATCGAATCTGTTGGAGGAATGGGGAAGAGAACGAGGGAAACCCAGGAACGATTATGCACGCGGTAGATTACGCTTCTCTCTACCTTCGAATCTCATTTTCACGTTTCGATCCCCCCATTCGATCCCTCTCCTTTTTTCGCCGGCCTATCCGTTCACCTCTCTCGGCCACTCTCACTCGTAAAATGCAAATCCGGGTAATGGTTATGTTCGCTCGGTCGCATTAAACTGGCACATTAAACGGAATCGTAAAACGCGGCTGGACAACTACCCCTTTGCGTTCAACGGTAACTAATTATAACGCGTAATTGCAGCGCAACCTCGTTTATACGAACGAATCAATGACCCATCCTTAACGCTATATTTATATTCCTTAACACACGAAATATGCTTTAAAAATCCAATCATCCGTATCTTAATTAACGCTTCTGAGATATCAAATCGTATCAATTTTTTCTTTACTTCATTATAAGTTTTCAAGCAACAACTTCGTGCTCAGTTAAATAGGCAACCTCAAATAGTGCTTTAAAAAATCAAATCATCCGTATCTTAATTGACGCTTCTGAGATATCAAATCGTATCAAATTTTTCTTTACTTCATTATAAATTTTCAAGCAACAACTTCGTGCTCAGTTAAATAGGCAACCTCAAATAGTGCTTTAAAAAATCCAATCATCCGTATCTTAATTGACGCTTCTGAGATATCAAATCGTATCAACTTTTTCTTTACTTCATTATAAATTTTCAAGCAACAACTTCGTGCTCAGTTAAATAGGCAACCTCAAATAGGCAACATTACTCAACCCTACGTAAATTAACACACTTGTTATGTGTACTTTCGTATAAAAAGGGCTACCTGCCCGTTAAATAAAGATTATTATTTACAGACATTTTTTGTGCATCTACTTCTAATACACGTGTATTAAGAAACTGTAGATCTGAGAGGGAAATAGATTGTCAGAAATCTGGAATCGACCAATCAGGGAAAGCTGAAAGAAGTCGCAGGGAAACAAAAAGTGGCGAATAATTGAAACAGAAAGGCGTCGAGTTAAACAGTCGTTTTGGATGGATGCGACAAAGTTAGAAATGAATTTGCTGAAGCAATCTACTAAATACTTCGTCGAACCTCGCCTAATTTCCATTCCATTCGTATCAAAAGCTAATAATCTCTTCAACCGTCAATAAATAAACTAGCAAACTAAACCGTTCAACCTCGAGCAAATCCTCTGCTGCTCGGATAAACGAAGAGACCGCGCGTCCAACAGAATACCCGATCCTCCCCCCTGCCCCCTTTCACCCCTTTCGTGAGCGATTCGAGTTTTCGAAGAAGGTCCGATGGAACGAGCGCGCGTTCGGGTCGCTTGAATTTTCGTGTTTCTGTTTCGGCGAAAGGGGAGCACTAACCCGACCGTCGGCAAGGACGAGTGCCCGAGGCGCCGTCGAAGAAAAACAATAAAACGAGAATTGGCACGTCTGGCGAAACAGTTGACTGCCGTAAAGTCAACTGGCTGACTTGTCCGTTCGTGCATCTCGAACGGCTCTCGCCTGTGTGCCCCCGTATCACAAGCCGAGGTCCCGTCGGTGGCGTGTTTCTGGCTTTGTCCTCGACGGTGTCGGTGTTTGCGCAAGCACCCGGTCGCATCAAAATATTTAGCAAACTGGACAAGGCCACGATTGCCCCGGCCAGACCATGTTGCACGAAAAATTCCTCGATCGATTAAGATAGAGGAACGGAGCACGACGAAAAAAGGAGGACGCGAACTCCGAGAATCGGAGCCGTCGAATAATACGAGTATACGATAGTGTTCTGTAACACGATTTCGTTTTAATCGTACAGTAGCGGAGCATCGATTATCCGAATTAACCCTTTGCGCCCGTGAGGCGACTGGTATAATACATAATCTAATGTAACAAATACATAATCTAATCGTTTACGTTACCATTCCATTTTTATTATTCTATCTTGTGCCTCGCATAAATCTATTACATTTCCATTCTTTTGTAATTATTCTCTCTTTATCAGCTTATGAAACATACTTTCTTTAACAACAGATGTAAACAATTTTTTTCATGCTGCACGCAGGATAACGAATTCTTATATCCGTAAATTAATAAATAAACGGATAAATAGTGACGTATTAAAAAGTTAAAAACGTTTCTGAGGAAATCAATTATCGACCAAGAATATGATTCTTGTGAAAAGAAGAGAAAAGAAAATTAAGACGTGGGGTGTTACGCAGAGATTACCTGCAACTCTCTCTTCCCTTCTCTCTTTCTCTGCTCTCGTAATCGTACGATGAGAGTATGCACGAGTATTCCAGAATGGAAAAAAAGAAAATTCGCGCACCGTTAAAATGCGGTTTCTCGCGAACGGAGATTGCAACACAGGCGCTTGTTTACATACGTCTTAAAATGTTAGTTGCAACTTTACGCAACAAGATCACGAACCATTGAACGCTTGACAATGTGCATAAATTGCGTTTCAATTATTCCAGCTCGTTGTTATCAATTTTTACGTACAATGTAACCACGGACAATAAAGACAGTTCTCGTAGGTCGTTAAGTTAACGCCGATTGCCGGGGGAAACCTCGTTTAATTTGCACGTAATTGGTGTATCGTAGCACTGACATCATAAACGCCCGGCACTGTCAAAATAAATTCTCTTATCTGCGAATTCTTTCGAGCTCCGTGATTGAACAATCGCCGTTCCCCGCTTTGTTATTCGCTTTTACCTTGGAGCTTGGACGGAGTTCCTCTATTGCGTACATCGTTTATTAAATGCAAACAATTTCGACACGTGTGCGCGCTGATTGGTATACGTGTGGTTCGCGGGGAAACGGATCAAGGTAAACGGTAAAAAGAATGAAACGCGATCGCCGTTTTCCGTACGATGGAACTCCGTTCCTATGAACTCCGTTTTACAAGCTTTTCGTCTGAAAGAATTTGAATAATCGATGTATCGTTTTCATTTCAGCACCAGCGTTAACCCTTCGCACTCGAGAGGTGACCATTAGTCGTTTAATGATACTAACTTCAAAAATTTTCAAATTCGAAATATTAACTATGATTTACGTATATTAAACTTCGTTTAGTTTAGTTAAGTCGTATATCAACATTTACATATATGACTATTTAACGTCCGGGTCTGAACTAAAGTCTGAAAATTTGCGAAACTATTATATCCTAGGATTACGATGTCCCATGAGAGGGGACAGCCGAGTGCAAAGGGTTAAACGAGCTAATGCTCGAAAGAGGTAAAAAAAGAATATCCTATATCTAATCCTATCTAAAAAAGAAATATCCTATAATTTCTAATAAGGAAATAAAATTATTTAACGTCCGGGTCTGAACTAAAGTCTGAAAATTTGCGAAACTATCATATGCTAGGATTACGATGTCCCATGAGAGGGGACAGCCGAGTGCAAAGGGTTAAACGAGCTAATGCTCGAAAGAGCTAAAAAAAAAATATCCTATATCTAATCCTATTTAAAAAAGAAATATCCTATAATTTCTAATAAGGAGATAAAATAACTTTTCACTAACATTAATTTTCTCCTCTTTTTACTTTACCCAGGAATATGATCATCCCTTGTATGCCTATTCTAAAAGCTTCTTCGAAGAAACAATAAGAAACGATAACGTAGAATTTGCCAGACCTAAGAGCTAGTTGTGAAATGAAAGATCTATCTCGATGCAAATTTTCTGCTGCACGAACGTTAGCGAAGGGGTTAATAATTCAGTGCTCGTCCACGAGCATCCTCAAGGGTGACTTGCAACGTGACCACGATAATAGGGTCCTGCACTTCCATTGACCAGCCGTTATAAAATGAAACTCTACATTGTAGATAAATTGACGGATGCCTGAAACGCGAGCAAAGGGCAATAGTTCTCGGTCGAACGTATACAGCATAGGAGAGGAGAAGCGTTCAGAAGCGTTGTGCACAACAGCACAGTATGACGCGTGTTAACAAGGCGTTCGCGTATATTAGATAACGATTCCCGTTAGACGTAGGTAAAACATGCGAGCGATCCCTCATCCGTTCCCAATAGCGTTAACCCTTTGACTGCAATGGGCGCGTATATACGTCTGACGAAAGCTGCTTGTCCGAACTGTGGACGCGTTTATACGTCTCGTACAAAAATTACTTCCGTTGATTATGAACGAGTATATACGTCTCTAGCGAAAGTCATTCGTGGGTTATGGACGCATATATGCGTTTCTGACGAAAGTTACTCTCATGGATTGTGGACGCGTATATACGTCTCTGACAAAAATTACTTCCGTTGATTATGAACGAGTATATGCGTCTCTAGTGAAAGTTACTCGTGGATTATGCACGCATATATGGGTTTCTGACGAAAGTTACTTGCGTGAATTGTGGACGCGTATAGACGTCTCGTACAAAAATTACTTCCGTAGATTATGGACGAATATATGTGTCTCTAGCGAAAGTTACTCATGGATTATGGACGCATATATGCGTTTCTTACGAAAGTTACTCGCGTGGATTGTGGACGCGTATATACGTCTCGTACAAAAATTACTTCCTTGGATTATGGACGGGTATATGCGTTTGTCGATTCTTCCTCGCTCCACGAGTACTTCGACAGGGAGTATTTAGCACTCAAAGGGTTAATCGGATCGTTAGCCGGCGATCGATATGGGAAACGCGCGCGTTATGATGACGCGCGTCGGTCCTGCGCTGGAAACCAAATAAGGCCGGTCTTGGAACGACATTTTTCCGTTCGGCCGTGAATTGCACACGGGCGAGCCGAAAAAGATACTTTCTCGCTCGTTTAACTTTGACCGGAGATAAAACTTGCAAATATTGATACCGGCAACCGTTTGCCGTGGAATGCCGAGGGCAGAAGGAAAAAAATAGGGAACATCGCGTTGTACAAATCGCTCTCTTGCAGCCTTATCGAATCCCTCTTAACCCTTTGACTGCTATGGACAAAATATATGCTTCTGACAAAAGCTACTCGCCCTAACTATGGGCGCGTATACGCGTCCCTGGCGAAAGTTACTCGCGTGGATTTTGGACGCGTATGTGCGTTTGTCAATTTTCCCGAGCTCCCATTTAGAGCAACACAATTGCTAATATAACGTCGTCCACGCGGAGCACTTTTATCGGGACTATTTAGCAGTCAAAGGGTTAAGTATAATCCTTTGTCAGCTTGAAGTAAACGCTGATAACGTCAGTTACAGTTTCTTCCGCTTTGATAGATTTTTCATAGAAAAGTCCTCTAAAATTTCACCGTTGTTTCTTTTTTTTTCCTCTAAATTCACCTTTAAATTCTACGGCAGATTCCATACTTTTCGTCGATAGCGTGTGCACGCCTTCATATCGCCGATCGCACGGTCAAAGACTCTCTGCTGCTGAAATCGGTCATTGAACAGAAAAAGAGGAAAGAAAAATGAGACTCTTGACTTTCGAAGAAACTTCTTTCGTTGGAGATGACCGATTCTCGCGGCAGAGCGTTCGATTTTAAGAATTCCACCCTTAGCTCGAGGGCGAATACACGCGCGCTAGACGATTTCGATGAACTCGAATAGAGCGTTTCTTATCGCGATTACGAATCTTCGAATATATTCCGCGAGTTTCGTCAGGCAAACAGGGAAAAAAGAAATCCCGCGAGGAAAACAATAATCATTTCGTGGCCCCGAAAGTTTATCGCTCCACGTTGGCAACCGATTGGACAGAGAAGGAAGCATTTTTAATAGAGCGTCGTGCATCATCGTCGCGAACGATGAAAACAATTGAAGCGTATCTGCGGGGACTTCCTTGCCGAAAAAAAGGGGGTAAACACGAAACAACGAACGATAACGAGCATATTTTTGAGCGTGACGCAGGATGTGGAGGGAGGAGGGGAACGATGGAGATTCGAAGTGAGGGTAAATCGACAAGCAACACCACCACCTTTCATCGAAAAACCATTTATTTCAGCGAATAAATATTCTATGAATACTCTCTACCTAGGAAGTACACATTATATATATATGTATATATATATAAGTATGCAGTATTCGCCGCTCGTGTCTTGGATACTGAGAGTACACAATTCCATTACTTTTTGTTTCTTTAATTCTAGGTACACATTGACAAACAAACGAAGAATGAAAATTAGTCCAGGGGGAGAAAAACTGATTGATTATGGACAGGGAGCGAGGGGGGAGGGAGGGTGGTTGAAGACAAGGGAAGGATGGAACCGGAGAAGGGGAGTAAAAGAGAGAATAAGGGAACGAAAAAAGCGACGCGTTAGGTATGATGAGGGAGATAGGGGGGAGTGTATGGAAGATATTTTCCAGTTTTCAATGGTTTTTTTTTTTTTCTTAACGGAACCTGGAACGCAAACATTTTCGTTACAACGTAGGCTATCGAACGAAAGAGGAACGATAAAGATCCTCCCGTTTGTCTATTTTTCATATTTGTGTTTTCGGTGAATTTCGCAATGTTCGTCGGTATCAAACTGATCAACAGATAGAGTTCGCAATGTTTTCATGAGGTGAAACAAGTAATTTTAAGGCCGTAACATTTTCTAAGGCTGCTATACACTGCGCTCGAAAAATCATCGTAGAATGTCGTTTCTCTTCGTTGCGTCGCGGGGGACGGCGGGTAGCTCTGAGATTCTCAGGATGCTTGATCGGAAACGAGCCTTGGGGATACCTCTCTTACGAATTACAACCGGGACACGCGTCTCCTCGGTTCGCTTTACTTTAGTGCCAAGCAGCTAGATATCACAACGATAACTATATCATATAATTTACGAGAATCACAAACGGAAAACGCGGCACGGAAACGCCTTTGAATATCATCTCGTTTCTTCTACAAAAAAAAAAAGGAAAAAAAAAAGAAAAGAAGTACACTCCTCGATCACGTCACAGGGCCGTACAACGCGTTCTGGCCGATGATAATGCACGCATGTATATTGTACAACAAATTGTCATTGATGCACTCCTGACGATAGTCTTAGGTACACAGCACGCAAAAACGTTCTCTTTCGTTGAATAGAACGGCGCTCTTTGATCGAATATCGAGAGAAAGAAAAGAAAAGTGTACTTATTTTCGAACGCGACCATCGACCAGATTGTTATACAGTTTGCGTTCGTACACGCGTACCGGTAAACAGCTGTATTAATCGTGGTTGAGAAAAGGACGCGTGTTCGTTTACGCAAGCAACGTTTTCTTGGATCCTTTGAACGAGAGAAAGAAAAAAAAAAGGTGAAAACAGGAAGAGATAAAGAATATCCGGAGAAATTTGTAGGAAAGCGACAAAGTACGGCCTAGGTACGACATATTTACACAACATCGTGCACACTTTCCTACACACGCACCACACACGACCAGCTAAAAAGAAAAAAAAAATGGAGAAAAGGAAGAAGGGAAGTATTCATATGTTCATACGTATACGTATACACCGAGATAAAGTATCTGTGAGTGTACATGTGTATCTGTGTAAGGGAGGAGAGGAAAAGAGAAACAGAGAGAGAGAGAGAGAGAGAGAGAGATAGAGGGAGAGAGAAAGGAAAATTGAAAAAGAACGATTCACTGTACACAGAGATCTTTCGGCCAACACGTTTTCACCGATCAACGACGACTACCGGAAACGAACCGTTTCATCTTTGTATCCTCGCTTTTAGAAAGGCAACAATGTGCGAAGGGGGACACTGTGAGAGATAAGATGCTTTGTTTTTGTTTCGCGTGACTCGTACAAATTCTAGCTCGATAAAGACGGATTATCAAAAACCAGTACCGGAGTGATTTAAAAATGCAATAAGCTCCCGTATAAAAAATAATTCTTTTCGCGGTCGTTCACTTAGATCAGGTGCAAACGCATCGACACCTTAATAATAATACCGTGACTCTAGGAACTATCCGCCTTGCCATGGACCATAAAACGACTATCAAAGGTGCCCGTTATTATTATTATTAATATTATTATATTATTATTATTATTATTATTATTATTATTTTTATTATTATATATTTTTTATTATTATTGTTGTTGTTGTTATTATTATTGTTATTATTATTATTACTGTTATTATTATATTATTGTTATTATTATTATTTTTATTATTATTAATATTATTATTACTACTATTAATTATTATTTAGCCGCGACACAGACTTTCACCGATCTCGCGACCGTTGTCCCGTTCTGCATACGTTTAAGTCTACAAGCGATTTCGTCCATCGTGTCCCTACAATGGGATCCGCCCGGGCACCACCAGACCACCCCGAAAAACAAGGCACTTTCAGTCTATCGAATGAGGATTCGCCGAGGACGAGAGACAACAACGACGACGGTCGTCGAATCCGAGGCGCTTGTTCCTCGAGGAAAGAAAAAGGATGGAAAGAAAAAGAAACAGGGAGAAAAGAAACGTGGACAGAAAAGAGTAGGATAGGTATGGATAAAATGTTGAACGAGCCTTGACATCCTCCTCCTCCTCATCCTCATCCTCGCCGTCGTTGCACTTCTCGAGCTGTACGATGGACTATGAACATCCACATCTCTCGACGACCATGCCAGGTAATCGCGAGAACACGATTTGGTATTCGTTATCGAAGTACAGCATCGTGATCTCGGAGAGCTTCCTCGGGGCGCAGCACGGGCCGGAGTTGTTGGGCGGTTCCGCGAGGCTGACGATGTGGGTGTTCGGGTACGCTGGCAGGAAGGCCATTGGACAGTCGCCCGAACAGTAATTGGCATCGTACCTGAGGCACAAAGTCGTAAAGCGTTTACGATTATAGGTCATTGCGTCCGCGGTAAGCGATCGATAGGATCGATCAGAATAGTCGGATGATCGATCGGTAACGAACAGCAGGTAGAAACGAAAGCACAGTATGAGGTACGCGTTCAAATAATTTTAGGAGTGCATGTATGCAGATATAGCGGTTGTAAAAAATATTCTACCACAAGCTTTGATCGTCACACGTATCTGTGAATTAACGAGAATCAAATATATTAAATTGTTTAGCATCGGGTAGTACTTTCACGTGATTATATCTATTTAGTGTTACGAGAACTGAATGGATATTGAATTTGATTAAAAATACGAACACCGGCAAGCACAGAATTGTCTAATACTTTACACGATATATACTTATTGCACCAGTTCCTAGCATGCCTCGATTGAACTTTATTATAAGTCTGTTTAATTACGATCCACGCGCTAACATTCCGTTCGGTGAAAACCGGAGGGAATTTCAAACCTGTACACGAACCACACCCGTGCTCGCTTGCATAAGCGGATATTGCTTACTTCTTGGGTGCGATTATCCAGTCCCAGCCGAACTTCTCGAAGTCCACGGTGAGCTTGTACCGACAACACCTGGTCTCCTGGCTGGCTTCGTTGCAATTAAGTCCTACGTTCCTCTTGATCCTCGCCCCCCTTCTGGAGTCGAGTTCTTGCGTCTGCACTTCGAGGTACGGCGCGTACTCGGCTCCGGGGTTGGTCTCGACCAACTTCGAGTTTCTACGATGATTACCAACGCCGGGACCGGAGATCTTCAGGGCTACCCCGAGATTGTCCCGCGGATGCTTGAACCATTCCGCGACCATTCTTCGTAACTCGATCGTTACCCAGTTGCCCCTGCAACCGACCGGTCGGGGATGTTTCGTGGTCAAGGGCGGGCCCAGCGATGACCCCCCCGATTCGGTAGCACCCCGGAGGATCCTCTGCAACGTGATCGTCACCGGGCCATCGTCCTGGCCCTCCGCGGCCTCCGCGTCGCCGGGATCGTCCAACTCGGACGCGTCCTGGTTGCTGCCCCATATCCACAGGGACAGCTCGGCCCTCGTCACGCGATGCTGGACCACCTTGTCGGAGAATTTGAAGTAGAGAACGTCGAGGCTGCCTTTCGAGTGCCGTAGCCTCTGATCTGAAACCGAGACGCAGAGGGAGGACGGTTAGGTCGGCGTAGAAGACGAGCGTTTACGCGCGATCAACGGAACCAGGGATCGATCGTGTACACGCGCACCGGAGGTAGGTCCAAGTAAGATGGAAAAGGAGTCGAGAAGGGACCAGAGAGAAAGAGAGAGAGAGAGTGAGAAAAAAAACGAAGGGGAAACGGACTAGAGAAGAACAAGGAGAACGGAGGAGCCGAAAGAGCGGCGGAGGGAAGAATATCGCGAGATCTCGGGAATCGATGCCGAACAAAATCGTCTCGGCGACGATGCACGCGCGCACACAAAGCTCGCTGCCGCGCGGCGCGTTCCCGGGGTTCCGCGATTGGCAATAAATCAAGAACAACCGGTGAAGTTGCCGTGGGACTTCTTGCCGCTCGAGAAGTACCACCGAGGAGAGCGCGCCCGGTTGGTCGCGCGTCCGACATTTACCTCGACGGGAACGACGGCTTGGCGGAGCGGGCGCGTTCCAGGCCGACCTCCATCGTCGTAGCGATCGACGATCGACAGAGATCGATCGCGGCGGAGAACAGAAGAAATGGGGGAACGGAAAAAGGTGAACCGAGAGAGTTTATACGGACGCGTAGCGAAGCGGCGCGCACGTTAGTCCCGACCCTATTCAGGCCGTCGTCGTTCGCCCGAGAACCGCTTCCATGAAGGGTAAAGCTACCTCAATTCGTACCGTTACGCGGACTACGTTTTTTCCCTTTATCGATCAATCGGCGATCGCCTTCTTCCCGCATCGACACCTCCGCGGGTTTGCGCGTCCTGGTATTCGAGCGGATCTCAGCGTGCCCGGCTCCACACTCTATATACGACGCCATCGCGGCTTTCTCGGACATCGAACGTCGCATAGCCGACGCACTCCTCTCTTTTTTCTTCGCGCGTTAACCCTTTGACTGCGGAACGACGCCCGGAGCGGATCATCGCGGTCACCGTGTTCTCCATCGATCGGTTCCTTTTTCTCGCGCTTAACGAGCAACCTCGCGGTTTCGAGAAGGCTCGACGAGGAAAACGCGTTCGACGCGACCTCGATGGGAGGAACGCGCGCGCCTGGAACAAAGCTTAGGCGCTCGATGCAGACGAGCGACTTTTCGATCCACGATCGCGGGGTTCCGATAAACGATCGCGCGTTGAAAAATCGCTTGTCCGCATCCAGCTTTACGCGGCAGTTTTTCAGGCGTCACTGCATCGAATGCGTTAACACTTAGCCGATCGAACGGGAAGATCTTCCGTTTTTTCCTCAATAACGCGTTGCGATTTATTCTGTTTGCTAGTGTTATCAGTACTAGCTCAGAATCAACTAATAACAAAAATAAACAGAATCAATGGCAGAGGAAAGAATGGGAGATCTTTCGGAGAACTTTGTTATTAGTTAGCCCTGAGCTAGTGTTGAATTGATTAAAAATTGTACTTTGGAAAAACAAAAAATGCATGCGTTGAACCGTGAACAACATTAGTTGAAGACCACCTAATAACAAAAGTAAATAGGATTAATGGCAACGCTTTGTCGAAGAAACATTGGGAGATCTCCCCATTCTGTTGGCTAAGTGTTAAGATGAAGACCCTCGACGGCTTCTAGAATCAGTTTCGCGCTATCGTAATCGATGCCCAAACGTACAACGTCGATCTTGCAGGGTATAATCCATCGCACAACAACGGGATATTTTAGGGGATATTAGGAAGGTTACACGTCACGTCACACATCCCCGACGTCAGACGGGAGAAGGTTCGTTGAATTATTAGAGGGCAACGCGTCGTTTGCGGCCGCACGTTCGAATTCTGTTTAGTGTCAGCTTTTGTTATCGTCGTCACTGTCATACTCCGCGTCACACGTCTTATTTCCGGCGGCCGTTCCGAGATAATTATTTATCAAGAGCTGTCCCCTTCCCCTCTCTCTCTCTCTCGAGCAACGGCTGCCTGCCGTTCGGATCCTTGCTTTCTCTTTCCCACGCTTAGACACCGCCGCTGAAACGAGCAATTAGCAATCGGAGAGGGCATTCCGCGTACCGAATCTCTCTTTAAATCGATTTGTTCTACCAGCTAATTGCGGCTCGATTGACGGAACGTCGTCCTTCCTCCGCTCCCCCTTTCGCGAGCTCTGCATATCTCGTCCTCGTCGGTGACGCCGCGATTTTTTTTCTTCTCCTTTATTTTATCGAAGATTAAAGTCAACGAGCAAGAATTGATCGCAAATCGATGGTCGTGCACGATTTCTCGGTAGTCGCGCGGTGACAGATACCAGAACGTGTGCGTTATCGAGCCGAGAATGTTTATGCAAGATTTATTTTAAATACACGCGATTACGAAAATCGTACGTATTCTCGTACAACGCGTGTACAGTCCGTCCATTTTTTTTTCCGCGTTAATCACTTGCGCTAGAAAGACGTGCCACGCGCGTCGAGAAGCTTTTATTTCGAAAGTTAAGTTATTACAAGCGCATAGGTAAATTAAGTAAGATATTGTTGCTATTATTTAATTATTCATGTCCACTTTGTTTATATGATATTCAGCGTATAAGGGGATTCAAAACCCGTTAATAAATAAATAAAAAATCATCAGCAACGTGTACATCACGTCGATAGGCATTTATCGCAGAAATAAAAATAACGTGCGCTGCACGTCGGCTAACAATCAGATCATTCGTTTGTCGAGTTACGGTTCTCAGAGTGCACGCGGTCGCATAGAATGATCGATATCTTGGAAATATTTCAGAATCGATACTGGTATCTTTATCAAAAATATCGTCAAAATGACGCCTCACCACGTGTTATACCGTAGCGCACGGCACGCGCAATCGTGATTTTATTGATAGCGCAAGTGGTTAAAATTTCGCAGGCAACCGTATAAATATGTCTGAACGGTAGCGAAAAGACGGAGCAGCGCGTGTCCGAGTTTCAAACGCTGGTACCATTTTCGTTGAACGCGAGACGTTTCAGCGTCTTCGACTGCGACGCGCCGTCTTTCTTGTTTCTTTTCTTTTTTCTTTTTTCGTTTTCGTTAATTTAGGAGTTGTCCTTCTTTATGTTTGCAGGTCAGACGCGGGAATGAGTCACGCTCTCTTGTGCCGAAAGGCGTGAATGGAAAGAGCGGCGAGACAGAAAGATGGCAATTTTATTTTCGTCCAGACGCGGCTGCCCGCCTGTCTGGCACGGAATCTTTAAAAGCACATTTAACGCCGCGACATGGGAGGGAAACCACCGGATCAAGGTTTAGAAAAGGAACGAACAGAACGAAGAGTCGGCTTAGGGCGATAAATTTTGCGACCGTCACGGGAACTAGAATCCTTAACACTTCACCGACCGGGAGCCTATTAACATTTAGCTAACCCCACGGTGTCAAACCTAACCGAACACTCTCCATCGCGTATTAAGAACCGATAAAAAATTGTACTTTGAAAAAGCATAAAATCCATTCGACGAACTGTGAACAACGCTAGGTCAAGACTAGCTAATAACAAAAGTAAATAGACATAATAGGCAGCGCTTTGTCGAAGAAAAAATGGAAGATCTTCCCATAAGGTTGGCTATGTGTTAAGAAAACGGTAACCATCAACCAATAAAGATGCTTTTCTATCAACACGAGAAGGTTTGGCGCGAAAATACTTGGTTCAATCGATGATTCGATGACGAAAGAAGCTCCGTCGTTTGCAAAGTATAAACTTCCAATTCACGGAGGAACTTATCTTGTATCGAAGACAACCTGTTCTTGCGTCACAATTGGTAATCGTTCTTTTTCGAAGATCGCTTGGATAAGTATAGTTATCTAAAGCGCATCCGGTTTTGCGTAGCGCCTATAAAAGATTTACGTAGAGTATTCGTAAATACGCCTCTTAATCCTCCGTAATCTCACCTGACTCAACAATTACACACCGGTGTGTATCTACATCTGATAATCTTTTTTATTGGGTCTTAATTTTTAAACCAAGGTAAGAATCGCACGCGCCCGAGTACTTTTTTTTAATTTTTTAATTCTTTTTATTTATTTATTAACCGAGTTTGAATCTCCTTATACACTAAACATCATATAAACAAAGTATAAATGAAAAATTAAATAACAGCAACAATATCTTACAAACTAAATAACAAACATAACTTTACCATATAACATATTGTCATTTACAGCATATACAGACGCTTACATTTACCCATGTACTTGTAATAACCTAACATTGTTAACTACCTGCCCTAAGAACATAGGATATACAGAGAAAAAGTCTAGTTGACGACGAAGTCTATTTACATTAATTATAATACGATACAAATTTTTGCCTATCAACAAACAAAATTCCAGCTACGAGCCACCAAGAGAGTCAAGATGAAAGAGAATAGAGCACGCGCGGACTGTATCGTTTTCAGAAGCCTCTTTAACCCCAAAAATTCCGCGGCGACTCGCGACTGTCCGTGTTCGAAGAGGAGCAGCGCGGCACCGATCCGAAACACGTGGCGACGGAACGCATCGCGCGGATTTTACATCTGGTGGTGAGCAGACACAAATAAATGCGTAGAGTGAGCTCGACAGAGGAAGAAAGGGGCTGCTCGCTCGGGGAAAAAGAGAAAAAACCGCGCGCAGCATAGGACAGAGAGACAATAAAGCTAAAACACACTAAGTACACATCGTGCTTCGGCGCTTGGGATAAATATAGTTTTAGCGAACGGAGGTCAGTCGCATTTGCAAGACCATGGCTCCGCAGGACCGTTTTCTAGTTTCTTACACGGTCCGCGGGCGTCCTGTTTGTTCTCGACACGTTTGCTTTTGGGAACAGCCAGGGAAAGTCGTCGCGGAAAGAGAAGGAATGCCGCCTGAAACGCGACCATCTGCATAATTGCCGCGAGAACTGCAGCGTGATTGAAAGTTGCGAAGGTACAACGTATCCTATGCAGCTTTATCAGCTTTCGACGGATAAGTTCTGCTTAACGGTGCAGGATACTGGAATATTTGCAACGAATTTCGCTTTCCGCACAACGTTGATCGATGCGACCGTACCGAATGAAAGTGGAATTTACCTGATACGCTCGGATAGCTAAATCTTTCCAAAGCATTTTATCATCGTTCAACCTTCTCAACTCCAAGCTTTTTATTTTACTACACGGACTATCGTTCAACGTAACGGGTACTTTGAAGACACTCAAAGGAACATGCGAAGTACTACTGAAACAACACCACTCGTGAAGTTGTCCCTTGTCCATATCGCGAGGATTGAAATCGAGTGAAGTCCGACCACCGTTTATCCCATAACCCTTTGACCGCTATGGCCGCGTATATGCGTCTCTGGCGAAAGTTACTCGCGTGAATTATGGACTCGTATATGCGTTCGTAAAATTTTCCCGAACTCCCAGAGCAATACAATTGCTAATAAAGCGCCGTCCACGCGGAGCACTTCGACCGGGAGTACTTAACAGTCAAAGGGTTAAACGCGTCCAATTTAACGAGCATTCGAACAAAATCACCCTAACCTAATCCTACGTTCCCTACACGAGAACACGTTCTCGATGATCGCGCGAACGACGTGTTCAGGACCAAAAGTTTCTCCATGGAGTGTACCCCCGGACGATACACCTTCGCGATTAAGCGTGTGACGTGCGAAACGAAAGCGGACGGATAAGGGGCGATCGTTTCGCGGGGGAGACCGGAAACCGGCAACGGCCAACGAAATATTCCGGGGCGTAGCACCGCGGAAAGGGGCACAGGGACAAGGGGGCGTGTGCATCGCGAGGAATAAACGGGGAAAAACGAAAAGGAGGAACGAGGCGTTTGTTAACGGGTGGAAATGATGGAAAACAACAACGGTGATACCGCGCGGCGGTGTCGTGGCCCTGCCTATAAATAAGTGAAGAAATAATTGATACGAGCCGCGACCTCCTGCACGCCTCTCCCCCCCGCCGCCATCCGGGCGTGTGTATATCCTCGGTGCACTTTTCGCCGCTATCGTCCGGTTCTTTCACTCTTCTCGTCGCGGCAGCCGTCGCACTAAGTGCGACGGCGTTTAAAAATATCGCGCGACAAATCGTCCAGCAACGGCGGATCGCTGCTCCCCGTGGCAATTAGACGCGCGGCGGCGGCGGCGGCCCAGCTGCTCGAGGCTGAACAGCGAAATCGAGATTGCACGCGTGCTGCGGCACACGGAGGACGAGTACGAGCAATCACTGTCGCGAGGGTGATCGGCAAAGCGGTGCAAGCGAAAAATCGAAACGATGTTAGTTATCGTTATCGAACCTAACCCCGAGTCAGGGAAAACGAAAACACGAATTTTTGGGAAAGCTGTTGATATTTGAATCGTTTGTCTAGTTGACAATCGTTGCTCTAATGTAACAAGCATATTTACATTTTTAACATGTAAAGGCTTACAAAATTATTGAAACACAAAATACATTTGGATGCCGCCATATATGCGGCGCTCGAAGCGAAAGGGTTAATTGTTCTTGCAAAAGTGAGTTGCATCTCTTATCTTCGCGAACAAAAATGGGGTAACAAGATGGTGGACGCAATTTAATTTCATTACTAACGTAATAGCTAGATTAATGTAACTATTCTCGAGTAAAAAGCAGAAAGATCCATCGAGTTTCGTTTCGAACGCGTTGCAACGTCCGATCGGAAACGCCGCGAACCGAATTCCTCGTGGATGACGAACGTGAAAACACTGACGAAATTTCGCATACGTATCTTATCTACCGGAGCGCGAGCAAATCGCGAATTCGCGAACGTCTATACCTAATTCCTTCGAACGTTTCGACATCCGAGCACCGAGACCCCGCTTCCGACGCCCGCGCGATATCCTCTCTCGACTCGTATTTCGCTGCGTTTACACGTGATTACAGATCTCACGATAGAATTTCTCGGGAAAAAGCGTTGCCACCGAACACGAAATTCGATGGAGCGAAATTGGGCGGCTGTCAGAACTGTGCGACGAACGTGGGCAGAGAGAGAGACTACTTCGCGATCTATTCCGTGCGCGCAGGGACGTACGCGTGAGTTGGACGGTAGAGTACGAAGAGGGATGAACTTCGCGTGAGCCCAGAGAGACGTATCTCTGCACACCTACACGACAGGCCGTTGAACCCCGAAATTAATGTGGTAATGCATCCATTCCGTTCCCGTATCTTCGTCCCGGCTTGTTCCATCCCCTCCTCGGTCGCCACCTCTCTTTCTCTCTCTCACTCTCTCTCTCTGTCGCTCTCGCTCCTCGGTGTATCATTGAAACTCGCTCGATAACATGCCCTCTGCGTGGCTCTTTTACTTGCGAATATGCTGCTTCGTTGCGCTAACAATCCTCGATTAAAATACCTGTCGAGGTGAACGGCCGTGCACGTATCTTTCGCGCGAAGTACACGCGCGCGTTGCTCGTCTCTTTTCTTCGCGGTGCAACTTCGTTTGTATGGACGAGCTCGTCGATGGCTTGGCCTCGGATATAAGGAACTCCTAGGTGAGCAACAGAGCGTTCACGGTTGGAAACGCGAACGATTGGAGCGTAAACACGATTGTATGTTTCTTTTTATTTATTTAACACATCTTTTTGCGGATGACGTGAATCAGAGTTCTACTGCGACCAACCGTAGACCGTGGAAGATTAATTGCGTTTATGAAATTTGGATGCCGCATACGTGTTAAGCAGTATACGAACGCGAACAAACTCTTTTATATCCCATTATCTCCGCTTCTCTCTTTTTATCTTCTCTCGAGCTCCTGCTATCAGAACTATTGCTAAACCGCTTTGTCCCTCCCACGTGTTCGGATAACAGAGGTTTTACCGTCCTCTTTTCCTTGTTTTTCCGCGTTCAGTTTCCCTCTTTACCGCCCGTCACGCGATTTCTCTCGATCGGCGGGCAAAAATTCGTAGAAAGTGACAACCGCGTTGGGGTGTGCTGTTTATGCGACTCGTTGCACGATGTCCGTTCACGCGACTCGATTCGTTCCGCACGAAGGTTCGAGAGCCGGTTCGTTTACCACGGCCAGTAAAATGTGATCGAGATTAGTTCTCGCGTGATATGCCAGGGAGGAACGATCGCGGATCGAATAAGAATCGGATAAGGATCGAAGACTTCGGTGCAAATGCCTGTTATCGCGATTGCTCGTCGCTTTCGGATTGAAACGTGCAATACCGAGAACAGCTCTGTCGTTCGATACAGTAATCGATAGTAAGACAAACATAACGCGAGATATAGAAAGTGAGTCACATTCTTGAAAACCAGCAAATCGCGAAAATGATGAATAAACGAACAATTAATTTCATTTAATTTAATTTAATTCAATGTGACTTAATGTTAACACTTAGCAGACCGAATGGCGAGATCTTCCATTTTTTCCTCAACAAAACGTTAATAACAAAAGTAAATAGAATGAATGGCAGCGCTTTGTCGAGGAAAAAATGGGAAATCTCCCCATTTGGTTGGCCAAGTGTTAAGTAATGCACCATTTACCCTACGTTGTTTTTTTTGTAGTTGTACGTATTCCTTTTTTCTATCCCTCATACATAAATAGGGTTCTGCCCGTAGATCCCAATAAATTCAAATTCAAATATCCTGTTAAACAGATGCAACGCATACAGGAATATTTCAAATTTCTCACCACAAAAAGTGACCCCGATTCCTCCAAAACTTTACAAACGCACAGAAGCGAATAGATATCAGAAGCTCTCGATTCTTCGAGGAGTTTCTATTCCCTGAAAAATCCTCGTTTCCGTCGACGATCGCGGTTCCTTGCACCTCGAACTCGCTTCGAAACGTTCGAATCGATGATAAGTTTCGTTTTACCGCCGGGCAGGAAAATAGCCGAAGGCAGCCCACGACGTATCTACAACAGGCAGTTATCGTGTTTCCGGTGCTCGTTCGACGAAAGCGCGCTTTTTCCGCGCGGAAAGCGCGGGAAGGGACCAGAAGAAACGGAAAGAGAAAGAACGATCGTACGGAGAGATCCGGAGGGTTGCGCGTTCACGGCAGAACCGGACGTAAAAACTGCCGCCCCCGAGTAATTTGCATCGCGTGACGAAGCCGCCCTGCAATTGCGACTGCACTTCGACAGTATAACACAGCGTAACTCGATAAAATTCGCATTTGGGTCACGCGTCCCTCCCCTCTTTCTCGTTTTCTCGCCCCGCTTCACCCCCTGCAGTCGGTCGCTTCGTTTTTTCCTGCCCTCTCGCCTCCCTTTCTCCTTTTCCCGCCCAAAAGGGCCTGCAGCCGGAGAGAGCGCCTGCCCTGCGGGGAATCGCGTGCGCGTTCGAGGGCCGGCTCGTCGTCCCTTTCGAAACACGCCAGAAAAAGGGTAGAGGGAGGACGGGGGAGGGAAACGGGGAAGGGAAGAACGCGCAGAAACGCGCACGCCTCTTCTTGCATCCGATCGGTTCGCCGATTTGCGTGCGCGCACCGGTTCCGAGAAACGAACGAACCCGCGTTGATCGTTATCGTTATCGGGTGACAGGCGATAACGCGACCGCTGCACCTGAACGCGGTTCTTTTTTCGGGAGTGCTGCCCGATCGAGGGACAAAAGTACGCCTAATGCCGCGTCCACATAGAAGAGAACAGTTCGCGAGCAGCTCGCGAGCAGCACACGAATTGCTCGCGTGCGGTTCGCGAGCTATTCGCCAACGGAAAACGCAGCATATCCAGACTGGAGCTCGCGAACAGTTACAAGCTTGTCTGCTCTGAATTCATGGGCAGTTCGCTATTAGCTTTTGCCACATACTGTGTTACAAACGCGTCCAGATACGCTTCGAGCTCGCGAACAGTTTCTTTGATGTACCGCTTCCCAAGCGAACACTGTTCGCTGTTCGCTGAGGAGTTCGCTGCTCGCTGTTCGCGAAAGTGTCCACACTGCTGGTGAGCACAGCTCACGAACAGCAGTGTGGACGCGGCATAAGGTTTACGCGCTTGTTAGCGGATAATCGTTCGAGGCATCCACGAGGCAAGCCGACTTTATAAAATGCCATGCATTAACCCTTTCGGCACTATTGCCGCCCATTAGCGGCGACCACGAAACGTACTCCGGGTACTACCATCAGTTACCGATAACTGTCACGATCCGAATAAAAAGTGTATCGTCGATCACGCTCGAGATTTCTTTGAATATCGCAAAACCCGTTTTGGTGTCTACGTCATAAAAGGAACCCATTGTCCAAATTTCATGTGTCTAGTTTCAGTAGTTTAGGCTCTGCGATGATGAATCAGTCGATCAGTCAGGACATGCCTTTTTACATTCCTCTATTTTATCTTAATTTTAATACAATCTTCTAAGTATCGCAACAGCAAATAAGATTGTATGAAACGAAGAAGGAAAGGGAAGATAAAATTGCAAGAGGGACAAATAATGGTTATCGATGGATGATCTTCTGCCACGATTACTGCGATGGGTGAGAAACGTAACGACAGGAGGCCGTAGCCCTGACAGAAGAGAAGATTCGAGGATGTGCGGTGAACGGACGAAAAATGCGGCCCCGTTCGATGGATGAAATGAGAATCCGCGTAAGGTGGCAGCGCGGCGGTAACGCGATACGGGATCGGTGTCGATCTAATAATATTGTAGGTACACGTCCAGCCGACGATAATACCCATCGAATTGTTATGTAACCGTAGTAGTCCTTAAATGCGTTCGCGTCGCAACGCAGCACCGAGGGCCGCGCGCGCTCTGCTAATATCCAGCAGAGAGGAGGAACACGAGAAACTGGTTTTCTAGATCGGCGCTACTACTACAGTCACCGGCTGATCAATCGGACATCGCGATCGGATCGATCGAGGGAACGATCGAATTATCATCTGCAAAATGTTTCACGCGATTTCGCGTTCTCTCCCCGTTGGCGTCCCGCGTTATCACCTGTCGATTTTGGTCGCGATAGAATTTGCTCCAAATTCCAATCAATTTCCAATCAATAAACTTACTTAAATTTAATATGTATAATTTTTCATCCACAAATTTATATGATAAATCTTTTTATATAGTTGCAGACTAAAATTTAAGACAAGAGGACAATGTAGAACGTAGTTTTATGGTCTGCAAATATTGTCTGTACGTTCATTTTTATTGTTATCATGGTGAAACACTATTTTTATTGATTATCGCAGAATGCAAAATTTGTTTAACATGCTATTCCTTATAAATCAGTTTAATTTCGTTGATCCTTTGGCGTTAAACTTCTGTCCGCTACTGTATGTTTTTTCCTTATTTTGTACAATTTCAGCTGTAGAAATCGCATAAAGAAATCGCAACGAATTGAGAATCACTGATGGGACGGCGCCTGTCTGCGAGTATGCTGACCGCAGTGCCACTGCCTATACCGTCATTATTCAACGGTTTATGTATCCATTTCAGATTTATTCATTTCGCCAGGGCTGCGGTGCTTAAGTTAATATAATCGTAGCCAGGAGACAACGCCGCTTCTGTTTAAGGACGTTGTTAACGAGCCCGTGTCCTCGAACGGGTCCTCTGTGCCGCGGGACACAGTGTTCGAAAGCCAATACCCAAGAATTTCATTTATCCGGACTAATTACCATCCCCTGTCTCTGCCTTTTATCCGAGCGTAAAAACGAACGACAGTGTCTACTATGCGTCTACTGCAACCTTCGATAAAACAGTAAATGCGGCAAAACGCCGATTATCCGAATTTTGATTATCCATATACACAATACACTATGGATATTAATTGCGTTTATCCGCATTCAAATGAACGATTATCCAAAATAAAGGCTGAATTACGCGTGTACTTGTATTTAACCCCGGACAATTAAACTTAAATTAGTGTCATTCTGTAAACTAATCATTCCGACGCATAGACTACGGATTAAAAACATATATATTTTTATATTTCAATTACCAATGTTCTACCGTAACAGCTTCCAAGCAAATTAATGTATCAAATTTAATTTTTCGTGCCTTCTCAAATAGAAGTCGTGCTTCGTTTCCAATGACCCAACATTGCAGATAACGCGAACGATACCACGAATTCGAATGACGTGCAATTAATTCGCCAAAGAAAATAATCGACGTGGTACTCCCCTCTTATCTAGATCCAGGATTTATCACCAGAAGGGGACCACTGATCCAGAAATTACCATCGACTGCCGAACCAGCGCGATAACGATCGATGAACGAATATAAGCTCGACTCGACAAACAAGCCTGCCGGACAAACAATCGTACACCAACAACTGTGTACGAGAAAACCGAGGACGATTTACTGGAACGGAAGGTTAAGAAGAATCCCAGACAAGAATTGGGATGAGTCACGATATCGCTTAGGCAGACAACACACAACAACCATCTCTACCCACAGCGGAGCAACAAAATAATGGTGACTCGGTTGGGTCGACGATGTCCGAAAATACGAAAGTTCTAACAGCGGCCTGTCACCTCCCGGAGACAGCTTTAACGCGATAATAAGCGATGGGCCTGACCTAGGCTGTGCATCGACCGTGACCTTCGCGGCGGATCGAGGCCGGTTCTTCGTTCGTCTGTACTTGGAATTCGCGCTGCGAACGTTTCGTGCATCGTATCGATCCCTGGACCGGGGAGAGACCTCCGCAACACCGCCTTCCAACAGAGCGTTCACCAATCTCTGGACGGTTCTCGAAACGCTGGTCGACCGACCGATCCGATTTTCTGGGCAACTCGACCCATTCTCTGGAGCACTCAGCCACGTAAAACCGCGTCTGCATACCACCCAGATATCAATAGAATGATAATTAACGTTAACAACACCTCTCCTATCCTAGATCTATTCAGCCAATCTCTTCGCTCTATAAAACAGCTACTACAACGCTCTTCTTTATAAAATTCTCTTATCTCACACCATTTTCTTAGCTTTTACCATTTGTTTATTTTTACTTTCTCTGTTCCCATTTACCGTACTTTCATACCTCACTGTAATAATTTCATTGTAATTCTCTAATGGGTTAATCCCTTTAAAACAAAATAAAATAAATAAATAAATTTTCGGACTGAGATCGATCGTTTGCTTCGCATCGGAATTCGAGATTATCTCTGAGTAATCGAATGTCTAGATGAGGACGTCGCGAAGGTATTATGTATTACGGATATCGAGTAAGCGAATTTTTCCTTTGAAAAATGCGAATATCCGAATAGACAATTTTGCTTTTTACTCTGATTATTAGTGAAATTGTCCAAGCATGGATATTTTTAATTATCTTGGTTATTGTAAAATATGTGTAGTATCAGTACTAGTTTAAGACCAGCTATAATAACAAAAGCAAATAGAATCAACAACAGCGCTTTGTCGAAGAAAAAATAAATCTCCCCCATTCGGTCGACCGAGTGTTAATTAGCGCGAAACGTAAGTGTCGTTTGTCGCGATATTCCTGTATCGTTGGCGCAATAATCGCACGGGAAAACGGAACGCGTGTTCGAGAACGGACGTCAGCAAGCGTTGTGTGTTCTGCCTTACGCGAACGTTAACGAATTCTTGGCCGGGAACGGGAGAAGTTTCGAATGCAAACGCGAGCACAACGACGCCGGTTGATCGAAACTGTGGATTTCCGGTCGCAATTTATCTTTGCGCTCGCGCCTCTGCTTTATTCCACGTAGTTCCCGATACACTCTGGCGCATTACCATACACGGCCGGATCTTTTATTCGCAGAGAGTAACGATCCAACCGTTTGTGGAACGATCGGACGCGAGACGTTGATTCGATCGGAATTCACATCCGGTCCGATTACTTTCGGCGGAACCTCGTTTATCAGCACGCCGGTCAACACTCTGTTTCAATCTCTTTATTACATACAGTAGCGGGCAAAAGTTTAAGACGAGAGGACCGTGTAAAATATAATTTTATGGTCTGAATATATTCCAAATTTTGTTTACATGCTACTCCTTATAAATTAGTTTAATTTCTTTGACTCTCTGGTTTTAAACTTTATTTTACGTTTTATTATATTATCACTTTCTCTTTCTCTCTTTCTCTCTTTCTTTCTCCTTTTTGCTTTCACACATATTTACGTAACGCTTTCTTTAGAGTATACCGTGTATATTGTACCCACTTTAGCGGGTAAAGAATTATTATTATTATTATTATTATGACTATTATAGCATTCAAATATCAGAACAGTTTGTCTAATAAGTAAGGAAGAAACATTTCAAAATAAACGATATTTTTCCGTACAAAAACGGAGAGCAAATTAAAAATTCGTTATTATTCAGTTTGTTCAACAGACTGGTTATTTGTACGTATTATTTTCAAAGAACGACCAGTTTTTCAACGATCTTAGGATGACAATAGAACACGTTTTCTACGTTCCGAATCTTCTGCGAGATTCACGGATCGAAGCGAAAGGAAAGAATCACAGTATTATTATAGTCGATACCTCGAGCCGGGCGATCGACCGACCGACCACCTAGCGACAAAGATCGATCGATCTCTCGAGGACGGCGGGCAAAAAAATCGACGGCCGTTTCACCGGGAACGGGAGAAAGAGAGAGAAAGAAAGATCAGGATAGGGTAGACAGAAAAAGGAGGGGAAAAGCACGGAGAAAGGGTGAGAGGAGTTCGAGAAAAGAGACGAGACCGTCGTCTGAAAGCTGGATGAGCCGGCGGAAAAAAAGGGGGAACAAGAAGAGAACAAACGGAGGCAGAAGCGGACGAACGAGAACACGGAGGACGAAAGCGTGGAAGAGATTGCGAATCAGCGATCGTGCGAGGGGGGGAAAGAAGATGAAAACCGAAAAAAAAAGAAAGAAAAAAAGAATTGGGTGAACGCGAGAGGAATGCCGACGTCCACGGGGAGCGAATAAAAAGAGGAACGGAAAAAAAGAGCGGACAGAAAGATGATAAAGCGTACACCCGGGGACGGCGAGACGGAGGAGCAGCGGTAGCGCGTGTGAGCGGGATGAAGAGGAGACGCGAAAGAGGACGAGAAAGGGATACACGGCGGAGGAACGAATACGATTATCGAAAAAGCGGGAGAATAGCAAAGGGAGGAAGGGATGGGGAAGACGAAAGGACGAAAAGGTGCGCGCGAGGGAACGAAACGGAGCAGAGAGAAAGATCGTGCGGGCCCGCTGCACTAACTTTCGGCCGCTCGAGAAGAGCGATATAGGTCGCCCGAGGCGATAACCCTCTATGAATTTGATACTGGTTCGGCATCGACACGATACCATCTCTTCTGGTCCCTCTTCTGTTCCCTCCTCTGCTCCTCGTCGCCGGGATTCTCTACGGTGGTTCCTTCGCTTCGGCAAAAGAACCCGCGTGCATCGCCGGACACGAGGAGAGAAACCGGGACTCTGCGCGATGTCGCGTCTGTTCTTTGCACGGCTACCATCCGTGTGCATGCTTCGGGAGACGATAGTTGTCTCTCAACGATACCAACGAGTCCTATCAGTTTTATTTTTATTCCTTATTGAAATCGCGTTTCGCTCGCTAATCTTCCCTCGATAACGGGCGAGCGCATGTAATGCTCGATGTAAGCGAGCGACTTTCGAAACTCGGACACTCTTAGCTATAATTATCTTTTCCGTAATAAATTTCACATGCGCGCCGGAGAGAGAAGAGAAAGAGAGGGAGGGAGAGGGAGAGAGAGAGGAGAGAAAGAAAGATTCGAATCGGTCGAGATACGCTGTATCGCGAGCACGTCGCGAGCGTCTGTTAAATCTGAAGCGAGGGAAACCGATGATTAAGGATGGTCCCTCGCGGTACGGATTATCGGCGGTTTTAAAACGACCACCTACCGCGAGATCACGCGATGCCCTCTAAAAATACGAAGTTCCACGGCGAGCGCAGGGAACAACCGGTTAACAAGCGAGCGGGCTTATTTTTACGATTATAGAGACAAGAATTCGGTCGTGTAATATAGCGGCCGCGAATGCATCGCTAACGGGTCATTTCTCCTCGATCGTTCTACTGGCAATGACCCTATAATTACGCGATAATGCGAGAGCGACTCACTTAACAGGCCCCGGCAAGCACCTGTAATCACCGGATACGGGACACCTAACAATGTAGCGGAAAATCGTCATGCATGCGAGAGAGCGTGCTGTCAACGAACGATCTCCGATGAATCGACTATTAAACTTTAAAATCGCTCGAAAATTATCGGCTTGGTGCGTCTTGATCGGACCTCCGCTTTTCGAGGGAAGCCCTTGATCTCTTCCGAGCACGAGAACGAAAGAGAGAGAGAATGTGTGTGTGTGTGTGTGTGTGTGTGTGTGTGTGTGTGTGTGTGTGTGTGTGTGTGTGTGTGTGGGTGTGTGTGTGTGTGTGTGTGTGTGTACACGAGAGAGAAAAAGAGGAGGCTTAAACACAGGTTATACCTTCAACCTGATTATTACGCGATTTACGTTAAAAACATTAAAGGCTACTATGCCCCGGAGGATTTAACTTGCCGGTTATGCATCTTCGGCTTCGTCGAATAATATCTGCATATATGCATGCGCTTTCTACGGGACAGCATCTAATACTGATAACAAACTGACGAATCACCACGACGACAAGCTGAACACGGATTACCATGCGAATTGATTAAAAGATTACACTTTGGGAAAGCAGAAAATACGTTTGACGAATATTTAAGAAGAAAAAAGATCGATTTCGTTCGTTCTCTGATGAAAATCATCCGTCGATTTGAAGAATATGCAAAGAAATCGAATTTCATTTATTGTTATCCGTAATATAAAATTGTGACAACGAAAAACCGACTTTATAACAGCTGTAATTTAAAACAAGAAATTTGAAATTCATCCATGGGATTGGTCGTCGTTGTAACGTTGACTGACAGTGACCGCGGTTCCTACCCCCATGAATATGAAACGCACCCTCGATGCATAAAACGGTTCGACCGAAGAAACTGCTGGATAAAAAAAAGTTGGACAAGGCTTATTATCGCGCCCTGTGACCGACCCTCGAAGCCAAAAGGCAAGATCGAATTTCAAATCGATGCAGCACCGCCGCCGTTGTCCGAGCCCGCGGCACAGGCGAAACGAGGGAAGAAGCCTGAAATATTTTTCTGCCCGACAAAAAGGGTTCGATCGAGCGAATTTAGAATACGGCGACGCGAATCGTGCAGCGCGTAACTCGACCACCGCCGACACCTTGTCCCCGCAGTCAACTGTTCACCCTGACGCCGAGAGGAAGGAAAAAAAGAACCAGCTAATCTTGTTACCAGTTTTATTCGCCAACTACCGCGTTAACAGGCAAAGTCATGGGCAGGTTATATAATTTTTGCTTCGGTTTAATCGAGAGCGAACGCCGTACGTATCAATTGAAACTACAATGTAGCGAATTGCGGCGTGCACGATTGCGAATAACAATACAGAGAGTAGCAGGGTTGCGAAAGGTTAATTCGGTTAACGTTGACAAGGAAAAAACGCAACGATTGCACAGCTGCAGGGATACGACGTGCAATCGTGGCAATTGCGGTTCTAAATGCGCTTTCAAAGTTGCAACGGAACGCTTTTTACGTAACGTCAATCGTTATTGAAAAATGAAACGAAATCGTCATCGCAGTCGTCGTTACGATGACACTGCGTTTCGATAACTCGGGTCTGTTTCGCGACGTCGCGGGGTAAAAGTCTCGCGGTGCAACGCGACTTTCTGGAACGGTCGAAAAAACGAATTGACACTTACGAGGTTGCGCCAGGGCGAAGACGCTCTCCGTTTTGGCAGCGTACTCGTCGATCTCCTCGTGGTGGGTGATACCGGGCTCGAGAGCCGGAGGTTGATCGGCCTGTATCCCGTACATATCCATCAACTTCGAGACCGGCGGGATCCTCGGCAGCGCCCTGCCCGTCATGTTCGGGGCTTGTTTCAGCCCGAGCTTGTTCAATATCTGTTCCTTGATGGCTTCCAGGCTGAGTGCCCTGATCTCCTCGTGCATCCTGCAAGCGTTACAGGTGTTACCGGCCATCGCCAGATATTTGACACGCGTTCTCTCGATGCCAGGAGCGTCGAAGGCACCGAAGAGGACCAGCAAGAGCAGCAGCAGCGCCCCCCTGACCATCTTGCTCAAGGTCACTCTTAGTCGGATCAGTTACGATCGGCTTCCCTTGCGAACCAAGCGATCAGATGTACGACTTCATGGCTGCACTTTGCCGATTTTTGCCCTGATCCTGCTTTTCCCGCCGCAAAGGTGCCTCGCCCTTTGCTCCTTCTTCCTTCTTCCGTTTTTTTTATCACGCACGGATTAGGAATTCGTACGATTCGTCTGTTTTTGTTTCCTCCTCCTCCTCTTCTTCTTCTTCCTCTTCCTCCACCACCGTCACCACCTTCTCGTCCCCCGCCTCCCCCTCCCCCTCCTCGTCCGCCTCCTCCACCTCCTCCGTCGCCGTCGCCGCCGCCGCCTCCTCCTCCTCCACCCCCACCTCCACCTCCTCCACTTCCTCCTTCTTCTCGTCGTCGTCGTTGTCGTCCTCCTCCCCTTCCTTCTCCTTCTCTGCCTCCTCCTCCTCCTCCTCCTCCTCCGCCGTCGCCACTACCACCGACACCACCGCCGCCTCCTCTTCCTCCTCCTTCCCCTCCTTCCTCCCTTTCTCCTCCTTTTCCTCCTCGTCCTCCTCCTCCTCGTCCTCCTCCCCCTCCCCCTCCTCCGCCTCCTCCACCTTCTCCTCTTTCTCTTGCTCCAGCTCCTCCTTCTTCTCTGCTATTCGCTTCCGTGAAAAGAGCCGCTTCTTCCGTCGTTTATTCGGCGATGCTACCCTCTGGATTTTGCAAAACCCTCCGGTATCCGCTTACCAGAAACTTCCTTTCGCGGTCACCGCGCGACTCGTTCTACCCATCGCTCGGCACATCACCGGGTGCTGCAGGTAAACAGTATCGATCGCGATCTATGCTTTCCCTAGTTTTTGTTTTGTATCCGCGAATCCCACACAGCCGAGCAAATCTCACTGCAATTTGGTAAACTTCTCTTTCTGGTTAAACTCCGACGGCGAAACGAATTCGTCGTGAAACGGTCGCGATGAAATCCAGGATATCCTTACGATTAGTAATCATCAGTGGTGCGGTAACGATAAAGATCTTGAAAAAAATAGATCCATGCTTCGGGATCAGCGGCTACTTTCGTTTACGGTGATCACTAAAAATACCGTTTACCATAGTCACGCACTAGAAGCACCAGGACATGTTGGAAAACACATTGCACTCGAGGCCGATGTTCACTGGACACGGACGATCGGATTTCTTCCGTATCCTCTTTGGAACGGAACGATCCGGTGAACCCTCGTGACCTCTGGTTCACGCGCGAACTTTAATCTAGACATGTGCGCGCCAGTAAGACACTCTTTACCGATGCACCGTGCATCTTTTTAAACGTATCCTGGGAGTCATGTCACCAATCATATATCGAGCCCGCCAATTTTCTCTCTCGCCTCGTTTCTACCCTCTGTTCGCAAAATCGGTTCTCGGTATTTTCTTACTACTCCCTCCTCATTTCACCCTTATACTCCTCCTAACACGATTCTAACGATACTGCTTTCCAAATTGTCACCAGATCGTCCTCCAGCCACGCCGAAGGAGTATCGGAAGCTAAATAGACGACGATGACGAACGAAGAAACCCGGAAGGAAAAAAGTGTATGTACGATGTCCTTGCGAAGGGGGAGAACGGTAGAGAAGAGAAGAAGCGTACTCGCGTGGCAGCAGAAGCGTATGCAGTGGCAGGCAGCTGAGCGAAACGTGCACTGTGTTGTGTTGTGTCGTGTCGTGTCGTGGTCGTGTCGTGTCGTGCCGCGCCGCGCCGGTAAAACTCGATGGATCCTAAGAGCTTGCCAGCTTGTCAAGCACTGAGTCAGGAGACGCGCGTTCTCATCGCATATATGTCGACGCGGAGACCTCCTCTCCTCCTCTTCTTCTTCTTCTTCTTTCTTCTTCCCTCCTTCTACCTTATACTCCCGCTCGCCGTCTCTTTTCTACCCGTGCACACCATTCGCCGCTTTTTCTCTCTTGCAGTATCTTACATATTCGCTCGTAGAGGCCGAACGTGCACCCGCTCTGCCATGTACTAGCCCCCACCTCCTCCTCCTCCTTCTCCTCCTCCTCTTTCTCTTTCTCCTCCGCCACCTCCATATCACCTCCTCCGCCACCTCCACCACCATCGCCGCCGCCGCCACCGTCACCCGTCGTCGCCATCGCCAGCGTCACCGCCGTCGCCGCCGCCGCTACCACCATCGCCACCATCACCATCGCCGGCTCACCACCACCACGACTGTCGCTGCCGCCACCGCTGCGATCGCCGCCGCCACCACCGCCACCAACGCAACCTCTTCCCTTTCTCTATCGCCACCACCAACTCCTCTATCGCTGCACATTCTCCTCCTGTGTAACTCCTCATCCTCTTCGCTGCCAGTTTCGCCTCCTCCGCCGCCCCATACTTGCAGCCACCTTAATGCGTCTCTACACCCCAAGCCTTTCGTTCCCCCTTCCGTGCACGCGACCCTCCCCACTCCCCTCCGGTGCCAGTAGGAAAGGCTCGCCTCTCTTCTTCCATCCGTCCGTCGCATCTTTCTCCAGCAATCTCTCCCTCTCGCGATCCCTTCTAAGTTACCTTCGTTCTCTTCGCTACTCTCTCCGTCTTCTCCTTCCCCTCCACCAACGCTTCTGCTTGTTCGCTGTTCATCCATTTTCTCCTCTTCTAATTTGCTTCCCTCTTTCTTCGCAGCTTCGGTTTGCAAATGACCGGCAACCGGCGAATACCTAGCGCAACATCGCTATGATCGACATCCGACGAATCGACGGAAACATTCTGTTACCGGTTACTTCGTGTATTTATTTTTTGTTGTTGTAAATACTCATACTGGGATGCAACCTCATGTTAAACTGTAGACAATCTATCGTCGTTTTCTCAGCGCGTAAAAAACGCGAACAATGATGATAACACGTTTGTTTGTCAGCATTACTATTCGAAAATCGATCGATGAATCGGTGCAATATTGTCGAACTTTCAGATCGTTCTTTGTCGCGAAGCGGAGATGACATACGCGAAGTTTCAAGGTCCTCGAGAAGATACACGCGAAAACGGATTTGACGCAAACAGATGTGTTTAGCATAGAGGAAAATTTAAAATTCAATCAAGGCTTCTCGCATTGCAATATCTGCAATTTCTGCACGGTCACGTCGAAAAATCGATGGAATTTTTATATCGACTAAATCGAGGGCATCTACCGAGCGCACTGTTCGACTGATCGGACAGATACGGCAGCACGCGAAAGAAAACGAAAAACATGAGAGAGAGAGAGAGAGAGAGAAAAAGAACGAGATAGGCCATCGACTTCTTTTCTCGTAACATTTACAATCCAAATCAACTTTCAAAACGATTCAAATTCTCTTACATATCGAACATCGCGCTACCGTCACAAATGCATTACATGACGCATTACAAAATAGTGAAATCAACTATTTTTAAACCACGACATGTACATTTCATTCCAGAAAGCAAGCAGCGTGCCCCTGATGTATACATTCGATCGTTGGTTCGAGCCGATCTCGATTTCTATTATGGATACTTCATGACGTGTACTTATCATACATTTGCCCCTGAAACGTTTCGGTAAAACGATCGCGAGCTTTCTTTCGAACGCTGCATTTATTCTGTTACTTGTATACGAATCAATTGAGTCTAAATGTATTAAACTTCGTATCATCGATTTAACAACAGCTTCGTGTGATTGTAAAAATTTGATGTGGCAAATGTTTTTTTTTGTAATCCCTATAAGTTGAATTCCATTCTTATAAATGTTCAAGAAAACCCAAGAAAGAGAAAAATCTGGCAATAGATGCTATTCAAACGCGTAAAATCATCGTTGTCCACATGCTTCTTGTTACCCCACGCGTCGCTTCTGTCTGTCATCGTGAGGACTGGATCGAGGGCTGCTGCTCGACCATTGCGGCTGCACTTGCACCAACGTCACCAACAACAGCAGGTGGCTCGAAAAAATGGTCCCTGATCTTTCCCTTTTTTCCCCGTTGCTGTATCGCACTAACGAGCTACTTTTGGAAATCTCTCCTTTCTACCATGTCTTAAGCCCCCCCTCCCCCTTTCCCAGTTGCTATCCGACAGGCAACTCGAATCGTCTCTACTTACAATCTTTATGCTATATCTTTCTGAACTGAAATACTCGCCTAACGTAACAATATCTTTGTATACGAAACCTAGTTTCGACGGTGAAATTTAATTACGGAAATACGCGCGATACTGATTAAACATCATAAGGTTAACATGGATCTACCAAAATTATATCACAGCCAATTTCTTTACCGCCATTTTGTATTACGTGCGTTTTCATTGGCTACGCACAACAGCCATCTATGCAATGAATAGATAAAATGGATGAATTAAGTAAATGAAATAAAAATGCGCGGCTTAACAATGCTTGGATATGACACAAATATAATTATTGTAAAACGATGCTTCGAACACTTGACTGTGACATTCATAATTAGATTGCAATTATGAAAAGCAATATGCGTTGCATTTTTCGACAACATTTCTCTTTTCATTCGTGATTCCAAACTCCACGAATTATAACATTAAACTAATCATAATTTCATCCAAATTAACTCATCAAAACATAAGAAATATATGTCTACGAATTATAATTATAAATTCCTTCTAAAATGAACCCCTAAAGTGTGGCGTTATAATTTACTATGATTCCCTATTGTACGTACTTTGCGAATGATCGCATTTTCTAATTTCAATAAATAGATGATAAAACATTCGTTGTACATTGTTACACAGATTCAAATATCAATACATATAAAATCGATAATGCTTCGGAATAAATCTTAACCATTTTAAGGTTATGAAGGTACTCAATCGAAATAGTTCACTTACCTATCGATGACCTCTGAAGAAAACTTTAATATTTATTGCTGCTCGTGCGTTGAAGTCGTACAGCTGCAGGAAACGCCTTTTCCGCTTTCTCGGCAACATTTTCTGAATCACCATAGCTGGATTTCTTTCAATTCGATCTACCGGCAACGATCACACCACATCGATCGAAGAAGGCGCGCAAACGATACGCTCAACTTTTCTACCGCGCATTACTGACGCGCATAGCGCGATACCATTGGTGCCTTCAAGAAGATTAATATGCGATGACCCTCGTTTCTTCGAAACTGTCCTATTAAACACAATGAAAGAGATTTATTAATCTTTAATATAATTATTAATCTAATAATAATTATTAATACGTATAATTCAAAGAATGAGAATCATAAAAATATTGTTTTAAATTATTAATCATTATTTTTATAAAACAAAATCATTAATTATAATAAATAAATCATAATATTCTTTTTATTAGATTCGGTACACGTAATTGATACCATAGTCTCATAAGACAGCCTATTTTTATACATCGTTAAATATAGGTTGTAACCGTTTATAATGACTACAACTTGAATGAATCGTTTTCCACCATTATCTATATATTTGTATACTCTGTTATATTTCTACTTTAATGCACATGCCTTGCGTACAAAAATAACAGCTGTCTATTAAAAGAAAAATTGTACGATTGAAAGGGTCCTTTCCCCCTACTGTCAAACCTGCCTGTCAATTATTTCATATAGAATACGTATGCTTAGTCATCGCACTGTTTGCGAAAACTAAGAATCCACCGTATAAAAGTCCTCATAGGAGACCGAACATCGGTGGAGAAACATGAATCTTCTGATGCTAACCGTGAGTAGAAATGAATTAAGTTTCAAGAGAAATTCTGATTATATTTAGTATAAAAAATATGAAATGTGATGTAAATATGAAAGATATTTTATAGGTATCCGTCGCGTTAGTTACTGCTGAAACCTGCATTCGATTTCTAAGAAACCACGACGAAAAAAGGATCTTCCAAACAATACCTGGACGAATTTGGCGATGGAACAGTATTACGCAAACGTTCGATGATATTCAAGCTGTAATGCTGAACGGTAGTGTAGCCTGTAGTGTTGAAATGGCAAATAATTTGAGAGGAGAAATCATTGTTACCGCCACTGATATCGTACGTTTTGAGCGTCACCAAATACTGTCTGATTGATATGCAAATTAAGTTGTTTTTCTTAGTCAACGCATTTCAGATGCATCCGTACGTTTTAAGAAACTCGACTGATAACGGAGTAACTGGTTTTATAGGCGACATATGGACTACTTTGGAGGAAATTTTGGGATTTAAGTAAGCAACTGATATAAAATGCAATATAAATATTCAAAGTTCGTCGAATATTAAGAAAATAACGTAGATGTGTACAATTTTTCCATGCTAATATTTGAAGCGTTGTATAACCCTTACAAATATCAATTTAACAATGTTTCCAAATGTAATTTATTAATGCTATTTAATGATCCCAGTTACTACTTTATAAATTTCTTATGAATGGCTAATTTGAAAACGCTGGTGAAATTGTACACACCTGCCTTGGTTATACGTGTCGCATCGGCACGGGTTAATTTGAATTTCATCGGCTAGCATTGGAATGAATATACATAGTGTGTGTACACGGGTTGGAAGACCGTACGAAGAATCTGACCAATTTTCCGTGTACCACCTACACGCCGGTGGGTCAAAATACTCGTATGATTCATTCGTCTAGACAGGTATAAGTATAGTACCGTGGGGAAAAGGGGTTGGTAAAAGGGAAGAGAAAATAGTCGGGGGCTGGTGCGTGCACCGTAATAAAGGAGTTTCTTCGTCGAAAATGCAGAACGATTTACCGAAAAGCGGGACCGTCGGCCAGCCAGACGCTGATGAATGGACAGGCTCACGCACTACTGGAAGCCACGGTGATTTACTCCTACACCTCTGGCTATTACGCTTATAGTACTCCAATTACAACCATCTCGTAAGTCATTCTCGATTAATATTTCAACAGACATTTGCGCCTTTGCGATACTTAGCGCATCGAGTACGTGGGCCCAACGTGTGCTTACAGTAGCGGACAAAAGTTTAAGACGAGAGGACAATGTACAATAGAATATAGTTTTATGGTCTGCAAATATTGTCTGTACATTCATTTTTATTGTTATTATGGTAGAACACAATTTATTGATTAACACAGAATGCAAATTTTGGTCAAAAACTTTTGTCCGCCACTGTACATCTATTCACTCGATTTTACATTCACAAAAACGGTACTCACAGCAACTTCGTTCATCGTTTGTTCAAGATGATACACGTTATCTGTAGTACATGCTATCCTGTTTTACTTTCCTTCCTTTCCTTCTATTACTATTTACTTATAAATTCGTAGATATTATTTGTTTTACTCTTCTTTATCGAATAAACATTTATCGTTGCCGCAGGTACGCTCTGTTCGTTCAGTCCGATGGAACTAGAGTACTGCAAGAATGGTACACCAACGTGTTCAGCCGAGAATTATGGTTGACCATCTTGATCTTCGTTCTCGGCACAGCCACCACCATTATGGCTGTACGATATCTGATGAAAATTACGCGAACAAGTTACACGCGGTACGACGATGAGTTTTCCTCGGCATCGCACAATTTGCTCGTCGTTTTAGGTAGCTTGAGCGGACAAGGTAAAGAGTTCCAGGTATCGTTCGAATTGCACGATATCTTTTTACCGGCATAGAACTCGTTGTCGATGTAGGTTGCCAGAGAACACCAGCCTGTTGGCCACTTCGATTGATTGTTTTGTCCCACTTGATAACGGGAATGTTACTCTCTGGTGGATTTAGCAGTACCCTCACCTCTTATCTAGCGATACGTGGAAACTCTGTCCCATTAACCGGTCTCGAGGACGCGTTGCAAAAACGAAGCCATTCCGTTTGCTTGAGGAACGATAGCAGTGCTTACATTCGCTTCACCGTGGTACCAAGATCCGCTTTTAATTGTTTTTCGATAAACCCTGAGAACGACGAGGATACAGACCACGCACTTTAAACAGGATGGATCTCCAAACGGTGAGATAAAGGAGGAATGGAAAAGTCTCATCAACAGCTACTGTCCAGACATGAGAGACACCAATGGGTTAGCTTCTCGGCTTTGCGCACCTGGTTTCGCTTATTTAGAGGTTCCAGATGTGTTTCTACCGATTTACCAGCGAACTCAGCAGGACTGTCGTATCGTTCAAACGGTAAATCGTTACTGGCCTCTGAAAATCTCCTTCCTCCATGCCAGATCTGCAAGACATCGACGTCTGATAAACACGTAGTAAGCAAAGCTTTCACAGTTTGCTTTGAGAATTAAACAGAATTCTAGCTGAAATGAATTTCACGTAATTTGATTGTTAGCTTGATACGACTACATTCGGCTGGAATTATCAAGTACCTGGAAAGGAAATGGATGCCCAAGGGAATACAAAGGTCGGAAGTTGATCAGGCGAACTTTCAACCAGTGGAATACGCTCACATCCATTCACTGCTGTTGGGGTTCGTTTGCATGACTATTCTGAGCGTTCTGATCTGCATTCTGGAGAACTTTTGGCACGCACTACAAACGAAACAACGGTGTCTGACTTTATTAGCCCGCGGATCGTTCGAACGATCATCGTAAATGTAGATGCAGAAACAGCAGACATTCAAGGTGGATAAAATTACAAGGTAGCGTTTACGAACGTTTGTTCCTTTGTTATTTCTCACCTCTCGTTCAAATTCTTCTCTTCTATTCTTTCTCCCCGACGCAGGATCACGAGACAAGGAGCAGGAGAGGGAAGAAAAGAAACAGAAATGAAACGGGCGTCTCGAACTTGTTATCCCCTGGAACAATGGAATAAAACCTTCGTGTTACTAGTTAATTTGTTCTTTATTTGATTTACACGCGCGTCATTGGTATAATATAATACTATAGATCTCGAAATAATTGTCATTCTCTAAAAGGGCTACACCTTCGTTCGACGCACGAAATTGTTCATCGATCTTCATCGCGCTTTTTTGTTTATTTGAAATACGCAAAACACAACAGGCCGTTATCGTCAACTCTGACGGCGTTGTTGTTCGTCGTCGATCGAAGACAAAGAGAACTGCGATCGAACGTGAAACGCAGAACATTTTCGACGATCACGTTCCTTCTATCGATCACGAACGTTGTTGAGAGTTGAACGAACAACGGAAAACGGTTTTACACGACACATACATACGCACGGATGGAAAGTTACCATTGGCATGGTATTTCATAGAACTTAATTACCTAAATTAGACGACAATTTAGTTCGTACTTACATTGTATACAATCTTTGGTACAGTTTCTAGCGAGTTGACAAAAAAAAAGCTTTTGATTCGCTCGACCATCGAGCGCAACCGACAACAGACACACGACACAAAATATACACTTAAACACATCTGAAAATATTTATTTGAACGTTCGTAGCAGCGCTTCGAGTTAGCTCGTTCGTCAGCTCGACGTGTTGGTTTCACCCTAACTATACATATTATCGTAACGCTTAGTTCGTTTGGAAAATCAAATTTCTTAAGCTTAACAACTAGAACTTAACTTCCTGCCTGCAGAAATCATGGCAATATACCATACACCGTTCGTTAGTCGCCATGGCTCATCGAGATCGGCGAGAAACGCTTCTTTTTTTTTTTATCACAAATAGAAAATATAAAGCGAAAATACCAACTTAACTGCTTCTTTTTTTTCCTAAGTCGTACACTTTACCTCCTTTTCTTTGCATTTCCTTTTCTCACTCTTTAAAGCTACTCCGTTCGTCCACTTTCCCTAGTTGCTTATATAAGTAAGTAATACATTATCAATTGGATGGAAATGTGATGTATACTCTACTCTCTATCGAGAGTAAGACTAATTTTACAAGACAGTTCCAAGAGGTTGTGTTCTTAAATGCGTATCTCTGCAATTGTTTGAAATTATTATGTAGGTACCGTGGCGGACAAGAGTTTAAGACCAGAAAGTCAAGGAAGATAAATAAATTAATTAATAAGAAATAACAGTATAAATAAAATTTGTATTCAGTGTTGATCAATAAATAGTGTTTTACCATGATAACGATAAAAATGAATAGATAAACAATATTTGCGAGCCATAAAATTATGTTTTACGTTATCCTGTCGTCTTAAACTTTCGTCTACTACTGTACGTAATGGGTGTAATTAATGTCATCATAACGTGTACTCGAACCATACGATTCGATCGAATAATACTGATTCCAAGTATAAAAGTGAAAAATCACTTGTCGCGTAGGAAAACCCCACACGCTGTTTTGTTTACAGCAGGATGTCGATTGATCACGGGGCCGGTTCAATGAATTAATTGCCTCCGATGATCGCGATGAACCACAGTGAACTTGTTCGTTAGTGAAAAACATTGGGGCGCTTCAACGCGTTTCGGATAATTGTGCTTGGTAAATTTAATGATCCGTATAATGGTCCTAGTGCCTTTCTGAATCAGCTTAACACTAGATCTACCAGAGCAGTTAAAATGATCAATTGGTGATTATTCATAGCAATCTTATACATTTACTGTGGTAAAGCTTTTAAAATTTACTACGATTTTCTGCAGAAGGTATAAATAAAGATTTGTTTTCTATGTATTCGATATTTTTTCACGTAATTTTCAATTCAATCTCTACCACTCAAATAAGTACACTTTAATTGTCGGTAGTTCTAGTGTTAACGCTTAGTCGACCGAATGGGGAGATCTCCCATTTTTCCTTCAACAAAGCGCTGACATTGGTTCTATCTGCTTTTGTTAATTAACTAGTCTTGAACTAGTATCGTTCATAGTTCATCAAACGCATTTTCTGCTTTTTCAAAGTACAATTTTTAATTGTATCCCTATAATTCTCCCCATTGGATTAGCCAAATGTTAAAAGCTGATCTTATAGGTTGTTTAAACGAAAGAATCGATGCACTGAACACGTACAAGTCGACTTGCAGTTGATATTCGATTTTTTCCTCCGAATCGCGAAATTTCAGGCTAGTAATACATGTTTAAATCGTAAAAAAAATTACCCTTCCGACATTCGACGAGAACGCGTTTCTATTCACATAGTTTGACTCGCTGCGATCTCGTCGTTCTCAAAATAAATCAACGATACGTATCAGTAAATGGACGTTTCAACGCTTCGTACCGAATAAAATCACGGTGTTGCAAGAGGATTCGTTGGCGCTCGTCGCTTACTACGTCTCCGACGTTTCTTTGTACGTAGAAAGTAGTTTCGCGATCGCAAAGATTGCTGGCAAATCGCGGACAAATTCAATGAATGTCGAATGAAAATTGAAGTTATACCGAGGTGACAAATAAACTGGGGCTCCGAGAATAAAAGCAGAAGCGTTTCGAAATTTGATGACAGCTTGTTCGCGATATACCGGCAATCAAACTAAATCATATACAACCTTCGCATTGACATAGACAGTCCAAAAAGAAACACGCATTACCACACTTCACATTTGTGAACAGGATTCATTCGCGAACCTTCTTGACAGTTGAATTCCGAAGTGAACTCCGGCAAATTTGAGAGTGACCCTATCACCCTGTACTTTGGAGGACAATGAGAATCCTTTTCAATTTGGAGGGCTATCGCTTCGGGAGTCACGGCGGAACACCATACCTGAGGACAAACCAATCATTTGCAAATGAAATCTCTTTCTATATATTGCGAGAAAGTCAAATAATATGAACAATTAATTAAATTGTAATAAATCAATTAAATAATAAATTAACAATTCACCTGGGCAAAATTCAGAAAGAATAGTTGACGATGCGTCAAGTTGAGACCAGGTAACGGTAGTTGATCTTTGTAACTTTTAGGCGTGGAGAGATACGCGTGAAACGCTGCTTTCAGACCCCCGTTATCCGCGATGTTTTCTCCTGAAAAAAACGTCGATTAGCATATCGATACGTCGATTGCGAGGTATGCGCGATTACATGCTAGTGTAACTGACCCAAAGTCTGCCGTCCGTTCACGTGTCTGCCATGTATCTCGAAGTTGTTGTACTGCTCCACGAAACACTCTGTTCTATTTTTGAACCTCTCTATCGTAGCGTTGTTCCACCACTGATTTAAGTTGCCGTTCAGGTCGTACTCTCTTCCTAAGAAAAAAAAAAAGAACGATAACTAAAAGATATAACGAATATTCGATCGAATCGAAAGGAAAATAAAATGAAACAGAACAAAATGATGGAGAATAAAGTAAATTAAATTAAAATTCTGACGTACCTTGGTCGTCGAACGCATGCGTCAATTCGTGTCCCATAACAACTCCTATACCACCAAAATTTAAACTGTTTGGATGTTCCATATCGTAGAAAGGACTTTGTAGGATACCAGCGGGAAAAACCATTTGATTTTTTGTAGGCCAATAGTAAGCGTTCACTGTAGGTGGTGTCATGATCCACGTAGACTTGTTCGCGGGCTGATCAAGCTTTTCCAAATTCTTTCGTAAATTATACTTGTTCACCCGTATATTATTCTGGAAGTATTCGTTTTGTTTCACAAATAGGTCCTTGTAACGCTCGTCGAGCTCGTTCGGCTTCAAAATAAAATCAGGAAAGCCGATCATATCAGTGATCGCGTTTGCTTTCTCCTCGGCAGACCTTCTCGTCTCCGCGTCCATCCAATCCAGATTTTTTAGGTTCTTCGTGAAAGCTTTGCGTACTTGATCGATCATTTTCTCCGCCTGAAATTCATTAGATTGCCAGTTAAAATTAACATGGTGCTAACGTGCTTCCCGAGTGCATCGCTATAAGATACTGAGTATAAATTAACCATGGGTTTGCTCTTTCCATGGAAAACTTCTCTAACGAACATTGCACCGATCGCAAAACCCATCGCGTTATGCGTATCACTAACGCAATAACGCCATTGCTCCTCGCGACCCTCTGAACCGATCAACGCTTTCCTCAGGCCCTTATAAGCATCCCGAAACGGTTTAGACAAACAGGCAGTCAAAGATCTTACAGTTTGCCAAACCAGATAATTGTTCAGTATCCTGGTCAGGAGAAACGAGAAAAGATTGAGAGTAAAAAGAGGAGCGAGCGAACGCAGGACAACGCGTTGTTTTCAAGAACCAACTTACACTTTCCCTTCGCTCGTTTTGTTGTGCTCTAAAACCAACTTGGACAATTTAACAAAATATTCTGGAGCAAAATTGACAACCATCATCTTGCTGTTGATTTTCTTGTTAATGAGACGCGTCGCATTTTGAAAATATTCCACCCAGGACATCTAAAATTAACCGATTAGTTATATAACGGTATTTATCGAAGATAACGAACACGGCAGTAAATGTACAAGTGTTACTTACGAAAGGCGCTTTACGTTGAAGTTCGTTCAACGACATCAGATTGTAAAGCTTTTCTTTGTCACGGCGATCCTCGGGCGGTGTCATGATCTGCGCCAGTTTCGTTTCAAACTTTACTACGTCCTGCATCTGTTTCCTCGTAGCATTCTCCTCCCCGCCTAACAGCACGCCGATCTGCAAACGTGTACGAGTACCTGTACTCGATTCACCGGTCACTAGATTACAAGGTGCCGAGAGAGAATGAAACCAGGGTGTAAACGAGATGATAATTATCGCCGTGGTACCTTGGTCATGTATTCCAAATACGCAGCCAACACTTTACTGTGTTCGGTAACGTTCAAGTAATTGTCTGCAGTTGGCAGCGTTAGGCCTCCTTGGTCGATCTTGAAAATAAACGATTTTGGTTAGACGGGATCAAGATGGTAAACACAATGCTTGCTTAACTTCACAAAAGAATAATGTTCGCTTCTTACTTGTATAATGTGCCTGCTACTATTTCGATCGTCTTCGTTTACCGCCCACGTAAATAAACCGTCCATGTTGTAAACGTTCTGCAGCGTATGCATACTATTTTGCAACGACCACTCGCTCAGATTAAATTTCCCGGAAACATTCCAGCCACCAATGGTATCCAGCAATTCCAGCATCGGTTTCGCGCCAAGCGTCTCGATGGTGTCGTTCGCATCCATACAGGACAGAAAGTAATACTTCGCTTTCTTCTCGGCCTTCGAGTTCATTTCGCTGAACGGTTTTTCTGGATAAAAAATAGAGGAGAAGAGAAAGAAAATAAAACAGACCCGGTCTCGACCAGTCCTAATTATAGGGACAAGAGCATCGAAAAATTTTATAGGATTCGCTGGTTTTACCAAGAACATTTTTCACGACCAACTGATTATCTTGCTCGAGCTTGTCGAACGTTCCCCACATGCTGTTCCCATCTGGTATGGGGTTCTTCTTGATCCAACCACCGCACGCGTACTCGTAAAAATTATCACACGGATCCACCGAACGATCTATGCTATTTATAATGGAAGCGGCCACTGTAATGCAATGCTCGGTCATACAGTGTGTGCCATCTGAAACAAAATTGGTCGCGCAGTTCGATGAAAGAATTCTTGCCCTGGAAAAAGATGAAACGACTTTGGAAACCCTTTTAGGCTTTTTCTCTCTCACCTTCCGCATGAGACGTGACATGAAGTATCTGCGTTTCGTCCCAACCGTTCTTGCTGCTGATCACTATCGACAACATCACAACCATCAACAACAGGCCCGCGCAAATAATGAATAGGCATCTCTCTAGCGCGCTCCTCGCTCTCCATAGGGAAATTCCCTAGTAAGCAAATAATAGAAAAATGCAGCGTATAAAAAATCCACTATATTAGCGGTTACTTTCTCAGAGATCCTTTATTTTTCCCCGTATCGTTTCGTTGGCATTAGGAACCCGATATACATGTAAGTACATATGTATGTCAATATTTCACCTAGATGAAGCGATCAAGTGAATAATGAAACCTACCGAATTATATCTGATGTGCGTCGCAGACGTGCTGATGCCCTCGCTATTCAGAGCCACGGAACCGATGCTGCTGCTGTCCTCATCTTCGAACTCTGCCTGTTTGTACATCATCATCTGAAAAAAATTGCGAAACCGGTTAAAACGTCTAAAGCATCGAGAACTATGTGCGTAAGTACGCAAAACGTTCTTTGTTTATCTATGCGAATCAAGGGCAAACGATACGTTTCTCAATGACAGCTGTTGTTGACATAAAGCGACTTTGTCGGAGACAAACAACCGCTAAAACAACCATCATTGTTACACAACAGCGTCATAAGATACAAGATAACGTGTAACTAATAACTAATAAACCTTTTCTATTCGAATACAATCAAACGAGAATATTGTGCTCGTTTATTATAAAAAAGAAATATGTGTAAGTAGCGTTGTTTTGGTTATACTGTACGTTTAAAATCACGAGCGTCGAAGAGATTCGATCGATTGTAATCGCACGCAGTCACTAATCACGGATTATCTTCAAGTAAGATAAATTGTCGATTAAAACACTGAAGCGCCATTAATGAAATCGAAGTGTCGTGTAACGGGTCGAGGACAATGATCAAACAAGAAGAATCTCGTGTTGAACGCTTGGAACGAAACAGAGTTGGTCACAATGTGGAAAATTCAGCGAGACGTAATTACTATCGCGGTGACACGTTTTTAGGCTAAACTAAAAATACATACCACCGGGTGGCCGTTACGGCGAAACAAATATCTGGTCCCCTTGTTCGGCTTCGAAATTATACGAGCAACATGATTGCGCATCACAAACTGTGCATAATAGAGTTAGGTCATTGCGAGCTTCATAGTGAACTTCGTTCTAAACTATGAGGAACAAATTGGGAACAAGCAACGACGATATTGCGTTCGAGCCCCGAGAGAGTACTCTTCAATTTGACCGCGATTCGCTTGACGTTCGCGATTGCAGTATCACCGTAGGTCCCGATATTCTAGCAACGTGGAAAGCTTTACTTTGAATTTCCCGTGTGCTTCATTCTTGAAATAAATTCGATTTGATCAACCGTGATCGCACAATTTCTCGTTATCCTACGTACAATTCGCTTAACCCATTAAGGACCATAATTACGTTAATACGACTTGCATCACTTGCAATTTTTGTTCGGTCTGTACCGTTGAAATTTGTTCCCTAGCATTATGCTTATTAAAAGGAATTCCAGAAATTTGCTTAATAATTTTATGTAATCACGATGTTAAAAAACAAAATTTAATAGCGTAAATGAAATGTTGTATACAAATACGACGTTACTTAATGGGTTAACCTGGTAGCCGGTTGGTTGTTTTTTAGTAAGCACTTCTTTCGTATGTTGAATTAAAAATTAATAAAAACGAATAAAATAGTTTTAAACTACTGGCTTAACTTTACTGCTCGCAAACGTTTTTTTCAACTGTCGTAAGAAAACGAAAAATCTGTAGAAAGTAAATTATTTTATCCGGGACACCGGTAATTCGTACAACGAGTTAATGCATATTTGCCGATTAATAGGTTAATAGTTCGTTAACTGACCGAAACTTGGACTATCCTTGAGCAAAAGCAAAATCGATAAGGAACGGTTCACGATGTGGAACAACGGAACAAAACACTTTGACAAAGAAGCACGTTGAACGTCGTGTCGAAACTGCAAGCTACTTGCACGCGACTAGTGCACGCGTGCAAACACGAGGATCCGTGGAAGCGCGCGCACGCGTCAACACAATCGGGTTGCCTGTTTCGTCTCTTGCCTTCTAGCAGGAAACGGACACTTGTAGCCTCGTTAATATGTTTAAAATGCTTTCTGTCTCGTATCGTGTTTCGTCACGTTTGCAACAATATTCTCGTTTGAGAAAAGAACCAAGCATATCGTTTCTCTGTTTAAAATTATACCACTGAGAATTCGTTTACAATCAGGGTTAAACGAGTCGCTTACTAACAAAGGAGACCATACGCGTAACAAGGAAGTATTCATTCGTAAAGCGATCTATATAGCTTGTATCAAAAACGTGAACAGTTCTACGTACTACACTTGTACGTCGGTGGCGGTATTACATACGGTGGTTATAAACACATATTTGCACATGCGTTTAGGATTAAATAACTGCCATATCCCTTCGTAATAAGTAGAGGATATCGATGATTGGTGATACGTTGTTCACGTGACAGTGTCCTGCAGAATTCTAAAGACTTGTAATTCATAATGGAACCACTTCGCGTACATTTCACGCCACCGTTCGTGTTACATAATAAGTACGCAGTTGACAAGATAATATTTAGACGGACAGAGATGCAAGGTGTAACAGAGAGCAGAAAATGGGTCAAAGTACATCAATGAAACTGATCAAAACACCGACTTTGTTGATCTGCATCGGTCCCATCTACCTAAAAACAACGATCCCCCATTTCTATTTTCAATGCGTACCACTCACCTTAACCGACATCTTGTTCGGCACAATCGTACAATCACCGCGCACTATCACTTTAATTATCGATTCACTGTACCGAGAAGCGAATCCTGGCTGGGATGACGTAGGGTTCTGGAAAGGAGGAACGATGAAACGACGAAACGACGGAAAGGAGAAAGATGGGTAGAAAATCGTGGAGAAATAGGAGGTATACGCCTGAACTGTTCTGTTCCTGAGACTATTACATTTTCCAGCGTTTTTCTCGGCTACATCGGCGTTCCTAACTTTCCGCGACTCTCTCTTTATGGGGATGCCTCGACGCACCTCAACCCCTCTACCAATCTCCTCCTAATATTGATTTCCTCGGGGTTAGGTGCACCTGCCATCTTTTACCGTCGCATCGTCTCGTGCCGGTAACTGCACCGTTTACCATCATAGTCCGTACTTTTTTTTTTGTTTCCCGCCTCTTTTAGTCCTGCGGGTGAATTCTATTTGTACCAATTAATCTTGTATCTCGCTATGCATGCAAATGCTGAATTCCCTTCTATGTCCGTTCATTTTATTTCTCGTTCCCTTTCTTTTCGTTATCATCTCACCCCCTCACCCCCTCGAGTTGTACAATCGGTAACACGTTATCATTCAACAGTAACTCCATAACGACAAAAACGGGAAAACAACTCCAGCGAGTAAACTGAAAGCGGACAGAAACAACGGTCCAATAATTAGGATCACATGGTCAAGTAATGCATAAAGCATAAAGGACAAAGTGGGACAATCGCTTTCGAAGCAGAAGCATTTAACGCCAGTTATATTACCATAAACATTAATTTCGATAACTAGGATTGCAATGATTGAAAAAAGTATGGAATATAAATTAATGGCTAAATTTTATAAGAATGAAATTAAATTAATTAAATTTTGTAATCTTTGTCAAATCCCATAAAAAAAAAATTTGACACGAGTTATGCATGAATTTATTTCTCGAGCATAAAGAATGATTAATATCGAAATGAAGAAAAAAAGGTTTCCAACTAAAATGAAGAGTCCGATGGAAATCATCACGTTTCATCTATGGATCTGGTCCTTAGAAATTGATCTGCGTTTTGTTTCCTCGATTACAATGTACACGTTTTATGTGAATAAATATTTTGTCTTTATTTCAGCAAAGACAGCCCTTCGCGTGAGGTACAATATATCTTACAGTATATTAATACGAATATGATTGCACGTTATAGTGAGAGGATCATTCGGACTAGTTGTCGATCATTAAAGCTATAACATAACACGCAGGCTACGCACGCACACAAAATATAGTGACTCCTGAATTTATAGAAGACCTCATAATCCGGAACAATACTCGGTGTGTGTATACCTTATGCGTTAACGATTATCCAAGCGAACTATTTCAACAGTTCGCTTATTTTCGAATTGATTACAAAAAATAATTGTGTATGTATATGCATACACATGCACGCGCGCATACATGCATGCATGCGCGTGTATATATATATATATATGTATATATATATAATAATTCTTTCTCCTCTTTTAAGCTAACGATCATAAGAGATCAATCAACTCGCTCTGCTCGATATTACCTAACGGACTCGTTATTGGCACGTACGCTGTTTTCTTTGGACCGCTGTTACAATCGAAGACTTACAAACGCAATCGTACAACAGGTAAAAAAATCGATTTCGCTCATGCCGCGAAAATAAACGCCAACTAAGACGCGCTTCTTTCGTCAGACAAACCTGACAAGTTTCATCCGTCGAACAGAACGATAATCGGTAAGGAAAGAAAATGGCGTTTGCAAGCTGTCCTGACCCGTAAACGTCGATTAGAATAGTAATCTCCCTCGGACGCGACTTCTCGCTGGATTCACCGCGTTCCCCAACATCGATTGCTCTGTTTATCATCCCTTTCGGCTTACTCTACATTCTCAGATGCACCCCTTTCAACCCGTTGGCCAGCCACTCGACCAGGCGCGCGCTCGCGCACACTCGTTCACACTCACACGTTTCCTCGTCTATGCATATCCTCCTTCCGATTCCATCTCGCAACGCGAAAATCGACAATATTACTCTTCTACCTTATGCGTATGTTGTATCTTAAAATTAATGAAGTACATCGACTTTTTGCGCTTCGAACGAGATCAATTGGGAATCGCTTTTCCTTAAATATTCGCGAAAATCGCGTTAACGTGCGCGTTAGACAGAGACACGGAAAGAAAAAAGGTACAAGTTCGTTCGGTCGAATTGACGATCGGAACGCGATTCCTCTCGTTTGAAAAAGGGAAAAGAATCGCGTTCGGTGATCGACCAAGAACGCCGGAATTGATTCGCGTCGTACCTTTCTCGGAAAACACCACGCGCGAAATGGTCGACAATAATAATAATAATAATAATAATAATAATAATATTAATAATAATGATAATAATAATAATAACAATTTTAAACCTAATGATTAGAATTAGTTACGTTAAAAACTGTTTTGTGGCTCGTAAAGTGCGACGACGTGCAAAGATTAGAAAAAGGTGCGCTAACGAGTTATTGGCATTAACGACGCTTATGTAGGACGATTAGAGTACAACGTCGAGCGACGCTCTTGTGCGTAATTGGAATCGGTTGAGCTTGTTCGTAGAAGGAGGGAAAATGGGGATAATCGGGTTACACTCGTTAACCGATTAACGTTACAGCTCGGAACCACCGCTAATTGTGAACAGGACAGTTGGTTGGTATTCACCGAACGTTTCTGGCAGTACGAAATTCCGCGTTATCGTGAAATGAATGAGAAACCGATCAAGCCACGCGACAGTCAACCGTCAACTGAAACAACGTTGAGGCGTAACGACTGTTGGTAGACGGCAAATTATCCCGTAACCGATTAGTAATCGAGACAAAGTGAAGAACAGTGTTAAGTGTGGTCCCGTGGGCCTCCTGTTCGAGTACGAGAAAACTATCGCGTGTCGCGCGTTCGTAACAAATAAACGAACGCAACTGGCGCGACTCGTGGTTCCGGACTATTGGAGACAACATTCCTCGCGAAACAAGTAGTTCGATAAATTTATGCGATCGTAAACTTGGTGCACATCGGGCAATCGACATATAGAGAGAGAAAGAGAAAGAGAAAGAGAATGAGAGAATAATAACGAATAAATTGAGATACAGACAAGTGATACGGATTGAGCGCCTCTTTTTGTCCGCGACAGAAGCAACTTCAAATCTCGAAATTTGCATAATACTCGGCTTCGAGGGTAGATCTGTCAAAAAATAATATCGCGTTCGTTTCGTTACATCGATTACAGGAGAACTTCATGGAATGAACGTCTGCTGCGTCCCGTGGTACCGTTCGCAGTAAACGCGAACGACTTTCGGGGACGGTAACGCAGCCGTACACGAACACGCGTGAATCAGCAACATGTACAAGAATAAGCACTATACGTGTAATACGATGAATAAGGTATTCCATAAGCGCTCAGTCCAACGATTTCGATCTATCTAATCTATGTTTACTTTCAAGATCAGAATTTGTACTGGCATTCGCGAGACGGGAACGAGATTGCTCGAGTTTCCCGACGTTCCCCGTCGAGAAGGATGCGCCGTCGGAAACGAAACGCTCTAATATCACATTATTGGATGGATTTGATTGAAAAGAACTCGCGCTAACGTTAGCCCTGTCCTCTAAAGATACATGGGATACATCGACGGGTGGTGCGGCTGGTTCTGTATTAATAAGTCCATCGCAGGAGCGGGGCAAAATCTTCGAAAAAGCCCTCTGAACGGAATATTCGTCGCACCTCTCTTTGCCGGCGTACCTACCGGCTGATCTCAGAGAACCACCGTATACTCGACGATTCTTCGTCAACTCCGAGAACGAGTCTTCCATCGAATTCAAATCGGATTTCGAGTCGTTCGAGCGATTCTCTTCGATTTTAAACAAGGACGGAAACCCCGTCGCTATTGCTTCTGGTGTACTTCGCTGTTCCGCGCCCCGATTTTTCTCCGTCTTCTCGCTCGTACCCTCTTCCGCTTGACCACCGTGAATCGTAGAGATGATCGATCGGTCATCCAGTTTCCATATACCTTGCTCTCTACTGCTACCCGCTGTACAATCAGCGTTTACAGTTGCATACCTCTCGGAGGTGTTCGACGATCGATAACCTTGATTCTCTGGGTCCGAGGTGTCCGACGATTTGTCCATCGGATACGGAACATAGCTCGCGGAGCTGGCTTGATACATCTGATTGAAGCTATCCCTAGGAACGAACGGTTGTTCCTGATAGGCGAAAGGAACGCATACATTTTGCCTGATCGTTCCGTCCGTGACCGTGCAGTATTGGGGGAAATGCGCGAATGGAATACCTTCCCGGCCCTCGAGCTGTCGCGAGCTCGTGCCGCCGTTCGGATATTGCGTGTTTTGGTCCAAACTGTTGTTCAATCTCGTGGAGAAGTTGCAGGTGTAAGAGAAATGTTGGGGCACGTATGAGTTCGTCGGGGCGGACGTTGGTGACTGCGTGTTCGTTCGCGCGCTCGCTGAGTCTGGCGACGCAGGATTCGATATCTTACCGCGGGTCTGAGCTATCACAGTTTCGTAACTCGGAGGCGGACCGTACAACTGGTAGTACGGACAGTTCGCGTCGTTCAACACTACGCTCATGTTCTGGTAATGCGCCGACGTTGTTGCGTTACCGTTGTAAGCGGGCACCGCACCGTTCCTTTGAGGGCCTACGAGTACGAATGAATTGATGAACGTCGAGTGAGTCGAGGGCTACTTGGAAATCGTAAACGTACACTCGCCTTTCCACATACGGTGCAACAGCACGGTGTTCCTCGCCGAATTGTAACTGATGCGAGCTCTCTGCCCTTGACACGTCGATCCCCGTAGGGATGTTTGAGCTCGTGAATTAGAAGCTCGGGTTGGGATCGCCGACGCAGCCGCTCTGTATCTTCCTTGCAACCAATATCGATACCACCAGCCGCCACCGGAGCATACCAGGAACATAATTATAACCAGTATCCTATAAAAATTATACAACTGTTATTTTCCGCAACAACGAATAAATTATGATAATCTTGTAAACTGTTTTGCGTACCAGTAATACCATAAATGATGGAAGTGTAATCCAGGTGATACGCAACAACCAATACCGCAACAATATTCGGTTCTAGAACACCTAAAACGAATACATAGTACATATATACAATAACGTGTGACTACAGCTTCGTCCTTACTGTCTTTTACTTCCCCATTGCTTTTTCTTCCTCTTTCTTTTGTAAATTACTTTCATTGAATTGAAAAAAAAAAGAAGACATCTTTCCTTCGATTAATATAAGATATACGTATATTTACATGCATGAAACTCACTCATAGTATTTTATTTCTCCAGGCATTTCAGAGGGACAATATTTTGCTTCTGCCTAAAAGAAGATCGTTTTAAATCGTGAACGAACCCATAAAGTAGTTAGATTCCTTAAAAAACGGAAAAAGAAAACGAAAAAAAATTAATTCTTACGTGACCGCGTTTATTATTAAGCAAGAGAAACAAACTTTTAGCAAATTCTAAATCACCACATTTTATGAAACTTAAAAGCTGTACACGAATATTCGAAGCTATCATTTTTTTGTAGTTAATTTTAGAAAATACTTTATAATACAATATTCTACGGAAACCGATATTAAGAACAGCTATGCTGAAACGAGAGAAATTCACTCACGTATATTAAACATCTTGAAGTTCCAGCGAATATCGCCAGCTTTTTCTTCGTGTTCCGTGCCATCTTCTTGAAGTGTAGTTACATCTTCATTCCTAACAAATAAAAACGATACGTTCTACCAGATTGTTTTGACATAATTACCATTTCGCTCCGACTGTCATGTGCACACAACATTGCACACCACTTATTGATTTCAATTTCGGAACTGTACAATGACGTCATCGAGAACAGAGCCGCCAACATCGGTAAATTAAACTATGGTAACTCAAACTATATACTGTTTAATAGACTGCATACGTGCACTAAACATTTTTTTAACATGTTGGTTGTATAACATCATTCCACATTTTCAATGATTACAAATACACGTAATCAGTCGTTCGCAAATGAAAGTTTTATAATGTTATCAATAATGTTTTCCTTTCAAAAATGTAAACAGCCTATTTACGAAGTATTTTATTCATAATTACTTAGTCGGTTTGTTGTGCATAATAAAATTTTAATGTAAAAATGATTGTATTTCTTAAAATTATTATCAACTACAAACAACAGGTTAAAAAAAATGTATAAAAAATATACGTATAAACAATGTTTATTAAAGCATAATTTTTGTTTTCTCTATTTATACAACGCAACCTTCCGTTACTATTTCCTGATTTGTTGCAGTAGTTGTTTTATTTTCCTGTTTGTTAGACATTAAAGTATAACTGATCTTAAAATACTTTTTTAAGAAGCTCGCATAAATTCTCCGAGAGTGATAATAGAAATAAATGCTGCACAATGCCATGATGAGGAGTATCCCAAAACTAATTACCCTGTGAACAAATTTTCGTCAATAATATTATTTATATGTAGCAATATATTAAAAGAACATTGAACGTACGTTAGAAGCAAAGAATTAAAATCAGTTTCATTACAGCAAACGTTGTCCCCACAACAGTATTGCTGTGAGTTACACAAATCCCAAACGCAATAATGTGTCGAACTCTGAAATAATATAAACATTTTACGATATTCATATAATACTATGTGTTAATATTGGAAATGTATACAATTGTAAATCTGTTCTTAATGGAATGTGTAACGATAAACGTGAAAATGTGAAATTACCATTGATAGAAAGATCGAACAATAACTAGAATGACATTCCTACATTCTATCATAGTCATCTGTCAAAACATAAACATAAACTGTAAAATAGTAGATAGACGTGTTAAAATCCTAAAAAATTAAAGGCTGTTTACAATAATCAAAATTGCAATTTTCGACCAATAATTTATTCGAACAATATAAATTTACATTACTGTCTGATTATGCATATAGATAATCAATTCAGTCTACAGAAATATATGAATGCATTTATAATAGTATTTATTATATAATTTTAACTGTATTAACAAAAATTCAGGATCAAAATTTTATATAGAAAATTAATTCTAAATAAAATAAAAAACACTTTATAATAAATTTATATATTGTTCTTATGTATAAAAAATGCATCATAAAATCACTATCAGTTTTATATTTGACCATTTCACATGAAGTCACTCCTATGTATTCGTTTTAGTCAGAATCGATAAACATTATACAATTATCATAGAGAAGTGTATGTTCGTTTGTTGCTCGTTTTCAGCTACATTCTCTGTTCGTGATTGTTCAAAACAGTTTAGTAATACCGGGATATTCCTTTCGTTACATTTAAGGTTAATCTGACACGTGATAATTTCACAAAAATGGCAATAAGCCCAAAAACAAAGCAAAAAATTGCAATTGTTTTAGATGTGAGCAAAGTTATATTTCATTGGGGATTTATTCCTGCTATACTATTCTTAGGTTAGTATCCATGTTTCCGACCCTTCATTCGGTAATTACAAACTACACGTGCTCAACAATGACTTAACATAATAGATATGAAGCTTTAAGCAAATTGCTAATTCGTTCATTTTACAGGATTTAGAAAAGGTGCTGATCCTGGTATGCCTCAATTATCAGTTATGAAGTAAGTTTCAGCATAAATTTATTCCTAAAATTTATTCTTAAACTTTTAAATATGACAAGAACTATTTTGTATTTCAGCTTATTATGGCAATAAAAATATCTATTTCAACATTGTTCCGTTTTATTTTTCATGAAGATATTTCCATTGATCAATCAACTACATTTTTTATTTCCATTTTATTTAATATGCATTTAATTTTATAATTGTTACAATTGAAGTTGTTAATAAAAATGTTACTTCCATATTGAATTAAATGGAATAAAAATTTTCCAAAGTTTGAGTTATGACCTTATTTATTGTAACAAAACAGATTAAAATATATGAATACACACATGTTCATACATATGTATCAAAATATGTTTACAAGTGTCCCTTGTAAATTTATGCTCAAACTTTTGTATTGCAAATATATATGTATTTCACATTATTTAAATGTGCTCAATATACACATGTATATATGTATATAATATACTACTTTTTATGTTTTTTTAAATTCTACTTCCTTATTTATTTTTATCTAAAACTCACAGTAATTTTCAATACATTTTGATTTCTCATTTTATTTTATATCTGTGATAAACATACTTTAATATTTAGTACTCCATTAAAAATGAAATTAAATTACAATATGAATAAAAATTATAATCAACTAACTTAGAATAATAAATATTCATTTCTGCATAAATACATATGAAATATATGATAAACAGAAAAAGGTAATTGATAATTGCATATTTAAATTTTCATGTATATACTGATTTTATAATCAATGCATCCATACTTTAAAATAGAAAACACTGTTACTTTTTCATAATCGTACTTTCTATTTTAATGATTTCCAATTTCCAATTTGCAAACGAAAGTTAATAAGTAATAAAATAGATAAAAAGAATTCTGGTTTGATTTAAAAATATAAAAGATACTTTGATCGTTAAACGAATAAATTTGAATGGTGTAATAAATGCTCTTCTTTTCGTTGGTAACAATGATGCCTAACCTGTCAGAAGTAAAGTAGCAGATTGGAACTGTAGTCAGTTTTGGGCACATAGATACATTTTAGGTTCGCGGTTTTACTGTGCTTGTCACCGTGTAGAGCACAGAAGTAACAAGCAGAGGCAGTGTAAATTTCTCGTTAAAACGTATGTAGAACGAAGTACCAGTGACTGTTAAAGGTGGCCACCACGTTTTCACGAGAACTCCCTTGTCCAACCCTGCCTGTTATGCGGTGGTGAACGTCGACAGGTGAGTGCGCGCTTTCTGTCTCACGATATTTCCCTTGTTCTACCAACGGAAAAAAGTATTTTCTTATGGCAACGAGCTGCAATGGTGTTATTTCTGTCGATTGCTTTTTGTGGATCTTCAATAGTGACTGATAGTAGTGTTGTAGCACGAAGATTTGTGATGTTCTGAAGTTTCCTGACGAAAGATTCGAGCTACTGCTAACGATGTGCATCCTGATGTAACTACATCGGTATGGATCTTCCGATTACCGACTAACCTTTTTTACATAAATGTTTCTTTTTCGCAAATCTTTTCATTTGATTATATTTATAATTACTTTTATTTAATGTTCTTCATAATCGCACAAATATTTTTTGTAGTTTTATTTTTAGTTTTACAAAGGATTTCAACAGTTTTAAATATGTAACACAAGGAAATCGCTGTGACATTAATATTTTGAAACAATTGATCAGTAATTGAAATCATCAGATGTGATAATAAATTTTAAAGTTTGTTACACCTATTGAATTTACTGTTTCATTTTTAAAATCTTATTTTTATCATTATTATCGTCGTTCAAATTTTATAAAATACTTTAATTAAATTAATATTGTATTTGTGTCTGTGTATGGAAAAGTAAAATTGTAACATTCATTGTTTAATGTTTATTTTAATTTCCCAATTCCTGTTTAATTCAGTTTTGCTATGTATCAGACTAAATATGTTAGCTCTTTTTTATATCCTTACAGAAATTATAGTAGAAAGTAGTAACAGTGACGCTCATCCGACAAGCGTATAAAAATAGGATGTCAGGGCATAGAGGCGGTGGAGGGGCTGGGAGTCATCAAGGAGGCCCAGCGGGCCTCAAGCAAATAGATTTAGATCAAATTTGGGGAGATCTCCGTGAGGGTATTGAACAGGTTTACAACAGACAATGTATGTCAAAGCCAAGATATATAGAGTTGTACACGTATCCTTTGTAATTTAAAAACTAAACAAAACAAAGAAAAATGTTGTAGCAATAAAGTAATTATCTTTATTTTATTAATTTCCTTACTACATTATATAACTCATTAGACATGTATATAATTATTGCACAAGTGTTCACCAACAATTACCTAGAACATCGACCAAAAGTAAGAAAGGACAAATTTCACAAGGAGGTGCACAATTAGTTGGTTTGGAGTTATATAAACGTTTACGTGATTTTCTTAGAAATTACCTTATTAGTTTATTAAAGGTGACTTCACTTTTTCTTTGCTTATTAGTAATTGATTGAGAATGAGAATAGTTGATTTGATATGTTTTATATAGCATGGAATTGATTTGATGGATGAAGATGTATTACAATTCTATACAAGACAATGGGAGGAATACCAATTTAGTAGTAAAGTGCTGAATGGTGTGTGCTCATATCTAAATCGACATTGGGTACGTAGAGAATGTGAGGAAGGTCGCAAAGGAATTTATGAAGTCTACCAATCAGCATTGGTTACATGGCGAGATAACTTATTCAAGCATTTAAATAGACAAGTAAGCCATGTAATTTAATGAAAACAGTTATTAAAAAAAGTTAAGTAGAAAAAATCAATTCAACAATATAATATGCTACAGGTTACTAACGCAGTGCTTAAACTAATTGAGCGTGAACGCAATGGAGAAACAATAAATACACGTTTAGTCAGTGGTGTAATTAATTGTTATGTAGAATTAGGTTTGAATGAGGAAGATCCTGGTGCTAAAGGACAGAATCTTACTGTTTATAAAGATTCTTTTGAAAATGTCTTCCTTGAAGATACAGAAAGGTTTTATACTCGAGAAAGTTCAGAGTTCCTTCGACAAAACCCAGTTACAGAATACATGAAAAAGGTTTTGAAATTCAACTCTTCTATTCTCTCACGTTTTTTAAAAATATTGTTTGCATATATTCTTCTGTTATAGGCAGAACAAAGGTTATTGGAAGAACAAAAGCGAGTTCAAGTATATTTGCATCAAACAACACATGAGAAATTAGCAAAAACCTGTGAGAGAGTATTAATTGAGAAACATTTAGATATCTTTCATTCTGAGTTCCAAAATCTTCTGGATGCAGACAAAAACACTGACTTAGGTCGAATGTATCAATTAGTAGCAAGAATACCAAATGGTCTTGGAGAATTGCGAAATCTCTTAGAAGGTCATATAGCTAATCAAGGGCTTGGAGCTATTGATAAATGTGGTGATTCTGCAGCTAATGTATGTTTGTTATTAATTTATAATATCTATACTTTAAATTAACAATGTACAAATATTTTTTTGTAGGATCCAAAGGTTTATGTAAACACAATTTTGGAGGTTCATAAGAAATATAATGCTTTAGTGCTTGTTGCATTTAATAATGACAGTGGTTTTGTGGCAGCTCTCGACAAGGCTTGTGGAAGATTTATCAATAGTAACTCGGTAACTAAAGCAGCAAACAGTAGCAGTAAATCACCAGAATTATTGGCAAAATACTGTGATTTAATGTTAAAAAAAAGTAGCAAAAATCCTGAAGAGGCTGAACTTGAAGACACACTAAATCAAGTGGTGAGTTAAAATTAAAAGAACAAAGAGTAAAAAAAAACTTTTATTTATTAATAATATTTTTTCTCATTTAGATGGTAGTATTTAAATACATAGAAGATAAAGATGTTTTTCAAAAATTCTATAGCAAAATGCTGGCAAAACGATTAGTACAACACATGTCTGCTAGTGATGATGCAGAGGCTTCTATGATTTCTAAATTAAAACAAGCTTGTGGTTTTGAATATACTTCAAAGCTACAACGAATGTTTCAGGTACTGTATTATACTATAAAGTTACTGTTTGTATTTAATTTTTTTTTATTATGCTTCATACATTTTCAAATATATTTTTATAGACAATTATTTTTATATTATCCATTGATATGTGTCAAAATTATATAACATTATAATTATAGCAGTTTGTTCACAGGATATTGGTGTGTCTAAAGATTTAAATGAGCAATTCAGAAGGCATTTAACAAATTCTGCTGAACCATTGGATATAGATTTTAATATACAAGTCCTGTCTTCTGGTTCTTGGCCATTTCAACAATCTTTTACTTTTTCATTACCAACAGAGGTAAATGCAATTGTACCAGTCATTGCGAGTTGATGAACGTTATAAAGACGTGCAAAATTATAATGTAAAAATTATTTGTACATTGCAGCTAGAAAGATCTGTACATAGGTTCACCACTTTTTATAGTTCACAGCATAGTGGAAGAAAGTTGAATTGGTTATACAATATGTCTAAAGGAGAATTACATACAAATTGTTTCAAAAATAGGTAATAAAATAGTCAACAAATTAATTGTTAAAATTTGTGTCCAAAAGTGTTCTGTATCATTCAGAAATGAAATTTCATTATTTTATCGTAGATATACATTACAAGCATCTACATTTCAAATGGCTGTTTTATTACAATATAATGGATCCACAGTGTGGACAATACAACAATTACATGATGCCACTCAAATAAAAATGGACTTTTTACTTCAGGTAATGTAATGAAATTATAAACATCGAAATATTTTACATTTCAGTTGTTTAATTATTTATCATTTACTTACTATCTACTTTTCAATATTACAGGTTATTCAAATACTCTTGAAAGCTAAGCTATTAACAGCAGCTACTGACGATGAAGCTGAATTGACACCACTATCGACAGTGGAGCTTTTTACAGGATATAAAAAGTATGTTAATTTAGTTGTATATGATACTTGTTTCTCTATAAATTATACTAATACATTATTTTTATGATAGCAAGAAGCTAAGGGTAAATATTAATATACCAATGAAAACGGAATTGAAGATTGAACAAGAAACAACACAAAAGAATATAGAAGAAGATAGAAAGCTTTTAATTCAGGCAGCAATTGTTAGGATTATGAAAATGAGAAAAGTATTGAAACATCAGCAACTGGTGGCTGAAGTATTGAATCAATTAAGCTCTAGGTTCAAACCAAGAGTACACGTTATTAAGGTAGGTATAAATGATTTTGAAACTCATTTAGGATTTTAATCATTTGCAATTTCATTATTTCAGTATATTTTTTCCTGTATTAATTTATTATGCCATAATATTAACGAATAGAAATGTGAAGAAATAAATTTGAATAAATGAGATATAATCTTAACATTAGATGGTTCTACTCTTTCAGAAATGTATAGATATTTTAATTGAGAAAGAATATCTGGAGCGCACAGAGGGTCAAAAGGATACTTATAGCTACCTGGCATGATCAAGTTGATCTAGGACAACGATACAGCAGCAACCATATACGCGAACGAAAGATAACTGTCCAGTGTCATTGCTAGATATCGTCACAATATTTATTTAAGTCTCGAATTTGAATCTCGTACATTTTCTTTGTACATGGATGCCCTTGTACCATGTTGTCCCTCTGGTCGCATTTAGAGTCTGGTTTTTATAATATGTTAATAAAATCATTTCATAGTCAAGCTGCTAGGTGTGTTACTGTTTGCGCCGCCTTTGACGTAAATTAAAATATCACTGGTTTTTGATACGATATCGTGTTATATAAAGAAAAATACACGACTTAATTTTTAAATTAATAATCTTATAAAGAACAGTGGAAGCTTTGTTTTTAGAATCACGAACTTCAAAGAAAAAAGTAAAAAAAAGAGCAAAAGAACCTACATAGAATTAATTGTGATAAGAATGAAATGAATAAAATACTGTGAATAAAATAAAAAAAATTTTATGAAAGATTAACACATTACAATATATGTATTAGCAAACGAGGATGAAAGGCTGGATATGCACCATTTCTTTCCTCTCTTTTTTTCTTTTCTATTTTTTCTTTAAGTAAGTAGTATAAAGCACATTATTTGTGTATAACTTTTATGAGCTTATAAAATAAGAAAGAAATGTAATTTCAGCAATTATTCGTATTATAATATAATACGACACACAACAATTTAAACACATAGATAGTAATGCCTTTTAATGCAACAATCGTAAAGTTCAATTAATAATCACGTGTATAATGGAAAAATTTTATACCAGTGAATAAAAATGTCTGCCCAGCTAATATAAAGGTCAAATTATTTTTTGCGTGCAGTGTTTTCAAATTTACGTAATTTTCTATCACAATTCATAGAATTTGAGAAAGCATATAATTATATTTATAGTTGATTTGTAATAAAAATAGTAACCGAAAATGTTTTCTTATATGAAGGCTTTAAAAAAATATAATAAGGAATGTATGTTGTGTATGTTATTACGTTTAACGTATAAAAAATTCGTTTCTATAATTTGTGATTTGTTTCTTGTAATCAGCGACGATTGTTTCAAACTTGCGCTATGAATTATTTAAATTTTTTATTGAAAGTCAAACTTCTTTTTAGAGATAGAAGCAAATTGAATATTCAAAGTGCAATATAAAACAGTGTGAAAATCTGTGGTTTAGCATGGATTTAAGTGTAGATTCAAACAATGAATTAATTGTGAAAATTGTTGATATATCAATGCTTTGAATTTTAATAATTATTTCTAATAAAGATAGTAATTTTCAGTATATACATATATGTGAGGCTGAATTGTAAAACGCAACGTGTGAAAGGATTATAAAATACGAATCTTAAACGAAACGTTATTGTAATTATAAAAAGATGTGGGGCATCAGAGAAATAGAGGAAACTGTATTAAACACTGGAAAATAGCGTCTTCAGATTTTAAGAAAAAAGAAAAGAAAACAATTAATTTAATATATTTTATTAATCAAAATGTGTTACGGATTTAAACGGTAAGATACTAAAATAATATTGTGTAGAATTGTTAAAGTGAAAATATAAATACATGTACCATCTTTAATCACTTCTTTGTGACACTTGACATTATTTAATTAATTTCAAGTGATATAGCGTTTAGAATACAATGAGTTGCTTTTATAAGCGTAAAAAATATACAATAGTACATATATTGTTTAAACAAAATAAAAATCTGTAAAATTCATTTTATAAAAAATAACTGATATTTTCTGAAACATTCAATTACTGAATCTTACATTGAATTCAATTAACTTTTTAAACTTTTGTATGTATTACTAACTGAAATTCGTTATTTTTAATTCTATTTTTTATGCACAAAGTAAAGCTTACGCGTAAATAAAGTGGGCGAATTATTAAAAATAATTTTAAATAAAAATTTATTCAGTTGCAATGGAAATCAGTTGTATATTTATAATTTCACAATACATTACTTACTAAAAATATTGCATGATTTCCATAGTGACCAATATTCATACGTTTCATATTTCACTCTATTTCATATTATAAATTTGTTTACTTTGTATTATCATTATTATACTAAGATATGAGGTAGATAACAAATTTAAGAATAAAATATAAAACTCAGAACAAAAAAAAATGAAACTTTCAAATTTTGTACTGTGTAACAGGTAATGTATTGAAAAGAAACAATTTTTCGTAAAAATATTATTAAGAATCACATCATGTAACATAAAACTGTATAAAATGTATGGCTATGAAATGAAGTTATTCCATTTTTTCGCAATGTATAAATTGCGATAGTCATTTAATAAATGTTTTATATACAATATATTATGTATTTTCAGGTTTCTGATCCAATAATCTCAAAAAATCTTCTTTTGTAAACTTCAGCTGTCCAACTGCCACTAAGCATGCCTTGTGTGCATACACATGTATATACATATATATATATAGATTAAAGTATGAACATGAAATGTTTGTACATTTTTTAATAGAATTTTATATAAAACAAATAAAATAAATACATACATTTTGCTTTTTTAAATTATCTATAATCAACATTTGTTTTTTAAATACTTGTATTAATTCTGAAAGTTGCTTTCCTAAATTATTAATTGTTGATCTTTTATCTTCCTGTAGCTTCCTAATTTGAGTCTTTAGTTCCTGTAAAAATATCAAAGACAACAAAAGTCTAAAACTATATTATACATATTATATTTGAAATTATACCTTCTCTTCCACTTCAGAGTACTTTAGTGCATTTTTAAGTTTATCATTATTTTCTAAAGATCTATTTAATCTCATAATGCAATTGTTAGATTGCTGATTTGTCACCTTTATTTGTTTCTGAAGCTTATCTAAGTCCTGTTAAAGATATGTCTTAATATGTAATAAAAAATATATAATATAATAAATCTAACAATATTTATTAGTAGTTTATACCTTTTTCAGGTTTGAATTTTCTATGTTTAATGCCTGTGATTCATACTGTAATTCCTTATTAGTATTCTCTAATTTCGTAATTGTCTCTTTTAATGATTCTATTTCAGTTTTTAATTTAATTTCAACTTTTTTATTTTCAGATTCCAAATTCTTACAAATATCACACTGAAATATAATATATATATATATATATTAATAATTAGGAAAATAATTATTACACGGATATGGGTACCTTCTTTTTATATTCAGTTCGTAATGTTTGTAACTCATTTTGTAATATGTCTATTTTGGCTTTAAAAGTGTTAAGAACAGTTTTATTTGCCAAGTTTATCATTTTACAAGCTTCATTCTCGTGATCCTTTTGTATTTCTATTGTCCTGTTAAGGGTAAATAATATTCAAAATATTTATTTCGATCATCTTTATTAATTTTTTATGTACAAAAGAGAATGAATAAAGCAAACTTAAAGGAATATATTGTAAAATGAAAGTTCAAAATTTTAATGAACCATTTTTTAAAACTAAGATAAATTTAATATGAAATAATATAAAATACATATATATATATTTATTAAAAACAAATAATTGTACATCTTCTTACTTACGATTTTACAGTTGTACATTGATCAAAAATATGTGGTAAAGATGAGTTTCGTTTAATTACAGCCTGAGAACCATTTTCATTTTGTACATTTTCTGAATATTCTACTTTTCTTTTTATAACGTTTACCAAATTTTTCTTTGAATTAAAAACTGAGCAATCATTATTATAAGTGTTAATAACACAGTCTATTTTTTTCATCAAACCGTGTGCTTTTTGTTCGAGTTCTTTATTCAGCTGACGGAATTCTTTCTCTTTAGATAACAATTCTTCAGTCATTTTTTGATATGAATAATTTATTAAATAAAAAATACTGTTTTCTTGTTATATCTATATATTTTTATTACTATGTTCTGTTCGATAATTTATACGTGTATATTCTATTCGATCAAACATCTGTTTATTTTTGTTTATGGAGTCGCTATATTACATAGTATGCAAGGAGCGGTAGTTTTTCGTTTTCAAACATATGATAGTTTCCTAAAGTTAAATGGTGCAGGAAGGAATTAGGAATATCGATATCGCATGCATATTTTAAAATTTGTAATAAATAAAAATGACAGCACGTTCAATTTTACAAGGTATTATTTATAAAATATTTTTAATATTTTTAATAAAAATTTGGTAATTTTCCATAACAGCAACTAATATAAAAATGTATAAAAAAATATCTTTTCTTATTTTTCTCTTGTATACTTTAATAAATTTTTACAATGGTCACTATGTCAAATACCATTAACATTAACAATTATTGTATTTTATAGTCTTTGATCAGTACCAAAAGGCTCGTTTACTTTTTGTTCAATCCATTGCTGATTTTGCTTCAAAATCAAATACTATAGAATGTTTAGAAGCTGCTGGAGTTTTGGATCTTTTATGTCCTTTACTGACAGATCCTGTTCTATCTATTCAGCATATGGCTGCTATAGCTTTAGGGAAACTTGCAAATAGCAATTTTAGATTGGCACAAGCTGTTATAAGAATGGATATTTTACCTCAATTATTGAAGAATATTACTAAACAAAATGTATGAATGTAAGCATTTTAATTTTAGAAAAATATATTTCTTTTTTTGGTAGAATTTATTCTATTTTAGAATATTATAAATGATTTATAAAAACATTAAAGCAAATTTTTTGTAGAAATTCTATAAAAAAGCTGCTCTATTTGTGTTACGTGCAATTGCTAGACACTCTCCAGAATTAGCATCCATGGTAATTCAAAACAATGGATTGGATACCATAATGATATGTTTAGAAGATTTTGATTCTGTTGTCAAGGAAGCTGCTGCCTGGGCATTAGGATATATTGCTAGGCATAATAAGAGCTTAGCCCAAGCTGCAGTTGATGCAGGTATATTGTTTTTATTGATTTAAATATTATTATTTTTATTGATTTTATTATAGTAACTTATATATTAATTCATAGGAGCTGTACCTCTTTTGGTTTTGTCCTTGCAAGAACCTGAATTATGTTTAAAGCAAATTGGTGCCTCTGCTTTATTTGATATAAGCAAACATAGTAAAGAACTTGCAGAAAGTGTTGTTGATGCAGGAGCTATACCTTTTCTTGCAAAGGCATTATCTAATCCTGATACCAAGTTAAAGGTGACATAACATACCATATAGGTTGACTTCATAACATAATATTTTGTGTATTAATAATGCACACAGCGTCAAGTTTTGTTGGCATTAAGCAGTATAGCAAAACATTCTGTAGACCTGGCAGAACCTATCATTGAAACCGAAATTTTTCCTGATGTTCTTATACACATGGCACATCCAGATGAATGTATTATTAAAGCTGCTGCAATGCTGACCAGGGAGATATGTAAACACACATTAGAAGTAAAACAACTAAATTTCAATCTATTCATAATATACTATGCTCTTATACTTGTATTTTTCATTAGATGGCTCAACTTATTGTAAATATTGGTGGTGTTGGTGCACTTGTTAAATTATTTAGTACCTCAAAGTTATCAGCCAGGTTACCAGCAATAATGGCAGTTGGATATATAGCTGGACACTCAGATCAGTTAGCTATTGCAGTTATAGGATCTAAAGTATGATATTTCAATATTATCATTGATATTTTAAAAGAAAACTAAATAACTACTGATTGCAGGGAATTGTTCATCTATCTACTATATTAAATGAAGAAAATGATGATCATACACTTGCTGTTACTGCATGGGCAGTTGGTCAAATTGGCAAACATACATCAGAACATGCTAAAGCAGTTGCAACTGCAGATATTCTTCCAAGGTTATTGCAGGTATATTACCGACATTTCTTTATATCACATTACCTTTTATCGTTCATTGTTATTATTTTATAGTCTATTTTCAGCTTTACAATGATCCAAATAGTTCAGAAGATCTCAAACAAAAATGTAATATAGCACTAAAACAAGTACTACAGCGATGTATGTATATTGAAGCTTTGGAACCTTTATTGCATGATTCACCACCTAATATTCTAAAATATGTACTAGGACAATTTAGTAAGGTAAGGAATATATTTGATATTTTGATTTATGTATAATTCTTTACTTCATGCATATCCTTTACAAGTTGTAAAACTTACAAGTTAGAACATAACAATTTAGTAACTAAAATAGCATTTTTATTATAATTTTCAATTAAACCACAATATTTATACTTTATTAGTTATCATATACGTACAATGGGATAAATTATATAAGTTAAAGATATATAATTAATTTTGTATTTAATTGAGTATATTATTTCATAAAGTTACTGAGACAACAATTTTATTTCTCAGTATAATTGCATAATAAACAATTATTTGTATACATGAAATATTATCAGGCTATCTAAAGTGCACTATTGAAAATTGGTCAAGCAGTTATACAGTATTAAGATAATGGTTCTTTTTTATTACATAAAAATTATTATTCCATAAACTATATTCTAACAATTAAAATTTCAATTATATAACATTATCTTGATACATAGGCAATAAAACAGCTCATTCAGTACTTGTACAATTAATTTCTTAAAATTTCCAATATTTCCTTTCTTTTATATGTTTGTAATTATTTTAAGATGCTACAGTGTTTAATTTGATTTTGATTAATATATAGTATAGAATATTATATATTTTCATTAAACAGTAACAATTTCGATATGCTGTATGTCATTGCATTTGTTTGGTAATCAATTGACATAAAGTGAAAAAATCTACATTTTTTTACACTTGCTTGTCTATAATTATTTATGGCACATATAATATTCTGAAAAAGCACATTTCTCAGTCTTACGACAATAAATGGTTTGATTAAAATATAAAGATGATCAAATTATGGTGCTTTTTACTTGAAAACTTTAATTGCCGTTATAAAAATTTTAACATACTTTTTTCAAGCTATTCTATTTGCATCTATTATATCATGTACTTCTGTATCCTATACTCTAATGGCAGTATTTGATATAGAGACCAGTAGTACAAAAAGATGTAGATATAAATAATAAAAATTATTAAATTAAAAATAAAAATTAATTACTACTAATGCAAATTTCATTTATTAAATTGTTAATGAATAAGGCATTAATTTTGTATTTGTAATAATAAGTTAGTATAAAAGTTTCCATAATTTTTATCACTGAATTTTGATAAACATCAAGCTTATGTATTGTAGCCCTAGCCGTAAATGCGATTGCATTCCAAAACAATTGGCTACTCTGTTAATTTCCAATTTACATTATATTACCAGGTTTTTCTACATATAAATGTAATGAGATGTACAATATATAATCGGCAGTAATAGTTACTTTCACTCCGTTATAGGTACTTTGTAATTTTATTTACATCGCACACAATTCTTTTTTTATGGAAACATTCTAGCAAAATCTATTTTATCAGAAAATTTGAAAACTAAAATAGATAACGAAAAAAGCATCAACTGATACATTAAGGTGATAAAAATTTTATTTCACCAAAACTTTTGTTGCATGATAATTTCAAATCGTAAAGCAATTAAGGCATATACTCGGTTCAGAGCATGCAATCTGTCCAAGTATCTCTGAAAAATGAGAAAAAACAAAATTATGTTATACCATTACAGTTATAACAAAACTAATTGAAAATGTAAATAAACGACTAATTACTTTTGTACTGTAATACTTAAATGCTTAACTTACTTTGTAATGTTTGAGAAAGAACTTAATTTTTTATTGAAAAAAAGTTAAGTTATGAAAATAAAATAATATATAACAGTATTATGAATATTTTCTCAAATGATATAAAATATTTTATACTTAGATGTTTAATTAGAAAGTTTTGCTTTGTAAAAAATATGATAGATGATAATTTGTGCTGTAATTTTTACATTTAACAGTAACACATGGTCTTTCATATTTATCATTATAAAATGACATTTAAATATTTTTTATCAATAAATCATGTTACAAAAGCTACATACAAATAGATTCACATGTTCTTTTCATTTCAAAGTATACAAAATCGTGTTAGTAAGCACAAATTTATGATCTACATAATCATTATAGCAAATAAATCTGAACATAAATTATAACAGGGCACGCAACTGAAAGATAAATATTTACCAAAATGATACTGTATGTAAGATAAGCTTCTTTTTTAAGAAAATTGATTACTAGGTACAAAATTTCTTTTAAAAAATTAAATCATATTAATGTTAATAGTACTTAAATTATACTTAATATTTTTACAAAGCAATAATAGGACCGGCTTAATTGTTCTCAATATAAAATATTAGATTTGGTCTTCTACTCCATTCATACAAGAGAATCGTCCTTTTATTCATCATTGTCATCATTAGGTTTAATACTAGCATAATTGTTCATGTTTCTATTCACCCTTAACATTCTGAGAAAACTGCCTAATACGAGTATGGTCTTCCTGTGTCTTCTAAAGATTCCAGCGTAAAGTTCTTCACGTACATCTCTTCTGTCACTCACATCGGAATCGATACTTGATACCGAAACGACAGAAGGTTTTGCAGAAACTGGTTGGTGGTAGTTGTTGGTCTCCCCAGAATTGAGAATAACACAATGTTGATTGTTTATCATGTCTACTTTACTTTTCGATCTCCTTAATTAAGATTAAATCAGAGTTCCTTATAATTATTTTTTATAACAATCAACACATATCTCACAATACTCAATTGTAGAAACTTTATATGTTGTCTGTAAAACTTTTGTAATTACACTGCATGAGTTAATGACAAGTTAACGTCTTATAAACGACAGACTTCTGCGTTAATCATATCAGAAATATTTGCTAGAAATCTTAAAGACAGTACCATTTAGTACACAGTGTAATTTAGCTTTTGCGTACAGTGATGTCATCTCCTTTTATCACTTATGTTGTTATATATTTGAAATTTAAGGCATCTGTCTTCCCTTGTTATCTATATGGTGAAATGTAATACTTCAACCTTGATTTTTATCTGTGATACTTCTTTAATTTCTGTTTCATCTATTTTATTAGAATCGTTGTATTTGAAGCTTTGATTATTACTTAGTGCTTCAATTTCTTTGATATATAATTACATATATACTTGTTTGTTTTCTCTTTTTCATAACAAAATTATTTAAAAATATTTCAAAAATCCAAAGACTGCTTCTAATCCGCAGAAATAGTTTTAGTTTAAATTTTATTAAACATTATATAATAAAAAAGATAAATAGCAATAGCTCTCAAGATTAGCTTTGAAAATAATTATCAAAAAAGAGGTCCTGAACTTTCTTCCGTTCTCTCAGCAACCGATTTGTAGCGTCACACTGAATCGGCTGAAAAAAATTAAATAATATGCATTATATTACGAATAATAATATAATTTATGATAATTAAAATTTATTTAAACACTAAAAAAATAGTTAAGCTTATCGGTAGGCTTGCGGTAGATTTTGCATTATTTTACGACTTCGTTCTGGAATTTTGTTTTCGAAAATGAGATATTTTTGGCGACAAAGGAAGATGGAAAAAGTGGACAGATTTGGCTTCGGTAACAGACCGTTATACGCAATATTTGTAATACGTATAACAGACCAGAAAATAGTTTCTTTACAGTTTCATTGAATAAATTACTCAAATACGCAAATTACTCATGATATTTTATTCAATATTATTACAAAGTGAAATATACAAGTAACTCTAGTTAATTTGTTGAATGTGATTAAATTCCATTGTTTAATTCGAAATTTTTGCAATTTGCAGACAAACAACGTACATTATATACAAAAAAAACATATTTTTAAGATTTTGAATTTATTATAATAAGTTTTAAGACAGTATTATATATCTGCTTTTTAAAAATCTTTTTATTAACATTGAAAGCATATCATATATTAAAAAGCTAACAGGTTGAAAAATTTTAATTATTGGCTTATTGTAATATTAAAAAAATAAATTTACTTTAGGTAACTGCACTCAAAGTGTGTAGGTCAGGTTTCAGAAGCCTTATTCTTAGGTGCATTGCAACATGCAAAGTGATTGCTAATAATGTTTCTGTTACCACCTACACTTACATCCAAATAGTGAAAACATTAATATATAATGGTGTTTAAAGTATTTCAACTGTAATTTTCTGATTATTTTTTCTGTCACACAGATTTTGCCTCATGATGCAAGGGCAAGAAGATTATTTGTAACATCTGGTGGTTTGAAAAAAGTACAAGAAATCCAGGCTGATTCTGGTTCAACACTCTCAGATTATATACAAATAATCAACTGCTGTTTCCCAGAGGAAATTGTCAGGTTGTTTTCGATTTCATATTTCTTATGGGGATTATTTCAAATAAAAGTAATTTTAAAAATGTGAATTTTATTTTGTATTTTATTATGTTTTTAAACTTTTGATACTTGTACTGATAAATACATAATATGTTAAATAACAATATAGAATAGCTGTAATTTAAAAACTGCTAAAGGACACTGTTTTGTAACATTTGAAATTATAATATTATTTGATTAAGATGTGTAATTACTTAAAACATTGTTTTACTTCCAAAATTACTATTTTCTATAGGGTTTGAAATTAATCTATTTTATTTATTAAATTAATTATTGATGTATTGATGAATGCAACAAAATATAGCATATAAAGTTAATGATAAGAGAAAATTATAAAAAACACTAGTTGCTTTCGACATAACCCTAGTAATGATTTACTTACTGAGAAAATTCGGAAACGCAAGTTGTTGGCGATAAAAAATGTCCAGTCTTCTCGCAGTCGTTTACACGAACAGTGAATGCAAATAACTGCAGCTCCGTTTCTGGATCGCGTGTCTTAATTTAAATCAGGTAATATACGGTGTGACCGCCATGTTGTCACAGCTGATTGCATTGGAATAGTATAAACATGGATTTTAATGGATCAATAATTTTACGTGAACTGAATGATTTCTACAATTGTTGAATAATAATTCACAGCATTTTATATCTATCGTTAACAGTTTGGTATAGCATTGCATTAAGTTCATAGAGAGTAGTATATTTCTGTTTTCACTTCTTGTATTATTAAATCTTGTCAGTGTATAAATAATTTATAAACTAACGAATTCATTAAATGTTTACTATTCATTATTTATTATTTAAATTTTTATTAGATTGCCTTTTTCTCCTTTTTTTCTTTTACGTCATAAATCCTTTAGATCTTTGGTTCAACTGTAGAGTTTAATTTCTGATTTCAGATATTATTCTCCTGGATATCCAAACAGTCTTCTGGAAGCTGTGGAACAATATCAACCAAAATGCCTTTCTTTGTTTGCAATGGAAGAACACCTATCTTCTGATATTGATTCTAAATCTTCACTATCATCTTTCAACGAAGAGGGTTAAATTTCTATTTATCTCGGTCATATGTCTAATGTATACCTGGGATCATATATGTATAGTATTTAAGAGAAAATGAAAATAAACATTTAAGAAATGTTACCAAATAAATATTTTGAATAAAAGTCTGTATAATTTTTTGTTTGAAAAGTATTCTTCAAGCTTAAAAGAATGATAATATCTTTTACATATTACACTATGCGTACATGCATTTGATTACATAAGTGTGTTTCATGGTTATGTGTTAAAATTGTGTTACAATTACGATACATCCATCTATTTGAACGTTTACTAGTGTACTACATACACTATAAGATCATTTATTTCGCTATGAGAAAAAGTAATTTGAAAAGTAAAAAACCGGTGACGAATAAAGGGTTTATAAAAAAGCGTATACCTTCAAAAATAATGTATAATAAAAAATTTACTGCACCTTTAAAAAAGAAACGCAAAAATGGATATGATCCGAAAGAAGAGGCTAGGTATAACTAATAATGATAATACAAAAAGCTTTTTAAGTAATATACGTAGTTTACAATGTTGTTTTTATATATAGGTTAGAAGGAATTGTATTCGGTGATCCAAGTGATATTATAAACAATTTAGCAGATGATCATCATAATGCTGATATTTCTGCGAATAACATAAATAAAGGTTTAAATGAAAAGAGTGATATTTGTAAAGAAGATAGTAAAAAAGCAGCATGGGTTGATGAAGATGACATGGAATATTCGTATGTATATCAAGAATAACATTTAGCATCAAAGAATAATGATATCTTCAAATAATATGTATTGTAACAAAGTTCGCTGAGCAAATTATATTTTTCATTAGTGTACAAGATGCTGCAAAAGCACAAAATCGTGAATTACCGAATGACATACCAGAGAAGCTATATAAAGATTATCTATGTAATAAATATATACAACTTATAGGCACTCCGAAATGGGCTGAGCTTAAAAAAAATGATAAAGAGTTTGATGACTTAGATAATGAAATATTAAAGGTATTCGAGTTTCTATTGTTAATAGGTTTGTTGCTCTATCTGAATTTGTATTATATTTTGTTTAGCACAGTTGCCATTTAGAGAAAGCTGAAGTAAAAAATTTACCAAAAGGCATAATTGACATAAAAGCATTGTCGCCAATTAATAAACAAACACATACGGAAGGACCTGTTGTATCAAGTGTTGAATTTCATCCAACTTCTACCGTAGCTTTGGTTGCTGGAACATCTGGAGTTTTGTCTCTTTTTCAGGTAAACATATAAGAACTAATTGCATTTGTGTTTTCAAGTAGATAATTTATAAAAGTATGATATAATTATAGGTAGATGGTATTGAAAACAATAAATTGCATACAGTGCAATACAAGAAGTTTCCTATTAGTGCAGCTAAATTTCTCAGAGATGCTACAGAAATATTGATTGGTTCCCAGTATTATGCACATTGTCATTCTTACAATTTAATAAGTGGAAAGACATATAGAATACTTTTACCACATGGGATCACCAATATGCAGGTTTGTAGAATTATAGTTCTAATTATTTTTATAGTAATCGTAATTAATTTAGAAAATAAAAGTTCTGAATTAATTATTTAGAAATGTGAAGTATCTCCAGATGGAAAATTGTTAGCACTGTGTGGACGATTAGGTGAAATTTTCTTATTAACGGCTTCATCGAAAGAACTTATCGGTACGTTGAAAATGAATGCAAGATGCAGAGCATTATCCTTTACACCGGATAGTAAAACACTTATTACACATGGTGGTAAGTTTCTTAACCAAGTATTTCTCATCTTTTATTCAGATTTATGTATTTTTAATTTTATTTAATTTCTTATTTTCCTTTGTCCAACTGAAGACAGCAGCGAGATGTATGTTTGGGATTTAAATAGTCGAGTATGCATACATCGAGCTATAGATGATGGATGCTTGTCCTGTGCATCTATTGCAATGTCTCCAAGTGGTCAGTTTTTAGCAACAGGCAGTAAAGAAGGTGTAGTTAATTTATATGATACCAAAACAATGTTGCAAAATAAGAAACCTACACCTTTAAAAATTATTTTGAATTTTGTAACATCGGTTACTAGTTTAAAATTTAATGCTTACTCTGAAATTTTAGCAATGGCTTCAGATAAAAAACATAATGCGTTTAGAATGATGCATTTACCATCATTTACTGTCTTTTCAAATTTTCCTACATTTCAAACAAATATATTACAACCTGAAGCTATTGACTTCTCCCCAGGTAGTGGTTATTTAACAGTTTCCAACAGATCAGGTTGTGCCTTTTTATATAGATTAAAACATTATGGAAACTATTAAATGATTATTTTGTAAGTCATATGATATTATTAAGTTTTTTAATAAGAAAATTTGAACGGAATTAATGACATCCATAATTTACCTAGAAGTAATGTATCAGAAAATAAAAATTGACGTGTATTTAATAATTAAAAACAATATTTATTTTTTTATCCGTTTTGTATATAAAAAAGCTTTGTATTTTATTTGGCAAAACATCTATACTGTGACTATCTTGTCATGGTAGTAGCGACAGTAGCAGCAGCAACAGCAACAGCGGTAGTTGTAATAGTAATAGCAACAACAACAATAATACAAATGATAACGACATGACCTATGGAAAAATTGAATAAAATGTATTTAGTTAGTTTGACTGAGAAAATATATGTTAAAAATACTAGTTAAACAATACATTTTGTATTAACTATTGCGTTCCTTGTTTATTTACATTTATCAGAATTTTTATATCATCATTTTAATAACTTGTATACTGTATATACGAAGTTATAGATTATATTTTTCCTGTTGTTTCAAATGAAAAAGAGAAAGTATATTATTATACTTAAAATATGTAGAGTTCACTGTAATTACAACTTTTATAATAAAACATTAATTCAAAATTACAAATATGTGTAAGGAAAATTACAAGAGAATACAAAAAAAATAAAAATAGACTGTTTAGATATCTTACGAACAAAATGAGCATTAAAAAAAAAATAGTATACATAAATTAGAAGAAATTAATGAAACACGATACATAAATAATACCCATTAAAGCGTAATTATCTCCTTTGGTCAATTATATAAATTTGTGTAAAAAAGTTATTTATAGAAGTATATTTTATCATGTGTAATACAATATATATATATACATATATATTTATATATGTATGTGCTATAAACGTGGGCGTATAAATAAGTACATTTCTGTATATACAAGGTATATAATAGGTGTACATATATACGCACACGTCGTAGTTTATTTACAGAATTATTTGGTTTACGATCTTTTGTTAATATTTAGTATAATTTCGGATTTTGAGTTTTAAAAATTTTAACTTTTGTGTAAATTTACTTGTACACTTAATATCATTACAATCTTATGATACGTACAAAATATTTACTACTATATATACAGAATTTTTCGACTTTCGAGTCATTAAACAAATTCTTATTAAGTCTTCATCTCTTTCTTTAATTTTGAAGTTTCTATATTAGTTTGTTCAGTTTCTATATTCCTTTGGTGAATAGGTGTAAGAAACACTAGCTATTGGTCCCCAGTAGTTGTTGCAAGAGCACTAGTATCTCCACTACTACTTTCTACTATGAGCATTACAGTTTCTGCAGCACCTCTCACACATTCCACTTGATGACCCGCCCAATCTTTGCGCTGACAAAATGTAGAGCAATATGGCGTTCGTCTACACAAGGAACATTCTGCGAATGCTTCTCTGTTGCAGTTGGCACACTAGAAATAGACGAATGCTGTGAAGAAACAATAACAAGTATAATTTGTTCAGCGATATAGCATGGTCGTAAAATCAGTCAAGCGATAAAAATACATACACACATTTGATTAATCGAAACGGAAAGATCAAATTTGTGATTCCATTGCCAAAACAAAAAATACTGACTTTTTTCAATAACTTTCTTTTTTAACTTAATTTGAACCACTGAAAGTTCTATTCAGCCCTAAGTGCGCCAACATTAATTGATATTCATGCTTAATGCGATAATTTACGGCATGCTATATTTCTGGATGGACTATACATAAAATAGGAAGCACTTGATTATACTCAAGTAATATTCTTCACCTTTTTATTATGAGTATCTGATGCTGGTTGCAAACCAACAGTTTCAATGACATCACCTCTACCTCCTAATTGTGCCACTAGCGCTTGTTCTCTTCTTTGTTGTCTATTTACTTCCTTAGCTTCTTCCAAGGTACGCCTAAATTCATAAGCCAATTTTAACATTTTATTGGACATCTCATCAAGTTTTTTAAATACATCGTCGCTTTGTCCATTTTCCGTTTGATGTACATTTTGAACGACAGTATCTTGATCTTGCGGTTGTTGTACAACTAAACCGTCCGTTGAAACAAATTGCGGCCATACTTCTTTATCAGGTACAACGACTTCGTTATCACTTTCATCATTATTACTACCATCACGTGAATTATCGCTCTTAAGCTTTCGCAACGGTGTTTCTCCGTCCGATGTATCTCTAGCCCTTCTTCTACGTTTGTATGGTGTAAACAGTCTAACGGGACCGGTCTGTAACACCCAAATATTTTACAATTATTAAACAAATTCACTATTAACTTTGAAATAATGTAATATACTAACTGCACTGTCATCATCACAACATGCAGCACAAGTGCAAGAGGTAGCATGTGGTTTTAAAATTTGCTCATCAATCAGTGTTTGTAAACTTCTACCACCAAATCTAATACTGCGTTTCCAATCTTTACTGGATGCTCTTCCACAAAGTGCTTCAAATTCACTTGGTGTATACCAGTCTTGTCCAAGTTTGATACATCTTCCTCTTCCTCCAGATCCAAATCTACTTTTATGCAGTTCTGCATTTGTATTCTTACATCTAACAGGTAATACTGCTAAATTAGCAGATTCTGACCAACTACATATTGGTTGGGTATTAGCTGTAGAGACATGAATCTGCTCTGTCTCAGGCTCTTCTGTACTATTTTGGATTACTATGTGTGTTGCTTTTAATTCACCATTCCAACGTAAAGGGTCTGAATCTTTATCATGTCGTGGTTCACAAATGAAACCATTATCTACACATAGCATCTGTTTGAACTGTCCTGAACCAGGTAACTGAAAAAGATATAATAAAAAAGTTTTACACACAATCTTAAACACTGTAGTCATTGCATAACAATATTAAAATAGAATATAAAAACTATATTACAATTATAAAAAGCAGGATAATTATAAGATATAATAGTAATTGTATTTAGTGTTGCAATGTATAGATAAGCGCGCTGTAAATGCGTTAATACTGTGTACACAGGGGCTTGTATGTGTACACACATAAACAGTAAAATCCCATTTTCTCTTTGAGTAATCTTTGATGAGACAACAATAACTGATTAGGAAACCATGTTATAGAAAGGTAAAGTTTGATGAATTTATTGTTTCGAAGTACCTGCAATTGGTCTGATGTGATGACGTTGAAGGTCGTACCGTTGGTTGAATTCGCTACACCGATGATGGAACCAACGGGTAAAGAAACCGGTACACCAACTCCAGGAACACCAGGAACACCCGGTACTGGAGTGACGCTCGCCGTCACGGCGACGGGATGTGCCTCGTGCTCGGTCGTTAGGGCAGACGCCTCCTCGGTCTCGCTCGTCAACGGTTCGGACATGTCCGGTAGCACGGCGACACTTTCCGATGTTTGACTCTCCTCCATTTCGGCTGTTCTCGCCTTTCGCACACACTATGGCGTCAGCGCACGCTCAACACAGCGCCACGATTCTTCGTTACCTGCGATTACTCGCGATCACAGAAGTTCGAGTTTACTCGACACGCTTCTAAGCTAATCACAATCGAATCGAAATTGAAGGTGTCGTCAAATGGATTGTACATTACATAATCACACTGTTACTATTTTATTACAATTCACAGCGAAATCTTTGTTGTTCTTTCGATGTAGATTATAAAGTATAAATCTACGATGTCAAGAGCCATCTTTACATATTTTGAGCGCTCGGTTTAAATTGTATTTGTCTTCTTTTAAAGATTGATTGAAAAAAATAGTGGTTTAAACCATTCACAATATTCGACTTATCTCAGTAATTTCTATGGCATACAAATAAAGTAAACTAGGATACGAATGAAAATGTATTCAGATTTGGATTACATAAAACCGTTTTTAAACTATAGCGGTTTTCTTAACCTATTTTCATGTGTTGTTTCGAATGGTTGTTCCTAGAAAATTATGAATAAGGTTTCCAATGCATTGAAAAAAATAACTGATTGACACATTAACTGTTCTTTATTTAAGATACTGATTTTTCAAAAAATCATATAATATGCTGTAATACTTGTTATTATGTGTTCGAACGAAGAAATAAACGATTTTTCTACTAATCGTGATACAGAAAGCGTAGATAATAGTGTGGAAAAGCTCGAGGAAGTTAAAGCGACAACATTAGGTATATGTTACTGTTAATGTTTATTGTAGTCATAATATTGTTGTTTTATTAAAATATTAAACGCTTTGTAGAAAATTCCTCGAATCAATCCTCGTTATCGATAAAAAATGAACCTCGTTTAAAGCTGATAAAAAAATTCTCAACAAAAGCTACACAAACCCCTTTAACGATGATTCCCTTTACTCTAATACAATCATCAGTAAACAATTACTTTATTGATTTAAGAACATCATCTACACACTTTAATGAAGAATTTCACGAAAGCATGAAGTCTTTATCGTGTACACTTATTCGAAATCAGGTATATCTCACGTAAATTTGTTTTAAATTAAAACATTATTATATTACTATAGTTAGATATAATTTAAAGAATAACTGATTTTTATAAATTTATTTCAGATGTCGAGTACACTTAGCCATGAAGCTGCAACGCAAGCGACATTGTTACAACCAACGTTAAAACATTCTGGATCCAGAACATCACGCGATAACATTGTTCAAATATCGACCTCTTTTTCTTCGAGTATGTTTGAGCCTAAAAGCGAAATTTTAACCGTAACTACCGATTACGATAACTCATCGCCTGATACACATAGTATATTGGTAGATACAATTGACCTAAATGGTATAGTTCAATCAACTCTCCTATAATATTTCTGATAAACAATTTTGAAATCACAATAAATATATATTTTATTAAGCAAATCAAGGTTTGCATTTTTCTGTGCGAGACACCCATGAGCCTTCGCGTGTACTGGACTTCAGTTTGTCGAATGTGGAATCGACGAGCAACAATACATTTACGCGTAGAACAGAGCATTGGTCATGGAATATCATAAGATCGTTAAACAATTGTTTAAGATGCATGTCTGAAATGAATAACGAAGTACCAAATGCTTACATAATACAACCTTATTTTATTGGATAACGTAAATTGTAAAATATCACAAATTCGTGCAATAGTCGGATACACGCCCTTATATGAGAGATGCACCGCCTACTTATTCTACGATATATGCGACTCGTGCAACCATGGCGCGTAATAACCAAAGATCCTTTCGATCAAGGAATCGATCTTCTTTCACTGCCCCGATACCTCCTCCTAGTTATGTACAAGCTCAAGGAATACCCGTCTCTTGCTCTGTGGATCAGCTGTTCTCGATTTCGCGTAACAAAGACACACTTGAACACAATGTTTTATAAGAAAAAGATATATCGTCCAAAATTAATGACAATAGCTTAACTTATAGCGAATGCACGCAGATTATGGTCCTCAAGACCTGTGACCGCAATATGTCCTCGATGCTCTACGATTATCGTTACAAACATACAAGAGCGACAATCTATAATTACGCATGCTAGTGCTGCTGTACTGTTTTTGTGCGGGTATCAAATCAATTTATTTCTTGATATACATATATGATAATTGTAAACTTTGGAAATTAATTTGAGTTGTTTTCAACAGGTGCTGGCCATGTTGCATGATTCCATATTGTATGAATGCATGCAAGAATATAGATCATTATTGTCCCGCGTGCCATGCATATCTTGGAACTTACAGACCATGGTGACAAGTACTTAGAAAAGAATATAGAAAGTTTGCTTTCTTGCATATTACGTTGTAAAAAATAAGAGTAAGATAGCTCTTTGAGCGTATTAAATGATAAAAATTACAATAGAAGTTTCCGAGTAGCAGTTTACTGTGAAAGGAAAGGAACGTTTAAATTTGTTTAATTGCAGCTACGAAAGTAAAAGTGCTGTTTCGACTCAAGAAACAAATACAATGGATAGATGTTACAAATTTGTCGTCTGTAAAATTTCTCGACTTTCTCTCAATTTACTTACAGGTCTACGCTCAACTGAAGTAAATAATTTTGGCACCCCCTTTAATTCATCGTGTACCATTCAGACCGTATAAACACGTTCTTGGGTATATTGGTCTTCAAGCCTTTCGTTTTCGTCAGTCGAAGTGCGAACGCTGTAGGATAAACAACACCTTATTGAAGTCTTTCTTTAAACGAATTGAATATTGTCACTACTATTCTCTACAGTTGTTATGCTAAACATATATTTGTCTGACAATGCATACGTATTACTTTGTTACATTTCTATTGTATTCTATTGTAATGTGTATCAATATTGACGCGTGGAGTCCCCTAAGAAGATTTCGATACGTTTGGCAAACAGCTAATAATCGTGTGAACGGGTCGCTGTCACCTGATCCGTTAAAAAGTAGATTACAGTCGATTAATCTTAAGAACAGTGTATCAAGTTATACCAACAGAGAGAAACGGCGTAAGTTCAAAAGCTGTTCTTCTCGTAAATGTTCAATCTGATAAAATAACTAGTCTTACTTTTTGTGTTTTAGTTTTTCCATTGTTAACCGTAGTAAAATTTGACAATAACGTTTGCGCCGGATTAAATGGTGAAAATGGCACATGCCTGGCAGCATCGGAATGCTCGCAACGCGGTGGTGTATCTAGTGGGATATGTGCAAACGGTTACGGAGTTTGCTGCATTGGTATGTCGTATTTTCGACTCGTTTTTGTTTTTAAAGTACATTTTAAGATTTTTTTGGTCTCTTCTTTTGTTGTCAGTGACGGTGTCTTGTGGCGAAACAACCAGCAACAACAATACTTACTTCGTTAATCCGAATTACCCTTCAACCTTTGATGATACCATATCTTGTCAGTTGACACTTGTTAAATCGCATCCAACCGTATGTCAGTTTAGGTGAGCCATTACCTTCAGCTCGAATAGCTTCACTCGACAAAATAAAGTTTGACTAACACGAGAAACGATGCGTTTTCTGTAGATTGCATTTCATGCAGTTTAACATAAGGGGTCCGGAAACGAGCAACCATCAGTGTGTGTACGATCAGTTTATCGTTTCTGGTGGTAATCCGGTACCAACTATATGTGGAAGTAACAGTGGAAACCATAGTTTGTATTAGCTTTGTTATTGCAAGTATTTTCAATTTTATATCCACAAAATGAACATTGCAAATTCTTAATTTACACAGTATACATCGACGCTGGTCTCGGACAAACGAATCCAGTCACCTTAACGTTTGTCACAAACGGACATTCTTTTCCTCGAGCCTGGAAAGTACAAATTTCTCAAATTCGTTGCGATACTACATATAGAGCCGAGGAAGGATGCTTACAGTATTTTACAGGCATATCTGGTGAGATAAAATCGTTCAATTACGATCCTGTCGCCGGATTACACTTGTCGAATCAAGATTACAGTATTTGCATTCGAATGGAAAGAAACTTTTGCGGTATACAGTACACGCCATGTTCGATTGATGATAAAGAAGGTAGTGTATGGGTAAAGAGGAATTGATCTACGCGTGATATCATATTTTTAATAATCTGTTGATATTTATCGACTAGGTGAAATAGCAATGCCAAACGGTGGTACCTCAGCAACACAAATGACACGCAGTAGTCCATTTACGTTAACGGGAAATACACAAGCAACGCAAATAGCATCAATGACAGGAGCAGCTTGCCAGACCGACTGGTTATCGATCCCCTGTGCATCTAATGTAGGTAGATTACCGACCTCTATGATGACTTGTGTCGATCGGATATGTGGCGGGACATTTAACGCAGAGAATCAAAATCTTAACGCATCTTCCGTTGTTAGTAAGTATTCTCGGTACTCCCCATTCCGTTCTTTTTCCGTTTTCCACTTGCAATAATTGGTTTCAATTTCAATATTATATCTTGTTTTAAGCCTAAGACTAAATAATATTTCGCATCAATATATAATTTGCATAACAGATACCTTCTGATACTTTCTGATTATTAGGTACCGTGAAACCGTTTAGATTGATTTTCCACACGGATAGCGTCGAAGCACCAAATGATGTTGGGAACAAAGGATTTTGTCTGAATTACATCCAGCAACCTTGTACGACAAAATTAAGATGATTGACTTTTTTTTGTACAATAGCACATACCATATTACAGGAAAAAGGTAACTAGAAAAAAAGAACATTAACAGCAAAGAAACACAGAACTTCTGAATTTTTATTTACACATATTTAGACAATTAACAAGCTCTTAGTCAATTTTAATCGCAACACACTTTCTTATATTATAACGTATCGATCGATCATTATCTTTATCTATAAAGAAATATATTTAATGCATATATACCCGTATACGGAAGTGTGTATAATTTGCATTAAATTTGGTTTTGTATTGCCGTTTTTTTTAGCGATAAATGGAACGGAATTTTATTCTCACATAGGTATACATTAGAAACAACGTTGAAAGTTTTTTAAAGAAGTATATGAATAAATATTTATTATCACACAATTAGCGTGCATGTATACCATATCGATCGGTTGTTGTATCGCTGACGAAATGAATTTTTTATCGTCATGCGAATACACAAATGTTATTGTTGAGTATTTATTACGTGTACATCATTCACGACATACATTCAAATCCTGAATGGTCGAAGAAATTATAGATGCAATAATATTCATTCAACGAAACGAAGGTTACCCTTCGACTATGAAATTCTTACTGTAAGAGGTATTTTATATACTTTATATCACATACATATATATATATATATATACTATAAAACATACACAAAGAAGTAAAGTAAAATCATTTTCAATAAGTTTAAATCTTAACTTTCGATCTATCGATTATTCGACATTTGAATTTGCGATATATCGCGATTTTCGATACATACTGTGCTTCGACATATTTGATTCTATCATACCAGTTTCGAATGTACTTACAGTGTACGGTATTTTAATGCACGAAGAAATATTATTTTTGAACACTGAATTTTTCACGTAATTTCACTAAATTATACTCCAACTCAATTATTCGTGTAAACAACACGGTCAATTGGTACGGTGAGTATCTAACGTTTGCTTAGGTCTTTAATTGTAAGTATCGTTTATCAAATAGCATCCATCATGGCTGTGCTAGATGTCGCTCGTTTTCTCTTTGAGCATAAATTGTGTCAAAGTTATTACCATCGATATCATTACAAATTGTCTAAATAAATCAGTAAATAGGTTATAAAGTTGTGAGTAAAGGTTCCAAAATCACGTACCTATTTATATACTGTGTTACAAAATTAGTCGACAGTTGAGCGTTACACACTGGTGCGGTAACAGAGTGCAAAATGTTTTACGATTATAGACAAGAATATCCTATGGAATGTATATTCGTTTGAGGTTTAATCAGAAAGGTAATTAGAAATAGTTGATTAGAAAAGCGATCAGGTGAAATGAACGACGAAGTAATTTAGTGTAACAGTATTTCACGTAGAAATTGATCAGACGTTTTGCATTTCGATTGAAATGATAACAAAATGTATTCTTATGTTTCAGGACCGAATTGTACGCAATGAAGATACTGTTACATGCATACATACACGTAGTGGAATTTACCATGAAACGTCTGGTGACACCGATCGAATGATGAAGCGAATTAAGTATACTTGCACTTTGTTATTAGACGGCATGCCTCAAGGCATTAAGAATCTTTCACGGAACCTGCCTTCATGAAATACGTCATCATGTCGATAGGTAGTGGGAACACGATTGTTGAATTTTTCTCTGCTGAGATAGTGTTCAGCGTCTGAAAGTAATAAAAAGGTAGCGAGGATAATTGATTGAAATTGAAGTTGGCAATGGAAGCAGCATATTGCTGAATGGAACATAATATAATATAATATAATATAAATTGATAAAAAGTAATTAGGTGCGTACCTGCAAGTATCGAAGCTGTAATGCGGCAGGTGAATCCCCGATCACCTCCGAGGCTTCCCTTAACGCGCGGCTAGCTTTTTGTTCGCCTTCAGCTGCGATTACCTATGTATTAACAGAAAAACACAAATTGATATATTTATAAACGCAATTAAAAATATGGAACTTAAAGATTCGTTCCGTTCTTCGTTTCATTCTCTATATCGTATTTTACTGTAAATGGCTTTGTACAAGTATAAATACTGGAGTCGATAAATCTTTAGTCCCAACACCGTGTGTAATGAAACTTATCAGAAAGGTATAAACGAACCTTGGCGCGGGCTTCGCGAGCAGCTTCAGCTTCCGCTGCCATAGCTCTTTGTAACTGGACTGGCAATCGTACATCCTTTCTGTGGAACAATTCAAGCGTCAGATCTGTATACGTATGCTTAAGCACATACACAACATTTGCGTTTCACTTACATTTCCACCCGTTCCACTTTGATTCCCCATGTATCAGCAGCTTCGTCCAAAGAGACCTGACATTCAGTTTTATTTCAAACGTTCGAACATTTGTGTATGCACGTACGCTACCGTTCATAAGCATTTGCCCATCAAATGTTTTCACTCTATCCAAGAATACGATAAATTAAAAAGAATCTTAGAACACCTGCGCTTTCCAATAGGTGAATTCTGAACTATATGTGTTTGGTTTTGAGTAAAATTGTCTTCATTCAGAATAAACGTAACAAGCGATGGTGTACATACAACAATAGATATGTAACACGTTTTTTAATAAATTACTTGTACTGTATTACGGTAACGATGTATTCGATGTACGGGCAAATACTTTTAATCGGCAGTGTACAAGTAGCGAACAAAAGTTTAGGACCAAAGAGTCAATGAAAACAAATAAATTAATTTATAAGAAGTAGTACGATACACAAAATTCGTATTCTGTGCTAATTAATAAATAGTGTTCCACCATAATTGCAATCAAAATGAATATATAGACAATATTTGCAAACCATAAAGCTATGCTGTACATTATCCTCTCGTCTTAAACTTTTGTCCGTTACTGTATGTGTACAGATGCACGTGTGGTGTATTTGTATACGCGTGTGTACCCGCCTTCGATTCCAAAATCATTCCAATTTACCTGCATACTACCGGAGATGGTTTCACGTTCGCTGAGGATCTCGTGAAGCGGTCTGGTACCCATCATGTTCCGAAGCGTGGTTTGGGCTAACAGTTTGGTGCTGTGATGAGCGTTCTCGACGTTCATGATCGAAGTCGTTGCATTATTCACGCGATAGTACACGACCGCATCCACCGATACCGTCACGCTGTCTCTCGTCAGTACCTGATTTTAACGAAATCCTTTTATGGCTATTCTCCCTCTCTCCCTTCCTTCCTTAACCCTTTGACTGCCTAAATGCTCCCGGTCGAAGTGTTCCGCGTGGACGACGCTTTCTATTAGCAATTGTGTTGCTCTAAATGGGAGATCACAAAAATTGACAAACGCATACACGCGTCCATAATTCACGCGAGTATTTTTTCTATGCGTCCATAATCCACGCGAGTAATTTTCGCAAGAGCCACATATACGCGCCCATAGTTCACACGAGTAGGTTTCATTAGAGACGCATATACGCGTCCATAACAGTCAAAGGGTTAACAAAGGCTTTATTACAACTGCATCAATTTACCTCTTGAGGTGGCACGTCGTAGGTTCGTGTACGTAGATCGACTCGAGCGTAAGTATCCACGCAAGGCAGAATGAAAAACATGCCTACAAATGGGGTAGTCATCCAAATGAATTCTTTCGAGTAACCAAGGTGATCGCGTTTACGATTTCGGTATTATTAAATATCTTAAGTGATCTGATTGTGTGTTTACCGGGTCCTTTAGCGCCACCGGAAAGAAGTCGTCCTAGACGAAATATCACAGCTCTCTCGTACTCCTGTACCACCTGCAAAGATTCAATTATTCTCTCCCCTTTCGTTTCTTATCGACGATTATCGCAGAGAAAAATTGCACAATGCGGGTACTGTGATATCGATCGGGCTAACTAAAGGCTGTGGTGTATTTCAGAGAACGCGCAAGCGGAACGGAGAGAGTGGAGAGTGAATGAGAGTGTGATCGACCATCTAATTAAAGAGAATCATCGGAAGAGGGTTGACGGTTAGTGAATGGAAATTGTACGATGCTACCGACGGGAGTACGAGATGCAAAAATAGACGAAGATAAAAAGGTAACGCAAATATATTTTTAGACGCACGCAATACGCGTGGGACTATGCAACGTGTTAAAATACTCGTGTTTAAACTACGAATATTCGTGCGAATGCATAGAGTAGCGGACAAAAGTCAACGAAAATAGATGAATTAAATTATAAGTAATAACACGATAAGCAAAATTTCTATTCCATACTAAGTAAATAGCGTTCTACCAGAATAACAATAAAAATGAATACATAGGCAATATTTGCAAACCATAAAACTATGTTTTATATTGTTTTCTAGTCTTAAACTTTTGTCCGCTACTGTACGTTTTTGTAAATACATACGACCGAACAAATGGATCTTCGGTAGTCTTGCTTCGTTTTACTTACTAAATACCATATCGTAAGCTTTGAGTTTTTTGGTTGCTGTGAGGCTTTTTGATAGCGTTTATTTAAATTTCTCACGAACGCATACCAATTTGCGGTCTAATAATAATCTACCGAACGTGCCTTGCGAACACAGATAAGCAATGCGATTTTTAGGCAAATGAGACGCGATAAAAATGAAATTATTCGTGGGTTATCTTACCTTGAAACAAATGATGAACGAAAAAGGCATTGTTACGATCACAACAAGCCAAGATAGTGTGATGAGCAGGTTTTTGCAGATATTAGCGCCCATCTCCGTGTTTTTCTCCGCTAAAACACAGTGAAACACGATCCATCGAAATTCATTTCTCGATTTAGATACTATTGAGATACGAATTGTTCTTTTTCAATGTAACAAACTTATCCTGGTTACAACTATCAAACGAGCCATACGATAGTTTACGGTGTTTCTGTAATGGGGAATTTAAGGACTCTATAGAATCATCCGATTAATTTGCTCGCAACTGAATATTTCATAATAATTCACTGTCAACTTAGAATTAATTGGATAAAGACGAAAAACGAAAAACAGCGTAACGCACCGGACGAAAGAAAAATACACGTATGTTTACAGGAATATTCAGTTTTGCCATCGATTTTATGAATGCTTCCAGTGTATTCATGCGCAGATCGATATACACGTATTGTGTGTACAACCTACATTCAGAAAATTATAATTCCCGTTACAAAGTAATAGCCGAAAACAACGCTACGTAATATAGCAATGATCTAACGATGAACGATGTTTTTCGTTTAAAATGAAAGCAACGTAAACGTGGTCGAATACAAGAACGTTTGACCGATGCATACCGCGAATAGGAACGAGTTATTTTCGAACAGATCGAAATGTGTGCGATAAAGAGGACGCAGCAATAGTAATATTGCTCGGGAGTGTGTTTGAGGAAATTGACGGGTTATCGTAAAGGAGAATCGCCGCGATATACCGTGGTATACGTATGAACGTTTCAACAAAATTACGCGCAGAATTCCAAATTAACTTCGTTCCAGTTCCATTGTCCGCTTACCCTCCGTCATCTCGGGGCGATACTATCGCAGGGACGTGGCGATCAAGCGCGAGGACCACGCGAATCTCCCTCGTTCACAGGGGTGTCTTTGAACTCTGGACAAACAGGAGGAGGAGACGAAGGAGGAGGAGGCCGATCCGTTTCGCTAAGGGCGAGTGAAACGAGATCGAGCAGAGCCGAGCTTCAGCCTGTTATCCGCGTCACACGGTTCACTGTTGGCGGTAGTTGCCTAGCCACGGTCTATACTCGAACACCCCCATCCATGGAAAGTCTTCTCTGACCTTCTTTCTCCTTCACTTTATCTCCTCCTCTCTCTTTTTCTCGAAAGGATCCTCCCTGTTTTCCTTTTCCTCTCACCAACCGCTCCCGTTCTCTCCCTTTGGTCACGCCGACATGCGCGAAATGCGCGCACCCACCCTTTCCTGTGCTCAATGGAGATATTTTCTCTCCTCGTCTACTCCCACCTACTCCCCCTCCTGCTGCGCGTCTCTTCTCGTTTCTGAGTCCACCCTCGTTGTTTTTCGTTTCTCGTTCCTCTGTTTTTCTTGACCTTCGGTTATCGACGTTCGTATACCGATCCAACTCCAACGACGATGAGCTACAATCTTTTGCGATAGAACGAGCACATGGAGGCACGAGGCATTGGTTGTTTTTCGTAGTGTGATCTTCGCAGTCCCTATGATGCATGCGCGTACGCCATATAGCCATTGCGTGGGCACGACTTACTTTTCTCCGCTTATATACCGTCGTTCGTTACCAGTCACTTACAAATGCAGGTCGTGCATTAGTTCTCCAGATATTCCCATCGATTTATTCTTGGAAACAACTCGTGACACGTGTTCGTAGTCATCCCTCGGCGTGCAAGGTTAATGCTAAGCAACTGAAGTTCGCCTATAGGAAGCGGACAGCGATTTGTTTGCCCTGCGAAAGGGAATCACGCGCAGGTTCCCTCCTGGTTCCTTTGTATCGAGTCGTGCATCTTGACAATGTCGAATCGTTCCTGCTTGAAAGGCTAGCATTTTCTGAACGGTTTAAAGGCCAAAGGATACAGTGATAACGCAGAGAGTCGATAATAAATCAGACTAGGCGTTATTTCCTCGATACTGAAATTCGTAGCTGAAATTCGATGGCGAGAACTGTTTCAAGGTGAACCAAGATCAGGATAAAAAAAATGATCGACCACCTTTAACGTTCCTTTGAACGCAGTTACCTTTCATACGAGGTGTAAGGAAAAATTTGACCTTCTTTACACTCGATTAATATTTTACGCTCGCGTAGCCTAACCCGATACACCTGTTGTGTAGGTACGTACTCATCGATCTTGCCAAATTTTAGAAACCACGTCGAAAGCGTTCGGGTGTCGAACCAGGAATTCGTTTTCGAGATCTAATACGAGATGCAATCGCTCGAACTCACCACCGTGTCTACGATGCTGTATGTCATCCGGCCGCGTGTTGATCTGTATCGTTGAACCGTTTCTGTTGGTTACAGTCGCCATAGGTATGGACATGTTGGTGGGCTCGACACGGGATTCGAATCTTGCCACCTGAATGGAAAGGTCTGCCAGATAAAAAAGTTCAAGATGCGCTTAATGTAAATTTAAAGCCATCGTGCAGAAGCTAAACCGGTGTTGAGAATACGTTCTGTGTTCAAAATAAACAGCAATTTACCTTAAGGATAATATGTAACATTCGTTGAAAAGTAAAGATTTTATAGTATACTCAGGATATACAATTGTTGCGCTAAAACAAATACACCAGGGTAAAATGTACACGTGTAGCTTTCACGCAACATCATTTCTATCATTTAATTCGCTATACTTAATCCAAACTCTCTATTGAAAACGTAAATACGATTGATCTTTGTAAACATGTTATTACGTTTGTCGAATTTCTAACATATGTTCATACAGTGAAAGTTGGATATTGGATTAACAACACCGTGATATATGCAAGATGTTATGGTAGCCGTATCGAAGAAGTGAAAATTGGTTTCGAAATGGAATTGCGCACTGTTCAAGCGTATGCGAGCGTGAGAAACATAGAAAATGAGTAGAGAAAATAAGTATTCACCTTGCGTCGATTGTTAAGTGCCGTTGAAAGAACTAACAAGAGGAATGAAGGGAGCGTCGCGATGCTTTGACTATTTATAGGAGGGTGGCCGCCGCCCCAACTAGTAGTATAGGAAAATAGGCAGCCAGCCAGTCTGCCTCCATCAGATGCAACCCGTCAGTCTGCCGTCATCAAACGCATCAACCCACATTGCAAATTTACTTTCTTTTTGACTTTCTAAGCTGTGTAAACAAAGGTTTAGATTAAAGCTTTGAAAGATAAGGCGAAAAGTAAAATCAAGAACGTTCAGCGTGTAAGTTTGGTGCTGTAGTATATCGCGACCGTTTCTTTTTATCGACTAATTTAGTACAATATCTGGAACGTTATTACATTAGTACACGCAAATTTCAGACATTGCTTGACAATGAAAATATTCTGTCATTATATGACCTAACGCAAGAACATGTTTATATAATAAGTACGTGCAATATTATTTGTTAAGTTCGTAGACGCAACACATTTTGATGTTGCTGTACAGAACGTTACAGAAAATTATGAACTTAGAAAAAGAATTGACTCGTGCTCACGAGAAGGAAATACAGAGATGTTACAGATGCAGAGATAACCGAAAATAAATATAAATGATGCACGTACAGTTTGTAATAACGATAAAATAGTACGCAGCAACAGAGTAAAAACGACACGTATGCTTGTAGTTGTGAGCACACCTCTTGTAATAGCGAAGGTCATTCATGTAAAGTTCCCAACAACCTAAATGTTACTCGAACAATGACTGGCTGTTGGTTTTTGCGTTACCATTGAACGGAAATAAGCAAAGATACTTAGAAAAGGGTTGAAGAACAATAACAAGTAAATTTATTAAGAGCACATGTTTATTAACATCCTCTTAAAATGTATGACAATATTATTGAATAATACATCGCACTTCTGGATCCAATTACGGAAATGCGTTTCTGTTTAAAATCATTTCAGTAAACGGTTTCTTGTAAATGAAGCATTGTAAAGTCGTGTATTAGAATTAATTAAACTTTAAAAACGATCGTTCGACTCGTTTTCGTTCACTCATGATTATCGCACTAATTGTCTTAAATATTAAGATACACCAATAAAAAGTGATGTATAAAAATGCACACCGAAATCGTTTTTCAGCCGAGTTTATTAAGAAAAAACATACTATAAATATTTCGTCCTAAATTCACTATTTCGTATATCGTAACTCTCGATTTATACACTTTTTCGTGTATAAACATGTACTGTATAACGGTTAGAGCGATGCGAGTGACGAGATTAACGCATGAATACATATCCATGTGAGGGAACGTTCGTTAGGCAAATTATTGATTACGATGCGTTCAAAGAACCTAGCATGCGACGATGTACACGGAATATTTCCACTACTAATTTTGGTCTTTATCACCGAGAGGTACGAAGCTGTGCCAGCTGGGTGAGATCGTGAAAATAGTCTTTAAAATACTGGCTTGAAACTGTTTGCACTTTCATTTATGTGATTTGCCTTGAGGTGATAAATATTTCATACTTAAAACGCAAGACCTGCTTCGGAATAAGTAGTAAATATCTTTTCAATGGAATTAGCATAAGCTGCTGTCCTCAAGTCCAATCCAAGATTAAATTTCGCGGCTGTCTTCATGATAGCCTGTCACAAAACAAAAACCAAGACTGTTAATAATCATGAACAAACCAACTATTAATCTTTTTTATCTATTGAAAAAGCTACGAGCACCAAAGGAGCATGATTAATCACCTTCGCAGATCTTTCCATAGTGTAATCCAAACCGGAATGGACGATGTCTTTTTCGGATGCACCAGAAATGCGTTTCTGGAACGCTTCGGATGGTGTAACAGGAATTGGACCGCCATCACGGCCAAGCCTGCGTTCTAATGATTCTTGTACGGATTCTATAAAAAATTTGCCATGATTGTCGAATAATCAAAATTAATTAAAATGTCGTTGTGTATACATATAATCGTACATACGTAACAAATGATAATTCGATTCTCTTTCGTACTTGAAAGTAAGACGTCCGTAAGAGACGTGATTCAAATTCTTTAACCATTCAAAGAAGGAAACCGTCACACCACCAGCATTGACGTATAAATCTGGTATTACTAAAATATTTCGATCGATTAAAATTTTATCGGCGGCTGGAGTAGTCGGTCCATTGGCAGCTTCGGCTATGATTTTTGCCTGAAATGAACAACGGGGTATCGTTTAAATAAACGAAACGATATACACGTGATAATAGTAGAAACCGAAACAGAAGATCCGATATATTCGTTACCTGAATGTTATGAGCATTTTCTTTGGTAATAACTTGCTCGACAGCGGCAGGTATGAATATGTCGCAGGGTTCGTACATAAGATTCTGGCCTTCGTACTTCTGAGCATGAGGGAAGCCCACAATGGTACCATTCTCTATGCGGTAATCCTCCAGTTTCTAAAGCACAAATTAAGTAACATCATTGATAACAGAATAATCTCGTTAGTATTTGGTTACGTCGCCGAGAGAATCAATTTACCCTTTGCGATTGTATTGAATTTCACGTACTCGCTTACCTTAGGATCGATGCCCTGAGGGCTGAAGATAGAACCATCGTGCTCGATTACTCCTATGCAGGTGGCTCCGGCACGATGTAAATAACGCATCGAGTGTAGACCAACGTTACCGAAACCTTGCACAATGAACGTCTTGCCTTTCCAGCCGGGCTTGGTGCCTGGCGAGAAAAAAGATAATCGATGATCACGAAACACTGAACATAGGCGTAAAGCTTGCACAATATAAAACCAACGTGAAACACAGTACAGAGTAGAGGTTGTCCCGACTCACTGTTGAAGTATGACAATAATTTGCAGATTTACTTGGAGAATTTTACTCATCGAATATCGTTGGATGAACGATTCAAAATTAATTCAATTAACACTTGATTTACAGACGTTTCTTATATATCCATTTTTAATATACATATAATAAGAAATAGATATACATAGTGCAGAATTTGAAATGACAAAACTGAAAGGAAAATAGATTTGGGTATATTCGTATCGTTCCATTGATAATAGTTAGCAAAAATTGCTAGGAATAATAGTAATTGCTTTAGCAATTTTTGCCTCGTAAACCTAGTGTTAAAGATTACACGGAAGTTATTGTTTCTACCCAATCTTTTTCAATATCGAATGCCTCTTAACTCTCTGCTCACCCTCAAAGTGGTTCAAGAAAAATTCCGTAAAAGCTTGAAAGCCCTCTGGTGCAGAGAGAATATTTTCGTACCGATCATGTTCATGTAGTTAGCTTCGTTGATAAAATTCTCTAATCCGTGAAACAATCCGCGACCTGTCGCGGAGATACGTCCGTGGATTCCACCTTGATTGATTGGTTTTCCGGTAACGCAAGCATGAGCATTAATGTCGAGATGGCCTATGGTCTTGGCGTAGGTGTCGGCGATCCAGGACATTTCACGTTCTCCGGTTCCCATGTCAGGAGCAGGCACATCGACACCAGGTCCTTTTAATTCATAAGAAAACACTTAAAAATTTTCTCCAACATGCAAACAACTTGATGATTCTATTTCACGGTTGCTGACGCGCGTACACGTGATCTTGGTCGTTTTTCAGATATCAATCTAGCCATCGGAAGACTATAAATATTCATGTGCGCATTGCGTTGCATCAGAGGTGTACACGTAACGACGGTTAATGCGAACGTCTAACAATTGTTTACATTTATCAATTTTTCGCTCTATCAACCGTGTGTATATGCGTGCGATTGGATCGTTGATCAAAAGAATAGACAATGGTGGCGAATACGCACGTGTATACAGTACAGGATGTATTTATGTAACACGATCGTTGCGCGTGGACGCGAACAAAATTCTTTCGCGGACAAATAGAGCAATCTAATTTATGATTCGCACCTCGCCTCCTTCTTCAGCTTCTTTAATCGGTTCTTTTTTTCTCGTCTCTACGACAGATTTTAGTGAAAAAAAATTCTTCGATATTTTTATAACAAATTTTACCGATAAATCCCTTTTTCGCGAGTTCGAGCGTGAACCTCCTGGTAATTTTCTCGAGCTCGTTCTCCGAATACAACTTCGGATTAATCTTAACACCGGCTTTCGCTCCGCCGAAAGGAACGTCCACGCAGGCACACTTGAAAGTCATTAGCGCAGACAAAGCCTTCACCTCGTCCCGCGAGACATCCAGCGAAAAACGAATACCTGTAATAAATATGCAAATATGTAGATACACATTTGGATGAACGTCACTGAATTCTATGTCTATCAAAAGAATGACGATAAATGAATAAAAATAACCGATGATAAAACTGTGAAATTACTGTGTTCAAAGAGTTGTGGGAAATATTTTCTGTCAGCTGGGATCGTTCCACGATTGGCCTTATTCGACGTAGACCAAACGAACTTCGCAGATCGATACACGTTCGAAACATAAAAGGATTAATGAATTACTTAATAATGCATTTGTTTCTAATTTAAAACATTCCGGGCGTAATTATGTCGACGGTATAAAAAAAGAATAGTTCCGGTAGTAACGTGTTTCAAAGCATCGACGAAGATTCATCGATTCGTCAGCAACTTGAAAGTAAAAATACTTTCGAAATTCGACTTAGTCAGTATTACGTAAACGTCGCTCAAAAATAGTTACGCTCGATGGGGGTCACTTTAGTCATTTTCTTATGTACATGTACCCACTAAATATGCGACCTCGTTAACGACTGTTAAATAACATCTGGAAGCTGGACACGAATACGTTCGCGTTTAAAATTCACGAGGCATAGGTAACATTTTTGTGAAACAATCGCAGAGAAACGAATTAGGAAGGCAAACATTTCCGTGCTAAACGCGAACACGTGAGTAAGAGCACCGAAGTGGTTTGTTACGGTTAGAGCATCGACCTTTCGAAACGAATCATCGTGACATTGGCACGATATTCGTGACTGCCAAGTCCTTAATTTAAATTGCGAATCAAGGTGGTTAACTAATATTTGGCACGTGACGAAGAAAAAGACCAGACAGCTTGGCATCGTTACCTTGCACCATCTTCTGTTATCGATAGCACCAAAGACAAATACAGTTGATATTTTCTTTTCTTTATAATAAATATTTTGTAATCTACAATCGCAATTTACATCGCTAAAGAAAAAGATATAAATCGATGACAAACAGTCATCAAATTCGCTTTTGTGCTCAGAAAAGATTTCAGATACTTGACAGGGTGCTGTTGCGTGTTTCGCATGCGAGCTCAGGTACAAATTTATATCAAGGAGATAGCTGTTTCGATATGCATGCTCCGAATATCTTTCTTGACGAATCATACTGAGCAGCCGGACTCGTTTCACGATTTATCTCTTGTACAACAGGAAAAGCTCAATCAATTCTATACATCTTATATGTTATGCATGTATGTAGGCGTGATTAAACGACGTATTCTAAGCGTCGTGTTACCAGTAAAACGACGCATCAGCGCTTTTAATCATCAACGTAACACAATCCTCGTGAGTAATAAACTAAAAGCTATGGGAACAGGGAGAAATGTTGGCATGTTATCGTTCCTCATAGTCTGTTCAAGCGACGAGGTGCAGCTTCTCCGATAAAATTACAGATGTATGAATTCAGTATTAAATGACTTTTTGAAAGTTCATTATTATAAACAAGACGAAAAACAGCGATGCAAACCATTTTCAAATAATGTCCCGCTATTCGTTATCCAGCATTTTCGATAATGTCTTCTGGAATCGAGGTTAAAACCACTTTGCTGTAACGTGCGAAGCCGTAAAATTGTCACGAGCCTGATTATATGTGGTATACTGAATACTTAAAAATAGCCAGCGAGTTGGAATAAGGTTCGACAACTAAAAAAATAACGTAAGAAGAAAAATACGTGAATCCTAAAAAAATAAAATTGTTACATTTTATCATACCTGTATGTTTGATCCAAGAAACGATGAAGATTAAATAGGATTAACTTTGAATGAATTTAGTCCAATGTAAGATTTTCTTCTTACGTATCATCAATGATGTAACTAATGCGGTTATTCATATATACTCGCAAAAATTACAAAAAAAATTATTTTACAAAACATTCTTTCTACTTTCTCTGTCTTCTCCTACCCTCTCATTCTCTTCTATATATATATATATATATAAATGTATAAACGAAATGACAAATCTGTATTTATACTAATGATAAGAAAAATAAATGGGAACACGCGTCGATCAGAAAATACGGTGAAATTAAACTATGAGTTTCAGATGTTATTGGAAAACCGATTATGAATATTATTATAAAAAATGAAAAAAGATTAAAATAAGCGCAGCTTCATTTACCTCCTTTGCAGGGTACTCTATGAGTTGAGTGTTGCGCGCGGTAGCCGGTGATCATTTCATAGTCGCCTGAATCGCGTCTCAAGGGAAAAGTGGTTTCAAGAATATGATCACATGGTTCCATTAACATCAAAATACCTTTCACTTTTTTCTGTCTCTCTTCCACGCTCATTCTGGAACGTTTACTAATATCCTCGACTAATTTATCTTCGACGATCTGACAAGCTCGATGAAAAAAATATTCAACCATATCGAAAAATTTTGGATGCGGATCATTAGGAATATCTTTTAATCGGTCGGGCATTTGATGACTAGCATAACCGCGTGCTTGAAACGCCGGTATGATACGTATCAATTTATTGTAATCAATATCATTATTCGGTGCTTGTTTCAAGGCGATTGACGATTTCGTCAGTTTCTTTACGTGAAACATTTTCGACGTAGCCTCGTTATCGTTTCAGCTTCACCAAATTAAACAAACTTAAACTTTTTCTTTTATGATTTATGCTTCAACCTCTCCTAAATTTTTCTTTTATTTTCCTTCGATCCTTCTATAGCACGATCTCACCCAACTAACTGAATAATCGCGTTTTCTTTTCCACCAGCCGACACAACTTTACTCTTTACCGCGTTCACGGCTACTCTACTCCCTGTCCTGCCACCCTTCGTGCCAACGGGTCCAATCGCTTCAGATAATTGCCAACTTGAGATTCTCTATGTATATGATTCGAGAACAAAGTTGTACCAACATTCGCCACAAAATCTACCTATACAATTCGACCATAATTTTGTAGCATTGGTTCCGTTTATTTACAAATAATCAATTGAATTTTTATTTTTTAATATCTACAAAAACCATCCGTTATACGATTGGTATTATAAATTCTGTAAAATATTCAACATGCTTTGTTTGAAGAGATGTAACAAAAGAGGAATGATAACTGAGTAAATCTTTTACTGATTTAAAATTAATAAAACGAAAGGAACCAAAGGATAAAGTATCAAACTGGTAATAACGTTAATATTCTTCGTTAAAGAACGATCATTTTTAAATGTTGTCAAATCTTGCATATGATCAATGTCAAGTAAAAGGTGATGCTATTATTATTTCAATTTCAACGTATAAGACGGGAGTTAAATTTTTGTTAAGTTTATAGTCCGTTATTGATAAACTAAAGTCTAACACGTGTTTTAAATAATGTATCATCAATATTGGAATCTTGTGGAAAGCACGCGTCTTATTAATCTCCTTAAAATATAAGCAAAATATATTTTTCCGTATGTGTGTTCTAACATCACATATGCATTAATAGTGCTTAATCAAGCAATATTTACAGTGTTATCAAAGAATAGTAATGTGCAGTAAATTAATCGTGTTTAATTTTTATGTATATTTGAATAAGTAATCAGTTTAAAATCAAAATCATGTCAAAAAAAGTAGCTCCCTCAAATTTTGTTACGCAAAATCAACTTACATTTGCTAAAAAAATTACGCATAAAATGAATAAAAGCAAAAGTGAAGCAATACCTCATTCTTCTGGAAGAGAAATTTCTGACAAAGGACCAAAAGTTGGCAAATTATCAAGTGAACATTTAAATTATAAAAAACTTGAACAAGAGACAGTAAATTGTGAAACAAATTGTGGGAATATTTTCAAACAGGTATTATTTGTGTAGTTTTAATTTATTGTATAATTGCATTTTAGATAAATGTGTTTTTCATAGAAAAAACAGAAAATCTCCAGAATAAGGAGTAAGAAGAATAAAAAAAAGGATAAAGTAAGAAAAGATTCTGAATCTGAGGATACAGATATAAAAGGAGAAACAGAGGAAGAAATAGAAGAGGAAATTGAGGTTAAAAAATCTAAATCTTTAAAACAAAGAGAGGTATTTCCACAATATATTCCTGAAGAAAAAGTTGATGAACTTTTAAGAAATCAAAATTCCATTAATAAGCAATATGTAGAAGGATATTTACGTGTTAATCCCTGGTGTCATAAATTTGCTTATTTATCTTTGTCTGATGATGAAAACGATCTATTGATTGTTGGCTTAAGAGATAGAAATCGATCATTTGATGGTGATTTTGTTGTAGTATCTATAAATCCTCTAGAAAAATGGAAAACATGTCAGGGGCAAAAACAAAAAACAGGTGTTGTTGTTTGTATACGAGAGAAAATACATCCAAGAAAAGCAGTTGGAGTTTTCAAACAGCGTGGTACATCTACATTTCTGTATCCTAGGGATCATCGTGTGCCATTGATTAAAGTAGGTTTGGAATCATTGCAAAAATTTGCTGTGTGTTCAAGTAGTTATGAAGACATGCTATACCTGGTTGTTATAATTGATTGGGTAAAGCCTCAATTTGCAGTTGGGTATGGTAATTTTTTATAAGAGTAAAAAATTAAAAATTCTGAAAATTATTGTTACTATATTATGTTGTTTATAGAAAAATTGAGAAAATAATTGGTAATATTGGTGATATAAAAGCAGAATCAAATGCAATATTACTTGAACATGATTTAGATGTAACACCTTATAGTCCAGATGTGATGCAAGGGCTTCCAAACAGTGATTATCCTCTGACAGAGAATGATATAAAAGATAGGGAGGATTGGAGGCATAAATGTGTGTTTACTATTGATCCTGATACTGCAGTTGATTTAGATGATGCTGTTTCTTGCAAATCTTTGGAAAATGGAAATTATGAAGTAAATTTTTCCATCTCATTAAGCTAAGCTGTTCTTTATTATATCGGTTTGTCCATTTAGATATCATTATATGTGTATATATTTTTTATTATAGATTGGTGTACATATATCAGATGTTACACATTATCTGGAATTTCTGTCTCCATTAGATATTGAGGTTTCAAAGCGAGCAACAACTATATATATGACAGACAATGTGTATCATATGTTACCGAAGCAGTTATGTGAAGTGTGTTCTTTGTTACCTGGTCAGGATAGATTAGCTTTTTCTGTCATTTGGGAAATAACACAAGATGCAGAAATTGTTCAACATCGCTTTGCTAAAACTGTAATAAAATCATGTTGCCAAATGGCTTATCGGCATGCCCAAAAGTTGATTGAAAATCCAGAAAATGATGAGCTAGATGATACTTTGAGTATAAGTGGAAACTTCAGTCTTAGTGATCTGTCATTAAGAGTAAATATTTTACATAATCTAGCTACTCAGATGCGTAATAAAAGATTTCAAAATGGCGCATTACAAATAGATCAACCAAAATTATATGTTACAATCGATAGAATTACTAATTTACCGATATCATATAGTATAGAAGAACAACAAGATAGTAACAGGTAATTTTATTATTTTGAAACACAGCTTGTTCGGTATACTATTTAAATTATAACTGGGAGTTTAAGCATATGTATACATACATATGTACATGTATTTTAGGCTTATAGAAGAGTTTATGTTGCTTGCTAATATGACAGTTGCTATGCAATTGTATTATACGATTCCGGAGACCGCTTTATTACGTAATCATAGAGAGCCATCAAAACATATTCTTAACATAACAAAAGATACTCTGCAACGATTTGGTATTCATTTAGATACCAAATCATCTGCTTCTTTGCATACTAGTATTAAACGTTATGAACAAGAATTAAAAGATGAAGACAATGAAACAAAGACAACAATGAAGTACAGAATGATGGTTATCAACAATCTTTGTTCTAAAGCTATGAATGTATGATTCCTTCATTTTTTTTTATGCATATAAAATTTGTTAATCTACGTATAAAAATCAAATAATTTTTTACGTTCATAGCGAGCAACTTACACGTGTTCATCTACGGTAAATACAAAAGAAGAACTGAGACATTACTCTTTAAATGTGTCGCTTTATACACATTTTACTTCTCCAATTAGACGATACTCTGATTGCGTAGTGCATCGGTTACTTTATTCCACTATAAAAAATATAGAGTTGCCTCAAAAATGGTCAAAAAAACTGTGCAAGTCGTAAGTTAGCTAAGGGAAAAAAGAAATAATTAATTGATATAATAACGTTTAAAGTACTTATTATATTTATAACATTTTTATGTTTTTTTTTGTCTTTGTTATGATAGAATAGCGGCAAATTGTAATATAAAGAAGTATAGCGCAAAAATGGCTCAAGAACAAAGTAGTGAATTATATTTTACATATTTGATAGATTTAAAAGGTCCTGTTATCACCATGGGTATTGTATTCAACGTAACACAAAATTTTATAAATGTTATATTATGTCAGGTTGGTATAAAATTAAAGGTTTCATTCACACAATTAGAAAATTTGGCTACCATAGAATATTCTACAGAATGTTCATTTCCAACGTTAAAGATTTTTTGGAAACAACCAGCTGTTGTTCAGGTAATATTAAGAAATATTTAGTGTTTTGCATATCATTCAGATAAAATAACAATTCATGCAACAATATAATTTGCATGATATTTTGCAGGTAATAAATATCTTTACTTTATTGTATTTGAGAATTGAAAAGCATCCTGAATCTTTTCAATTAATTGGTAATCTTTTAGTACCGAATTAGAAAATAGAATTACGACGATATCGATACATCAACACTAAATTATATTTAGAAGCGATTGAGGTATTTTTATTACTGTGTACTTTTATATATAAGTAACTTTTGGGCTGTATGTATATACACATACATTTTTTATCAGTATGTTTTATGTACATTGTTATTAAATACAAATCTAAAATGATTAATCATTTAAAAAAAATAGAAACAGTAGGTGGTATTTTTAAATGTTTATAGAAAGAATAAATCGGACTTTTCGCAAGGACATTATTTATTTCAATTACATTTTAATATACATCGCGGCAATATTTTTACATATTTATGATCGTACAGCTACATTAACTGCTGAACGATTAGTACGTATACAAATAAATAGTCCTTACTTATATCTAACTTAAAATCTGTACATAAAATCACGTGTACCATGCGCAAAGCATATATTTTAACTGTATACGAAATAAATCATTATTGTGAAGTTAATTGTGATTTCTGTTTTTCCTTTCCTGAAAATTTTTTGATGTAGTTATATATGCTATAAACTTTTTAATTAGTTTATTGAATGATAAGTTTTAAATGATTAATACAAAAAAGAAGTAATAACAAGTTTTTCAAGAAATAAGACTTTCTTTATTCCCATTAAGATATAAATGTTTTTTAATTTCATCCGAATCGATCATTTTAAACATTAATTTTGTACAATATAATTACGTTATTTAGTCATTAACGATTTTCCAGTTAAAATGTAGCTTTACTTTCAAAATAGTACATACTGTTGAAATTTATTTTCTAAGGATTTATTGGAGTGTAATGAAACTTTGTACATTGAACTTTTTAAAGGCAAAAATTTAAGTTTGTGATGTACTTAACAGATAATTCATTTTATTTTAATAAAGAATAACCATAAATATTGGATTATTGGAGATATCACGTACTCATTAACTATGTAAAGTATTCACTATTGTTTTTGAACAATATTTTTTTTTTTAATTCAGATCAAATATGTAATATATTAAACGAAAAAGCGATACATTCAGTAACAGTCTTCTTAATTTATTTCGTATCGCTTACACTAATAAATTATAATACTACATATTAAAGTATAATTAACATAAGTTAGCGTCTGTTACGATCAAGTGCGGTAAAGAATGTACATTAAAGAATCTTGTTAAATTCACGTCACCATTGAAAAACAATTATACTGGATAAGTTAGCTTAATGTTTGCGACTGTTGCTGTGTTACGATTAAGACTTATTTTGATGTTCATAATTTACGAGTCTCTGTCCCACAAGATATTTGTCATTCTTTATGTGTTCGTAAAGTTTTTTAAATTGCCGAATTTGAAAGTAGATAACGATACATACTAAATGTACTAATAGAAGAAAAGGATATAAAAGTCTAGCGATAAGAATTTGCATTTCTAGATTCGTGATTAAAAGTGGAAGTATTCCATAAGCTACGGCATAGGGGACAGCCAAAGCAAGACCAAAGCAACAGATTACTGGTGCTGCCAATTCTGTAACGATGAATTTCAAATCTATTTCTCTAATACCATCGTTATACGCCCGTTCAATTGCAAGACGAATTCTCCAATCCGGTCCCATCATGGTAATAGCGGTTGCTATCTTTGTGTACAATACACCCAGAGCCCAATCTTGCCAGATAAACAAAATAGGATTCTGTTCTAATGGTACACGCAATGGTACTACAACGACTAATTCAAGGAGGAGACCAAACAAAAGCGGTATTAGGCCAATAAGTAGGAAAAAGGCTACCGATGCTTTTACACCTATGATCGCCCAATGTTTTACTCTATCTAGAAGAGCTCTTCGACCATGACGTAACCAAGAAAATGCTAAAGCTAATCCTCTTGTTGCAGCCCAACATACGTATGTTCCACAGGCTATAGTATATAGTTCATGTACTCGTCCGGATAAAGCAACACCAGCTTCATTAGTTTCTGAAAAATTAAAAACAACAATATAATTAAAAAGAAGAAAGAAGGAGAAGAAAAATAAAGAGATAGAGAGAACGAAGAAAGATATAATAGTTTTGTCAGGGAAGGTCAATAAGCATTTTATACTTAAAGAAGCAAACTTACCAGACCCACTTAAAGTAGGTGGTAATACTGGTGGAGACGGAGCCGGAGCTCCGACCACCCACAACGCCATTACTCTGCGTCCAAGCCAAACAGGGAGAATCATTGCAATTAAACTAGCAATAACAAGAGAAACGCAAACACAAAACAAAAGACCAACTAGACGAGCAGGAAACCAGCGTGGCCTGATATACGGTTGGAAACCTGTTGGTCCCCCTCTTTGTAACAGCGCTTGATGCGCCGCACCTAAATCTGGGTGTTGGGGTTCTTCGATTACTGCCAGTACAGGGTCCTCAGTTTGGTCTCTTAAGAGATACGATTGGAGATCTAACATCCAGGCTACTACTCGACACCAGCCTCTTATCAGAGCTTTTAACCATGTACGCGTATGAGATTGTTCCAGTAATGCAGGAAGAATAACTTGTAGTAACAATAGCTCTAAAGACAATTCGCTGACCTAATTTCAAAATAAAATAAAGAATAAAGTAATACATTATAAATATCAATGAAAGAAAGTAATTGTTTCTTTTTTTGTCTAATTGATTTCTTACCTGAGCTTCGCTTTGAATGGTCACAGTGTATGGTAAAAATCCCGGCCATGCCCATCTTAAGAGTTTTACAGGCAACCATAACATTAACAAAATAGCGGTTCCAAATATCACTGCAGATGCAACGAGTCTTCTAACGTGTCTTAAAATTGGAAGATGTATCATTTCTTGAATGGGAGAGAAATCGGGATCGTTTAAGTTCCTTAGGAACCAAAGTACCCCTGGCCGTAACACTTCTCGTAACAGTAGAATGAATGAAGCAAAATAATATATATAAATCATTCCAACCAACCAATGTAGAAACATCGAAGTGCCAGGAGCTAATTTAAATGAAGATTCCCTATCTCGAAGTGTAGCGTCAAACATTGCTAACGAACAAATGTCTAACCACCAACCACAAACTAGAGGAAGTACACCGATCTCGACGACAGACAGTAAAGAAACCTTTACTATAACGTAACATAGACCCAGTAAACGTTGAGAACGTTGGAAACCTAAAGGAGCCGCTAATGTGTGAAGGACCACCAACCACACTCCAGTAACACAATAACCACACAATGTAGTTACTAATCCTTCGAAGTGAGATGCGGCTGCATATTCTTGTAGTCCTAAACCCGCTATCGCAAAACTTCCGATATAGTACGGGCAAAAAGCGAAAACCTGAAAATCAAAATATTATATTTTGAATGATAGAAATTAACTATTTCGTATCATATTTGATATAAAGTGTACAAGTAAGTACCATAATAAAGAGTGTATTTAGCGAAACAACCCAAAATACATGTTCAAGAAAAACGAGAGATCCATCTAAGCCTAAAAGACGTTCCCAAGTTAATTCTTCCGCGGGTCTATCCCACTCTAATGGATTCCAGTTTGCTTCTTCAGCTTCTCCTTGAGCTTGACCTTGAGCTTGATCTCTCCATCCCTCGCCAGCTCCTGCATTTGCTTGTTCACCATCTATACCTAATTCATCTCTAAGTGGTGGAGGTTGTTCTGCATCTCTAGGTTGTATTAATGGTTCTACATCGCGGGGAGCTGCAGGTGGTTCTAAATCTCTAACAGGTTGTTCTATTTGTTGATCTGCATTTCTAGGAATAACATGTGGTTCATCTCTACCAATTCCTTCCCCTTCATCTATTCTCTGATTATCCAACAAGTCATTTTCCTCTGCTCTACGTTCTTCCGCGTTTCCTAAATCGTCGTTTGAATGATCTGGTAAAATTGGTGGCTCATCAACAAAGGGTGGTATATTATTATTATCTTGAATTTCTTGTTGTTGGAGTGCTCTTTGCTCCTGAAATTGTTGCATAGGGACTTCAACATTGGGTGGTGGATTATCAACTGGAGGCAATTGTATATTATCTCTTTCTAGCCAATCAGGACCACCAGCATGTAAAATTTGTTCTCTTAACCATACTAAACCAATGAATGCAAACAAAGTGCAAGTCACTACAAAGCATCCATGAAATACATCTGATGATATATTTTCTGGAGATAACATATCCATTGGCAATGACATTATCTGCAAATAATTTATTGCTATTTCATTTTTCATCATAAAATGTTAAAGACTGAAATATATTTGGAAATTATAAAAAGGTATTTACTCGAACTAGATCAAGAGGTCCACTAAACAATGCCCTGTAAGTTCGACATGCAGTCAATGGTACAACACCTAACCATGCTATTGCAACCAAAGTATAATGTAGCCAGTATTTTACTGCTGTTACAATATTGGAAAATAATCCTCCAATGACATCCCTTAATGGTAAACGACGTGGCATATCCGGACTATAAATTGGGGTAAAAGAAAAACGATATCCACAAAGTTCACAGTATTCTTTACGGGAATACCGCATCCATTGTACTAAACATTCTTGATGTATCCATTTAATACTGCCTGTACAAATACAAGGATGAAAAAGGGGTCTGTCTGCAAGTCCCTCACACCTGCAAACCCTGCAAATGTCTGCTCCTGACATGTCCTCCGTCATGTTTAGCCTTGCTTAAGATAACTGATTAAACCAACAATTAATTTGCTGAAAAAGAATGTTCAAAAATTTTGTGTTAAATGTAGCACGTAATATATACATATACACACACACGCGTGCACACGCACGCACACACGCACATGCACATTACATACATTTCTCAAATAATGAAATAATAATAATTACGAACTTGCATATATTGCAAGTATTTGAATTGTTAAAATGCAATTAGTCGAACTTTATATACTATGATAATAAAATTTTTAAACGCAAAATGTTAAAAAAAAGTATTAAATGATAAAATAAAACAGGAGAAAAATAAGACTACATTGAAAGTGCAAAATGTGTCACTTAACAGTTAACACTGAATTAATATAATATGTATTTTATGAAATTTAATCCAACTGTGTAAACTGAATAGTATTACTTATAGGACAACATTATTTACTTACGCATGCCTTGATAAAGGTGCACAAAATCCAAAATTACTGTGCAAAATATTGAAAATGTCTACTGCTACTTTCTAGCTCTTTCTTTCTTATATTAACATACTTGCAACGTTCGCAATGAAAAAGTTACTGTTCTTTTCAAAAAACACATATCTTATTACTTTTAATATACTAGAATGATATATACCAATAGCTAAAAACTTAATTAAATAATAATATTATCTTTATTAAAGTATGCTAATTGAAAGACAATTCTCTTTAATAGGAATTATTAAGTGATCAAGTTTCATACATTTCTTGACATGGCTGAAGTTGCTGAGAAGCATTAACAGCGGCAACTAAAATTTGAGTTTATTATACATGTTGTATTTCATGTTGTGCAAAAAGAGTGTAAAGCGGTACCATATTATTGTGCTTGATGAATATAATTAAAAAATGTTTAGATAAAGATACATTTTTTATTTACACATGTCAATATTTTGTGAAGATGTTAAATTCTAGTTATAACCTTATTAAGGTGAAAAACAATTATACTCTATTATGTCTATTATTAGTATAAAGGTATTTAATATTTTTAAATTAAGTAGATCAAATCAAAATCATAAGTTACTTGTAAGGTTTAAGAATTTTAATAAGGTCATGAAAGTCCTTAATGTTGCGGAAAAAAATGATGCCGCAAAAAATATCGCGAACTACTTGTCTCATGGTACTTGTAAACGGGTAATTAAAAACTTACTATAATTAAAATATATTAACGTTCCTATAAAGAATATTTCATACGCTTTGTTTTATAGAGAGACGGATTATCTCCATATAATAAAATTTACGAATTCAATTCGTATTTGTGGAATCAAAACTGTGACATGATTATGACTTCTGTGTCTGGTCATTTACTGAATTATGAGTTTGTTGGAATGTATCGTAAATGGCAAGCTTGTCATCCATTAAGTTTGTTTGATGCACCAGTAGTGAAACAGTGCTCACAAGAAATTTCTATTAAGATTAAAAAAAATTTGGAAAGAGAAGTACAAAAATGTAATGCACTAATTATTTGGACTGATTGTGATCGTGAAGGAGAAAATATAGGTTTTGAAATTATTCAAATCTGTAGTGCAGTTAAATCTAATATTCGAATATATAGGTAGTAACACATGTTATATAGAAAATTATGATTTGTTTCATATAATAATAGATATATTGTTTAATAGAGCAAAATTTTCTGAAATCACACAAGCATCTGTAAATAGAGCTCTTCAAAGTCTATGTGAACCTGACAAAGCAATTAGTGATGCTGTTGATACACGAAGCGAATTAGATTTAAGAATAGGTATTTAATGATAAATCTGAAGTCATTTAATTAGTGCATTTGTGAACTGATATAATAGGTATAAATTTGTAGGTGCTGCATTTACAAGATTTCAAACATTGAGACTTAAACAAGTATTTCCTAGAACTCTTGCTGACATGCTGATTAGTTATGGTAGCTGTCAGTTTCCTACATTAGGATTTGTAGTTGAAAGATTTTTAGCTATAGAGAGATTTAAGGCAGAGCCATATTGGAAGTTAAAGGTAATGGATATCCATGATAATATTTCTGTGGAATTTAGATGGGCAAGAGGAAGATTATTTGAAAAATTGCCTTGCGTGGTATTTTTGGATATATGTTTGGAACAACCTATTGCTACTGTAAAAAAGGTGTTAAGTAAACCTAAGAGTAAATGGAGACCATTTCCACTGGATACAATTGTAAGTAACAATAAATAGTTTGAGTAAAAAAGAGTAAACTGTAATTTATTTGTTTAACAAACTTAGGAACTGGAAAAACAAGGTTCTCGTAAACTCCATTTAAGTGCGAAGGAAACTATGAAGATTGCTGAGAAATTATACACTCAAGGTCTTATTAGTTATCCGCGAACAGAAACAAATATATTTCCGAAAGAATTGAATTTAATTCCACTGGTTAATCAACAAGTAAATGACCCAGCTTGGGGTAATTTTGCACAGCAGTTGTTAGAAAAAAGACCAAGTCCTAGAGAAGGCAAAAAAAGTGATCAAGCGCATCCTCCTATACACCCAATAAAGTATACTGATAGTTTACACGGTATGCACGAAAAATTTTCAATAATTTGGTTTAACAAAAGTATTCTATCATAAATTTATAAATATATTATTTAACAACAGGTAATGAAGCGAAAGTTTACGAATTTGTGGTTCGACACTTTCTGGCTTGCTTGTCAAGTAATGCGTTAGGTCAAGAAACAACGGTAGAAATTGATATAGCTGGAGAAAATTTCACTGCTAATGGTCTTCAAATTATTGAAGAAAATTATTTAAATGTTTATATATATGAGAAGTGGAGTGACAAAGAAATTCATGCATATCAAGAAGGACAAGTTTTTAAACCAACTAGTATAGATATGCTGCAGGAGGAAACTTCTCCACCACAATTATTGACTGAAGCTGATTTGATTAGTTTAATGGATAAATATGGCATTGGTACTGATGCTACTCATGCTGAACACATAGAGACGATAAAATCGCGCCAATATGTAGGTTTGACAGATGGAAAGCATTTAATACCTGGAAAACTTGGAATTGGATTGGTAATGGGATATGATAATATGGGATTTCAAATGTCAAAACCAGATTTAAGGGCTGATTTGGAGAAGGATCTTAAATTGTATGTCGGTTTTTCTATTAATATAAAAAGCTTTTAAATATTTTGATAAAATTTTAACATTGTACGTTTGCATACAGGATATGTATTCGACAAAAAAATCCTAAAGATGTTTTAGAAACTCAGATAAAAAAATATCGTGATGTATTTAAAATAACATTGGAACATGCTAATTTAATCGATAGAGCTTTAGCTGATTATCTCGATGAACAACCGACTGAAGCACAAGAAACAGAGATTAATAATCCTGTCCAAGAAATTATTTTTAAGTGTCCAAAATGTGGATCAGACATGACTCTTAAAGATAGAAAGGAAGGCAGGGGAAAATATATTAGTTGCATGGGATTTCCAACATGTACTAATGCTATTTGGTTTCCTCAAACTGTTGAATCTGTCGAAATTTTGGATGAAGTTTGTTTACAAGTAAATACGTATTAGACATTATATATTTGCAATTACTATAGTGGGATTATAATTTAATTATAATTATAATTTTCATGATATGCATGAATTTATTTAATTATTTGATAATAATTGATAATTGAATGAAGCCTCATTTTTTTTTTATTATAGAATCTATAGTTGAATTTTTTGTACATTTATTGTTTTAAAAAATTAGTAATTTCTAAATTAAAGTAATTTTTTAAAGTAATTTGTAATTAATAGCAATGTCGTTGTTTGTAGTGCCCAGGAAATATGCATAAATTGAAATTTAAATTATCCAGAAATGCATTTCCTCTTTATGGCAGTAATTATACAACTTGTATAGGTGGTTGTGATTCCTCGTTTAACGAATTATTAAATATAAAGAGCGAAAACATCAGAAGTCAAACTCAAATAAACGACACCGGTTACCGCAGTATGTCTGATGGGTTTGTCGTTTCAAATACAGCTGTAGTTAGCCATAATAGAACTCGTCCACCTTCAAATACTGGAAATAACACAGTTTTTACTGAAAACACATCTATAAGATCTGTTCGAAATCAGAATAATGATCGTCGTAATATAGACGGAATGAGAAATGTTAAACGATGGAATGATCCAGCGAATAATGTATTGTTTGATAGTAATATGACATGGGGTAACATAGATAATCAGGTTATTATGTGCAAATGTCATGAAAACGCAATTCAATTAACAGTAAAGAAAGAAGGGCCAAATCAAGGTATAAGCTTTTTAGACATATGAAAGATTTTTTTTTAAATATGATTTAATGTTTTCATTATCTCATAACACATTTTAGGAAGATTATTTTATAAATGTGCAAAACCACAAGGTACTGGTTGTGATTTCTTTCTTTGGGCATCAGATAATGAACATCAAATGCAGAACGTAAGAACAGACCCAAATTGGATGTTAACTGCCAATACGAGTACGGGATCAAGTAGCCGTGTTAATAACTATACAGCTGCATCTACATCATCGAATAGTGATATTAAATGTCATTGTAACCAAATTGTAAAACAGTAAGCAAACTTTTGTTGCAATTCGTTTTTACTATTTTTGAGAAATATTGAATTATTTAAATAAAATAATTGCTTGTATCCGTTAGGCGAATTGTACAAAAGGACGGTCCTAATAAAGGACGCCCTTTTTATTCGTGTTCTAAGAATATGAATGAAAGTTGTAAATTTTTCCAATGGGCTGATGAAAATACTGAAGAGGAAGGTAATGATACCCTTAGAAATAAAGACAGAAAAACAGTTGGAGGAAGAGGAAGCAAACAAGGTGAAAATTCACAAAAGAAACCTCAAACTGGTAGTGGTAGGAGAAAGTGTGGAATCTGTGGGGAAGAAGGTGTATATTTTGTTACGCATAATTTTTTAATTTAAGGAGTATTATTTACATTGAAGCATATGATTTTGGTTTCAGGGCATACAAGAAGGACTTGTTCTGAAAATGCGATGGATTGATGAAGGGAAAGTATGTATGATATTAATAACATTACAAAAGTAGTTAAGTGTACTATTAAAAACAATTGTTTTTTAACTTTCATAAGATTAAACAATCGACAGTATTCTTAACAATTCACAATGTGCCTTAAATTATTGTTACAATTTATTTATATATATATATATGGAATACAGATGTACATGTGTAAATTAGTAGCAGATTGACTGTGAGTAAATTTGTTTAATTTGAAATATAAAGAAAAAGATGAAATGCAAATTAGGATAATGTGTCCTTTATATCAAGATTCACTATCTTCAGTATATGTTGATTTCTTTTTTAATCTATCTAATTCTTCCTTTTGCGAATGAAATTCTGCTGTTGTTTGCGTCAACTGTGGAACAAAATAAAACAAACGGTAATTTTTATATAAAAGAGTAACATTGTATGGTTTCTTATATGTTTTGAATGTTAAGAAAAATAAACTGCTAATAACCATATCAAGAAGTACTTCAAATTTTAACTTTAACAAATTGTTTTCATCTTCCAATCTTTTTACTTCCTTCTTCAATTTTTCATTTTCTTTATATGTATTTCCAACTTTGCCTGATTCTGAAATAAAACGTTTCATATAATATTAATAAGATTTATAATGTACTTATTGTAATAGTATGTTTTAGAATTTTACCTGGTATCCACGATCCAGATTCAAAAACAGTTTCTTGATCTCCCAACTTTAAACGTATTGGACCAATATTGGGTCCTAGTTCTTTTTCTATACGTTTTGGACTAAAATCTTTGTTTGCTAAAAAAATTCCTACTTTTCTCGTAGGCGTTTTTTTGGGTGAGAATTTATTTGAAAATAATGGCATTGCGTGTATGTGGTATATAGGTATGTGATTCAATGAAAACGATTCGTGTAAACATAAAGGTTAAATGTTAAAATGTATTTAATAGTGCTGATGTAATATCAGCTTTTTATAACACTAAAGTGCACTTAATATTTTATTTTAAGTTCAGAAAATATACTTTCAAGATACATTGTATTAGAAACTTAATAGCGATAGTTCGATTAATAGAAGAATAAAAAGGCACAGGAAATAACGAAAAGTATATTCTACGATAAATACAAGCGTTTATTCGAAGTAGTGCAGTCGTGATTGTATTTTTATAATTGGCATTGAACGTTTCGTGTAACGCAGCTTGGACAATGCATTCATAACGAGCAATCGACAGATACGATACGTTATCAGCAAGCACCGTTTTCAAATTTTTGTTTACAACTGTGACACCGTTCTCACGTCTGGTAGTTGAATCAGCGTGAGGTTGTTCCATGTAAGGATTCTTTGCACTTATTTTTTGCAACACTGACGATACGTCATGATTACGTTTATAAGGAAATAATTAATACGATTTTATATAACTTGTTGAATCATTTCAATAGGCTCGAATAGGTTGGTAGTTAATTAAAAAGGTGTGGTAACAGTTTTCATCGATAACCTAAATTACCCATTATGACTTGGCTTGGAACGATCGCTAGCAATATTCTTCGGAATATTGTATGTTCGGACGTACCACCGAATGTAGTTCAAGAAGTTAAGCCTGAAAATTATAGTAATCGACATATTGAATGTCGCGAGGATGGTATTGTACTTTATGGTCCAGGAGAGAAAACTCAAGAAAATTATGAAATTGTTTTGCATAGACCTTGCACAGAAACGTTACATCAGGCATATAGGTATGTATCTGATTTTTTCCTTTTGTCGTAAATAATACAATATTAAATTTATAAAAATGACACTTTTAGTTTATATCGATCAGAGGACAAGAACCAAACGAAGAATCATTTTCTTATTTATAAGGACAAGGTTCCTGTACTTATTCAGATTTGTCGCGAGGTAACTAGTTATATATTTTCATTAATTTATAAAGAAATTAAAATTACTAGTGATTATTTTATATTTGTTTGTGCAGATGTGCAATGTGAATAAAATACAAAAATTATGTGACACTTTAGTCGAATATCCTACATGGACATTAGCACATTTGGCAGCTCATTTTGCTCTCCATAACGCTTTTACTCATGCTGTTGTGAATAGTCAATTGAACAGTGGAGATGTGGAGACAGGTATGTCTCCTTTGCAAGTTGCGGTTCAAACAAATAACCTGTGCACAGTAGAGATATTGATACAAGCTAAGAGTTCATTGGAGCATTTGGATTACAACGCGAATACTGTGTACCATTATGCAGCTACGTCTACTAAGGAAATAATATTAGCTCTTGGTGGTGATCTGCCGAACAGTTTAAACAGTCGTAATAGCAATGGGCACACGCCGATGCATGTCGCGTGTCTAAATAACAAGCCTGAATGTGTTAAAGCTCTACTTTTAATTGGAGCGGATGTAAACATCCCTGCATCCGAAGGTCAGCCTTCTAGTCCTGGCTACGTAGGAGATTTTCTTCACAGTAAACCGAATGTCCTCCATGCCGAGGATATGAAATTCGGCGGTACACCGTTGCACTGGTCCTTAAGTAGAGAGGTGGTCAATGCTCTGATAGAAAGTAATTGCGATATAGACGCGTTGAATTTTGATGGACGTACAGCGTTGCACATAATGGCAATGAGGAAGCGATTGCCATGCGTGGTGGCCCTTTTAAGCCATATGGCTGCTGTGAATATTGCCGACAAAGACGGCAATACCCCGTTGCACTTGGCGGTTATGGAAGGTGCATCGGCCATAGTGCAAACCTTGATCGGTTTCGGAGCTGACATCGACGCTATTAATTGGAAATCAGAAACCCCACGACATTGCGTGAACATTGAGAACAACGAGGGTCAAAAAATTCTGTATATTCTAGACGCGGTAGGCGCTCAACGTTGCCCAACGAACATGACCGATTGCAGTCTGGGTTGCAAGTGCACCGAAAACTTCAACGGTGTCGCACCACAGGAACCGCCCAGGGCTGTACCGCGAACGGTTTTGGATCAGATGCTTCATATCTCTGGAATGGACAAGATGTCTATGCAGCGCAACAAGAGAATAAAGGGCGGTCGACTTCTCTGCCTCGACGGAGGAGGGATTCGCGGTTTGGTCCTCGTGCAGACCTTGCTGGAGATCGAGTCGATTTTGAAAAAATCGATCGTGGACTGCTTCGACTGGTTCGCGGGCACCTCGACCGGCGGAATTTTGGCCCTTGGTCTAGCGTCCGGCAAATCTTTGCGGGAGTGTCAGGCGCTCTACTTCCGCATCAAGGAGGAGGCCTTCGTTGGTATGCGCCCGTACAACAGCGAAGGCTTGGAGAAGGTGTTGAAGAACAGTCTGGGTGAAAACACGGTCATGTCGGACATCAAGAGGCCCAAGGTGATGATCACCGGCGTGTTGGCCGACAAAAAGCCCGTCGACCTGTATCTGTTCCGCAACTACGACGCGCCTAGCACGTTGCTCAACGTACCAGAGGGTTCGGCGTCCGTCGCTCCTTTACCACCGAACGAGCAATTAGTTTGGCACGCGGCGAGAGCAACCGGCGCCGCCCCCTCGTATTTTCGAGCGTTTGGCAAATTCCTCGACGGCGGCCTGATAGCAAACAATCCAACTTTGGACGCCATGACCGAGATTCACGAGTACAATCTCGCGTTGAAAGCCTGCGGACGTGAACAGGAGATGGTTGCCCTCTCGCTGGTGGTTTCCCTCGGTACCGGTATGATACCGACTAGTCCGTTGAAGGATATCGATATATTTCTGCCCGAATCTTTATGGGACACCGCGAAATTCGCCATGGGAATATCGGCCCTCGCGGAGCTACTGGTGGACCAGGCGACCGCGAGCGACGGAAGGATCGTCGATCGTGCCAGAAATTGGTGTTCCATGATCGGGGTACCCTACTACAGATTTAATCCGCAACTGTGGCAGGACATCGCCATGGACGAGAAGAGCGACGAGGTGTTGGCTGACATGATATGGACCGCGAAAGCGTTTATGCATGCCAATAGAGATCAAATAAAAGAATTAGCTGCTGTGATAAATCGCGATGTATAGGACTGATAGTCGTCGTATGAATGGAACATGTACGAGTTGTTAATTTTCCATTGAGCACAGGTATGGTATGATTGTACTGCACCCATTCATAACACACAGCTTCTCTTTCTTCATCCCCATTTCTTTTTCTCTTTCCATTGTCTCTCTTCTTGTTTCCTTTCTTTCTTTTGCATATCCGTTCATCCTCGGTGGCATTGGAGACCTCAGATCCTTTGGGAAAATTCAACGTGAAAAAAAAAGTAACGTTTTACGTTATCGATGTTCTTCGTCATCTATAAGGTAACGCACAATTCAGTTCTAATTACCAGGCCGTGGAGTTTTACGCGTTTATAGAAAGTTGAAGTATACGAAAAGGTGCAGTAGTATGCGCTTAGTATGCGAAAGATACAGTAGCTGACAAAAGTTTAAGACCAAAGATTCAACGAAATTAAATTAACTAATTTAAAAGGGATAGCATGATAAACAAAATTTGCATTCTGTGCTAATCAATAAGTAATGTTCTACCATAATAACGATAAAAATGAATGTACAGGCAATATTTGCAAACCGTAAAACTATGTTCTACATTGTCCTCCCGTCTTAAACTTTGGTCCGTTACTCTATAAAAAGATTTATTATATAAATTTGTGTACCATTTAGAGACAGAGATGAATCCCCATATGAGTTTCATTATTATAGCTGTTCTTGTAAAAATTCGAATTCGCATAAGAATCCGCGGTCTACTAATTACACTTTCACCCCCCTCCTCCCTCTCTTCTTAATCGAAAACTCCATTCCCGAAGAAAGAAACGCTCGTTTATGCGAGTAGGTGCGTGCGCGTGACTGTGTATAACAAACGGTAGAAAATAAATTGTAAGCGGCATGTGTTTAACGATGAAAGTAGTAGATGCTCACAGGTTGTATTATTTATTAGTTTATTTATTCGTTTATTTAATCGCAGAGAAGTGTTGCCAAAGAATAAATATAGCAAAGAAAAGGAACGAACCAAAAAAAAAAGAAAAAAAAGAAAGAAACACGACAAAAGCAGTTTAGAGTTTAACAAACCGTGTTCGAGGCCCCAAAGTTTCTAGGCCCTCGTTCTACCTTCATCTAAAACGTTTGTTTTCACGCCGTTAGCTCCCCGTGAACGAATCCCCCGAACGAATTACTGACCCCTCGCGAGGACTCCTATCGAGGACCCATGTAATAGGGAGGCTGCGTCATGGACGCGGAGATGTACGGGTAAAAAGAATGGGCTGAGACCGCTTGAGTTTGATACTCGTTCTCCTCGTGCATCGCGTACCCCTCTGGAGTGGTGTAATACTGGCTGTGCACGTACGCGTGTGACTTGCTCGGGCTGCTCACGTCCATGGGATACTTCAGAGGGTTCTCCGGGTACTTGGGCAGGTCGTAGGGCTTCGCCTGCAGCTCTGAGTACTTGGGGACCACCGTCTCGTGGTACTTCGCTACCGTGGACACCTCGTGGTACTTCACGGCCTCGTAGCATTTCGGGTCCACGTAGCTCTTGGACGACGCGTTCGACTCGTACTTCGTGTCGTCGTACGGCTTACCGTCCGCGATCGGATGATCGACCGGGGGGTATTTGCCGGCGGGGTCGCTCGGCCAGGTAGACCTCGAGAGATCGTAGCTGGTCTTGGTGTCGTGGTAGGTTGGCCTGTCGTACGTTTTGATCGCTGGGTCCGGGTAGAGGCGAGGGGGATACGTGCAGTCGAACGAGCTGGTGGAGTCTATAGACGTGGCTGGAGAGGACAGAGTAGCTCGGTGGTGCATCATGATACCCATTTGCTCCTCCGATTTCGGTTTCCTTCGACGCGGCTGGTACTGTTGTTGATCGACATTTATTTGTTTA
>JAOPTO010001131.1:185073-249447 GCA_033822845.1 Tetrapedia diversipes
CCCCCACCTCTTGGTGCTGCTGCACCTCTCCATCATGCCCGGCCTCCGTCGACTGTGGTGTATCGCGGGGATAAATCTGAGGAGCCAGCCACCGAAGCCGACTTTCAGCGCCAATTACAGTGTCCTTAAACGCGATCCCCGTCCGAGAACGCGCGCGAGGACCGAAAAAGATGAGGATGGCCGCTTTGGCCCATTTCGTTCTATTGTTTCTGATAGCCGACAAGGTATTCCGAGACTGACTCGACCCGACAAAGCGTGCTTCACAAGCGTTAACATAAATGTCATCGAAGATAACGGAAACGGTAAAGATACATTATTTCGTGTCTCGTTTAGCCTGTAGTCGCAACGAGCGTTTTTTTTTTCTCGACGAAAGTTACTATGCAGTTCCTGTTGCCTTTTAGCTTAACGATAAGAAGATGCGTACGAAGATTTGACGAAAAAATGCTCGTGTGCGATCAGATTCTTACACGGAGAGGTAGGGAAACCTTTTTACTTTGACACTTAACCAACTAAATGGGAGATCTATCTTTTCTTCAATAGCTGCCACTGATTACTTTTGTTATTAGTTAGTCTTGAACTGGTGTTGAATTGATTAAAAATTGTACCTTGAAAGAGCAGAAAATGCATTTGATGAGCTGTGAATAATACTAGTTCAAGATTAACTGATAACAAAATAGAATCAATGGCAGAGGAAAGAATGGGAGATTTCCCCATTTGGTTGGCTAAGTGTTATGGAATTTCACGCGAGATGAAGGCGAACCTTGTAGTAATTTGCCCACTGCGTCGTCCAGCGAGCTGCTGCATTGGTCACTGCTCGATGGCCCGGCGTCCGTTTCCGTCGCAGCCGACGATACGCCGTTACCGTGGTGGGCTTCCATATCTTTTCGATTCTTCGATCACTGATCGCTAGATATCCACATTCGCGAACAGGATCAACGGATTCTTCTTTCTCACGTTTCTCGATGAACGTTTAACAACGATGTCGATCGTCGACGAGTTTCACAGAGACGTCCAAGTACGTTTACGTGAAACGCGAAACGCGCATCGTAAGATACCGAAGCGAGGAAGAGGAGTTCGATAATTAAACCGGGGTTATCGTGAAGCGATTTATCGCGCACAGACACCCTCGTCCTTTCTCGTGGCACGATATCGGGAGTCGCATCGACTTCCGTCACCCTTCTTGAACCACGCGACGGGACTTTTCTTCTTTCCGGTTATCTCGTCCAATAATTATATCCAATTATCATGTGTTCGTCCAACAATATTGTTCGATCTTGAGCAAGATCAAGAAAAACTGTCCTTTCGAACGATCTTGAACACAACAACTGCCTCTGTTCGTCCCACGAGGTGTATCTCCCCGAGCAACGCGGTCGGGAGGAAGAAGAAAATGAAAAAGAAGAACACGCGACAGCACCCGCGGCGGATCAAGGAAACTCCGATGGCTGACTGACTGACTGACTGACTGAGTGACTGACTAGAGAAGAAACACGGACGCGGATCCGCGAGGATGTGAACGTTCGTTCGTGTTCAGGGACCGGGCACCGCACAGGTTGGTCCGTACGAAAGAGGCAGAAACGGCGAGCACACGTCTGGCACACGCACCAAACGTTGGATGGTAGACCGCGGAGGCGGTTCCGTGGACCACCTCTACGTCTGGTGGGGGGGTATCTAGGATCTTGTTCCTTTTCTGTTCTTCTCCTCGACCCGGCTCTCCGGCTTCCCCCGTGTATCCTTCGCGCGTCCATCCTGCCGTTCGAGAACCGTTCGACGTGCACGCACTCGAACACTCGATTCGTTTTCGAATTCCATACGCTTTTACGAAGCGTCCCGTTGTTCGACCGAATTAGAACGTTTCCTTCTGATCGCTTCTTCTGCACTCTTCCTGGCCGGTTTTTGAATTTCAGCAATTTCGCGATGGGTGCGAACAGAATTTCGATACGTGGACGCGTGAACATTGATGTGTCGTGTTTGCGTCGTTGAAAGCATCGCAGTTTCTATTTCGGCGGAGAAAACGCGACGCGAGACAGGAGATGTGTTAGAGCGCGGTTAGGGTGGCTGCGTGTTCCGACGCATTTAACCCTTAGCCGCTCCGTCGGCTTCGTTGCGGAGACATTCTGTTTTATTTTATTTTATTTACAGGTAAACATAAAAACAGAGAAGAGTGGAGAAAGTAACAGCGGGTTAACCCCTTGAGCTCGAGAGGCGACTGTTAGTCACCAAATGATAGTTTCGCAAATTTTCAGACTTTAGTTAGTCTGACATCAGTCAGACTCAGAGGTTAAACAGTCATATATGTAAATTTTAGTATATCACTTAACCAAATTAAATGACGTTTAATATAAGCGAATGTTAGTAAATATTTCGAATTTGAAAATTTTTGAAGCTAGTACCATCAGACGACTAATAATCACCTCCCAAGTGCAAAGGGTTAACCTTTTGCGGACGAGTGTCGGATATATCCGCCCAACTCTCGCGCTGCGGCTGGCGTTTGTCTGTCGTAAACATGTATAAGATACGCATGGATATATTAGCCTAAGAAGTCAAGTTGGCCTAAATTTGTTTGTTTATGATTTTGTTAGATTTTATGAAAAACTTATTTAAATACAGCTTTAGCTTTTATAACACAAATGCGCGACGTAACTATTTTCTTTACTGTTCCGTCCGCAAAGGGTTAATACCTAGAAACGATCGAACACGCGTATAGATTCTTATCGTTGCACGTATGCTACTCTTCAGGCATTATCGTTCGTCCCGATAACAGTTGATCGAAATAAGCGTTCCCTGTAATCGCAGAGCCTAAAACGATCGCTTCCAGGCTTGTTCGGCAGGGTTACTCGTCCGTCGTACTCGGGCCGTATAATTAGATCGCGACACTCGGTGTTTTCGCGACGACATCGGGAAAAAGGAGGGCCATCCGTGGGAGGGAAGATCGACGGGAATGCGAGGGCATAAATTCGGGAGCGAGTTGGGGCTTCTTTTTCTCGTGGTTACGCTTTTGCACGGGGAATCACCGGTTGACAGTCCCGGTCTTTCTTGCGAGCCTAATTATACAACGAATTTAATGAATGAGTGAGCTAGCAAAGACAGTGGCCCATACACGAGCATATATAAACCACGGTCAATGCCGTGTGGCGGCTTTTATGCAAGATCAAAGGGGGCATCTTGCTCGCACTTTACAGGATTAACTTGCTGGTGGCGCGTAAACGCGCACTCAGCCTCTCGGAAATGCTCGAGACACTTGGATGGATTACGGATTGCTACGTTTTTATCCCGGTGTCGACGCGAGTTTATCGCGCGGGGAAATGCGCGTCGTGGAACGAACGGAGTTTCGATAGTTTTCTCCAATAGCTTTCGTCTTTTCATAATTCACGTTTAATAGAGTACCATTAGGTCCATAAGGTACCGTTATATAGTAGGTTGCACATTTTAATCGAGACATTATACATCGATCTCTTTATATTACGAACCACTTTCGAGAATTACTACTATGGCAAACCAATATAACTCTTCAACTGATTTGTTTAATGTTCCCTTATCAATGTTTCGAGCCCAATTAGTAAATCTTTAATGATTTACGCACGTTATATTAATTAATTTGTAAACTAATGGGTTCTTTCTGTATAAATAAATAAATAAATTATGTTGTACGTTATGATTGACAGGATGATTCAGTATTTATGCAAGACAAATATATATTTGGTATATAAATAAATATATTTAATTACATTTTCACTTTAGTAATGTTTGTAGACAATGTTAAGGAAGGTTTGAAATCTGTTATTCGTAGCATGTATTCTCACTTGTGTATATGAAATGTTTTACCATCCAGAGTGTAGTACTTAATTTTACCCCTAATTGCGTCTGCTAGGAATTTTGTGGCAACGTTTCATAAGCATTGTAACTAGCTGCTTCACAGGTCACTTTCAGTATCAGTTCCACTTGACCTGCGAAGAAGTTGGCCCGTGAACGCGTCTTACATCAGAAAGTCCCGAACAATGGTAACCATATTTGAATTCGTGAATTACAAAACGGCACAACTTCATCGACTGAAAATTTTCGAAAGAACAAATAATTTTGTTGTTTCGAAATTCACGTCTTCATGTTTCACCTTTCCCGAGGATCCGCGGAAGGTGCGCGAATAAAATAAAATTGGACCTTCTGTTCCTGTTCGAGACCTATTTCCAAACATCGTTGCTCGTCGATCGCTGTTCGTCGTTCCCGATTTTGCGTGCGGTTTTATACACGCGGCATCACGCGCTGCAACCGAATCGTGCGATTCAAATTTAGCCGACCGCGAACAATAATATTGATTTCAGCAAGCCGGAATTTTGCTCTTCCTGGGATAAACATCCCCAAAGCGCACGTGGCGCCAATATGTGCTTTCGTTCTCCTCTCTCTTTCGGCGTACGCGAAGGAGAATTGGTTTCAGGGCTGTTCGGGAAACACGCGCCGCGATTTTCCCCGGACAAGGACTCTTTTCCTATTAACGAGTCCTTTTTCCGTGGAAACTAAACAAACGTTCACCCCTGGAAAGATTGTTCTAGCGTCGCGTGACGTTGCGCGTCGACAAAAGATAGCTGGCCGAAGAAACGAGGCTTTTTCTATTAGTTCGTCTTTTCTAACTGAGTTAGAAAAATAGTGCACACGTATTTTCATTATTGATTGAAAAGATGAACGTTGTACTATAGTAAATTCATTAAATTTCCACGAAAACTGATAAATTGATCATTTCGATGTTCTAAGTATGTAGTTCTAGTGTTAATTTATTAATATTGATCCAATAATAATCAAAGTATATCTATCACGTTAGATTGATTATAAATGACACGTTTTCACACACATATAATTTTCAAATCGTGCTGGTACATATGTGTACCGTTTTGGACGGAAGGGTTAAAATATCCATTTGCCTCTGTGTCGTTTCTATAATCATCTTCTTAAGGACGAATACCACAATCATACTTACAAAATCAGGTCTCTCAGCCAGTCTTATGACAGCAACGCTGAAAAAACCAACAAGTTTCCGGACCAATTTCGCAAGAATTCCAACGATGGAGCAATTTTTCCAGACCGTCAGCGGATTAGGTAACCCTAAGGCGCAGGTGATAACGCATTCTGTTGAAATACGACAGCTTCATACATAGAGGAACAGAGAGAGAGAGAGAGAGAGAGAGAGAGAGAGAGAGAGAGAGAGAAAGAGAAAGAAAGCAACAGGAAAAGGGAGAGGCAGGAAGGGGAAGGAGATGAAGAGATAGATATCGAGAGCAGAGATCGAGGAGCGTGGCGGATATAAAATAATGATTTCACCGATTCCCGGGGGTCCCGGGCCCGAAGCCGCGTCGGACACTTGAAAGGATACGCGACCCCCTGGCGGAGGGGACTTTAGGAGACGCGCTGGGTACCCGACACATGTAGCCCCCCGGGTGGCGAGCACCGCAACTCTCGGACCCCCAACGGTGACACGAGCCTACGGTACATTCTGCACTGTCATCGAGCCGCCACGATGTCATCGCGTAAGCTGGTCGCGCGACGCGTCCAAAGGCCCCTCTGCTCTCTCCCTTCGCGATTTTTTCCTTTTCCTAGGGGTCGATTTGGAGTTTTCGGAAAATCGAAGAGAGACGGCCTCGCGCGAGGCGTCCAAAGACCCTTCTGCTTCCTCATTTCGCGATTTTCCCCGTTACAAACCCTTTTTTCCTTCTCTAAGGGTTGATTAGGGTTTTTCGGAAAATCGGAGAGAGACGGCTTCCGGCAACGCGTTCAAAGACCTCTTTGCTCCTCCTTTTCGCGATTTTCTCCGCCACAGACCCTTTTTCCGGTTTCCAAGAGTCGATTCGGGTTTTTCGGAAAATCGGAGAGAGACGGACTCGCTCGACGCGTACAAAGATTCCTCTGCTCTCCCCCTGTCGCAATTTTCCCCGCTACGGATCCTTTTTTCCTTTTCCGAGGGTGGGTTGATTTGGGGTTTCCGAAAAATCGGAGAGAGGTGGTCTCGCGCGAACTCTCGGGGATGCAGCTTCCCCCTCGGGATGGAGCGATTGAGTGCGCGCGTCGACGCGGTCGCACTTGGTGCAGCGCCAGGAAAATTGCACGCTCCTCCTTGTGACGTCGTTTATTGCCAGCGACCGGTCGACCAATCGCCGCCCCCGGCGCGGGTGCGACGAGGAGAGAGGAAGCAGGGTCGAGAGAGACGGAAGGACGCGGAAGGCGCGCGAGCGAGAGAGGAGAGGAGGAAAGAGAGAAGAGGTAGGTGGAACGAGAAGGAACCCGATTGGTCCTACTCCCGGAGGATATCGTGGCCATAGAAACTCTCGTCGTCGAGGAGAGAGACGGACTCGGAAATAAACGATACAACGGGGATTCTTGGAGGGGTTGATATAGTTGGAAGAGAATCAAGCGATCGAATACCATCGGCCGTCCTCGTGGCGGACGAAGGAAAGGGCGAATAAATTTTATTTCCGTGGAATGGAAGACTTTCAATCGGAAAGAATTAGACGCTTATCGAAGCAGTAACGGAAAGTGAAACAAAATTACATAAGGTACTCACATGTAGACGATATGGAACGCATAAGTTTAAACATCTGACAAAAGTAGAGGAATCGATTTATCCGATGAACGTATTCCCTTCTTTTTTCCTTCTTTTATCACAAATTTTATTATCCCATGATTTATAAATCGAGAAATCTCACGACGAAGGATACACGATTTGTTGGATCGTTACTTCGATAGAAGGTAGCGATTCGGCGTTGAAAGTTCCCGGTCGAGACTAGCGTGCTCGTGATCCTCTCCACCGTCGGTGGACCCTTTCCCCTCGCTCCGGTGGCTTCCTCGGTGGGCACGATCGCAAAGCAACAAGTGTTACCAGCTCTTCGGCTCGTCGCCCCGCCCCCAACTAGCGGCCGCCGTCGGAGCGATCGGTGGAAACTGCCCTGAGGCGATGCAACCACCTCACTTGAGCGCCGATCGCGCAAGCAACTGGGATCGCTTCGTCCGACACTGGCTTTCCATTCTCGGTCTCACCTTCCGTGCATTTTTTTCGCTGTTCGTTCAGGAAACGAGGAACGCGATCGCGATGCTTCTGATCGCCGCGAGATCCTGACACGGGCTGGATAACATCGTTCCGCGCAACCGTCCAGTGATTTTCTGTACGATCGATCGGAGGCCAAGTGACACAAAAGTCTCTCGTTCCTCGAAGGACTCGCGAATCTTCGCGAAAGCGCTACACGTCTGTGAGAATTGTACCGTGTTCTCGTACGGTCGCCGTGGACTGTGCTGGGATCCAGTGTGTTTCGTGCGAGGTATCGAGACTGCTCGAGGGACCATCGAGTGCTGTTCGCGACGGAGATCGAGGAGTCTCGAGAAGAATCTTTTGAGAAGTAGAAAGGATTCGAGAACAGCGCGAAGGAATTGTTAAAAGTATTTGGGCGTTATAAGACGCGAATTCCTAGAAGTGACGGGATAGCAAAGAGGATCGAGGCCGAAACAGAGAGAGAGACCAACGGGGAGTTACGTTTCGCTTGAACTCGCCAGTTGTGGAGCGTCGATCGCGCTGTTCGAGAGGCGGCCCGATAGCGGAAACGAACGAAAAACGAGCAAAACGGGTCGATACACAAAGAAGAAGAACAGATTAGAATTGCCGGTGGCTTGAGTCACGACGAGAAAAAAGAGTAGCGCGAAAGATAGGGACCGAGACCTCGACGCGTTGCCGACGGCTCGACGCGCACGCCCGTTGCGCTCGCTCGGCTCCGTAATCGGGTGCAAAATTAATTAAACGTGACAAACGTGCGCGCCGATCTCTGATACCCCAGGCCATCGCCGAGTGTGTGGAACAACGCGACGGGGAGAAGTGAAAACAGCCGAGAAAGTGCGACAGGGAGAGAAGAGGGAAAACGCGGGGAGATCGGCAGACTCGCAGCTGAAACAGAAGCGCGCGAGAAACGGAAGTGACGTGTTTACCAGCACGATAAAATGGTAATTGCAATTAATCGATGAACCGTCGCTCGGCAACGTGGATACGTTCTCCTTCGAACGATGAACGCTCGTAGCGGCCGATAAATCGGTGGATTCGTCGGACGTGTATCGCCCCCTTTGCTCGCTCTCGCTCTCTCTTTCCGTAGCGATCGTGAACGAAAATCGAGAAGATGAACGACGTCATGGAAGAGGCATCCGGTTCGATCTCGTCGAGCAACGTCGTTAACAACTCCACCGACAACACCGCCGGCATCGTTAACGGCAACAACAACAATAACAACAATGGCAACAACAACAATGGAAAAGTGTCGGCCATCGCCGACGCCGCGGTTTCTGGTAACGGCGGCGAGAGGATCAGCGCGGCGGTCACCAAGGTTCTTCAGGGATACAACTGGACGTTGGTACCTGTTGCTACCAAGTGAGTTTCCCGTTCAATACTTTACCGGTTACGTACACGCGTGTGCGCTTTCCAAGCGATGCGATTAGACACGCGTTAATCGTGTTTAGCTATTCGTCGAAGATGATCGGTATTAATAGAGGATATTTTACTTTTATTAGAGCGAGAGAGTAGGGCTCGGGTGTACGTAAAACAAAGTGAAATTCTTAGATATTATATATATTTAAATTAGTTTAATGGTATAAACAACCTTAATAGTATATAAATGACTTTTCAACTTAACACAACTTCAACGATCTTGCTCCTTTTACAATCGCACTCTTTCTGCCTCGCGCTCGCATTCTTCCTATCATATATTCTTCCATACACTCGTTTCTTTTCTTTCTAATTGTCAACCTTTCTCACTCGATGCACATTCGGCTACGTTCACCAAAAATTTCTCAGTTACTCATCTTTCGTGCCTCAGAAACACTTTACTCCAAATACTCTGCGTTTACACAGTTATCGCTAAACTCGAGCACTCTTCACGTTTTCCTAGAATCGTACCCATTTGATCGCATTCCTACATTGCTTTCATTATTCTTTGAGAAAGGTCCTAGAAACGCGAACATATAAAGATAGGACTTCCTGCGAGCATCAAGCGCGTACGTTTACGTCGCTCGCGTGTCCAACCAATGAAACACGCCGTTTTTCTCGTTCGATCGATCGACGAACTGCACCTGTTTGACGGCTGCAGGAAATCTTACCTCGATATTCAGCGTGAAATTCCGGTGCTTTGGGAACGGCTGTTTAGCGAGCGTCGTTAGCGTCCGCGAGGACGCATCTTAACTCGCGCGACGGAAAAGGAGACGGGAAAGAAGGGAAAAGGGTATGGCGAGAGGGAACAAGAAGAAGAAGAAGAAGAGGAAAAGGGAGAAGAGAGGGCGTAAAAGCGCGCGCGCGCGTGGTACGAGCCTTAAAAATACGTAACGCTAACTTAATTATGACTGGTTTCCTCGGCTTGGGAAACGGCTCATGGAAAAATGTCCTCGGCTGCCAATTAACGCAAATTAGCTAATTAATGCCCGATCTCGTCTCCTGCCCTCTTCTCCCTCCTCCTGTCCCCGACTGACCATCGCGGCTCCGTGGGAAGCGGAGGAGAGATTGCAAAGGATGAGGCGATACGAAGAACGACGTTTTTTCATTCGCGTATCGAAGAAGGGAACGAATTAATGGCCGTGTGTGTATGACTGGTTGCGCCATACCGACGATCGTTACGATTCGATAAAATCGAAACGCGGTCCGAGAAAGGTGACGCAATCGTTTCGAAGCTTCGACGATTCGTTATTCGTGAATCCCGTTTCTTGACGCACTGTAGGACGAAAATGGTACGAAAATGGTACCGAAAATGCATGCAGGTTTCGGGATCCATGCAGTTGGATTGGTGCACGATTCGTTCCTCAAAATCCGTTCAGCTAAGAATTCATGCTTCCGTTTTTACTATCGATTCTCATTTTGTTTATTTATTAAATGATCATTCCTATTGCCTGTTGGCAGAATAAAAGGAACGAGGTTCCCTCGCGAGCTATCAAAATCGCGATTATTAACGCTACAATGTCACACGAACGAGACCAGGGTAAGTTGTATCGGTTAGATAAGGTATTGAAAATTTCATGACTAGTATTTGAAATGCAAAAATCATATCTTAAGTAGGTGTTTCTATATTCCTCTTTGATTCTGGTATTGCAACAGAGGGTTACGAATATTAACCCTTGATACCTAAACTACCGACCCCTGCCAGTTTTACGAATTTGAGATCTGCTAAGATCTTTCAACATCAGCCAAGATTGCTGACGCTAATTTTTTTACCATCTTTCTATCGTTCAATTAAAATATTATAATACTTCCCTTAAGTTACGCTAATTTGTTTGAAATAAATAAGGGGAATATAAAAATATACATGTTTGTAATTCGTAGTCTTCGAGTCGAATGGATTACTTTTACGGAGTAACAGTAATTTAAGTTTAGTTACCCAGAGTTAAATAAATTAATGGAGTAAGTATGCTCGTTTGAATTCGTTACACCGTGAAAGGGTTTTAGGTTCTACCATGTATCCGAGACAAAGACGTTTCCGTTGAACGAGTTGCGACGCAGCCATAGGTGTGCTGCACGGTTAGGCTTACGGAAAATTTCCCGGCTGCGTTTGAAATCTCCATGACTGTGTATCGCTATGCGCGACCGCTTATCGCGCTAACCCTCAATTATACGGGGTTATCTCGGGGTAGCTAAAGGGGGTACGATGTTTATTTCCAACGATAGGGCCCGATAAAATCGACTAGTTTTAATTCCCATGGAACCCATGAGAATGCAGCCGAACTATTGCGCGTTTCCTCTGTTTACCGAACACAATTCCACGTATGCAACTACGTGGCGCTCTCCCCTGTTCCCCGATTTATCGTGCAACGCGACCACAGTTCGATGTTTAATCTATTTATCGATTGAACGAGTTAATTCGTCATAGAAAAAATGAGCGCGCGACGAACCGGACGAGTTACATGTTTCGTCGCGAAAGTTTAACCTCTGGTTAGGAATACGTGGTGTCTCTAGTACTCCGATTGTGTTAATCGTCGAATATTTTGTTATGCTACTTAAATTAAACACTGCTATCCTTCTTCCAATGTTTATATCGATAGTGGCGGCATTTTTAACATTGCGCGAAGCACCTGGACTCCACTTATCGCAATACTTCATTTCCACTCTTGTTTACTCGTTCATTATCGAGGAACGTTGTACTCGCATATTTCAATTAATTTATTTGTTTGACGGGTAAACACCCTTTATAAAGAAGTAATACAGTAAAAATAAAAAATATTTTGTGTTAATACAATTCATTGCTCCAAAATTTTATATTACACTAATACAGAGTGGAACCTTCAAAGTGAATCCGTATACAGCGGCAGCATTTCTGTAGCGAGTAATAATAATAATAGTTTATTTACGGATAAAAATTTCCATTTGTATACTAAAACAAGAGGATAAGTATAAGTACATAACAATAACTTAACTTAATAATAAATAAAACAAAATAAGAAGGACAGAACTTAATAATTATGTGGTCGAGGTCACATTGAGCCTAAATAGTGACATTTTGGAAGAGCTTAGCGATACAGTAGCTTAATCACCGATCGCTCGTCCTTTCCAGCCTCGAAAATTGCGAAACGGAAAATTGAAAGCTTGCTCCCTCCGACAAAGGATGTGTGGTAATCGTATGCAAGATCCAGAAGGAGAGAAAATATTCGCGGCAGGCTCGCGTCGCTGGGTCCGTGCCACGCCTACGCGTCCCTGCGAGTACTCGACCACGTAAACGAGGTGTAAAGACACGAACATTTTTTGCGTATCTAGGTAAACCGCGTGTAGCGGAGTGACTCGCGACTCCCGTGAAAACCCTTGTTAGTGGGCCAGCGCTAATTACCAACGGCTCCTCGGGTTTACACACGGATTTAACGCCCCTCTTATTTCAAAGAGGCCGAAATATATACGAGCCTGTTTTCTCGAATTCTTTCTCGGCTACTGTTTTCCATCCTCCACCGGTGCTTGCTCCACCGGTCCCTCTAAGGCCTTTCGAAACGGGCCCTGTCCGCGTTTCTCCAAGTGTCTCTCCTTTTGGTGCAGATGCACGAGTACTAGATGCATACTGCTGTTGATGAGTTCATGCTTGAGAGGAACGCAGGTTTGATTGGTAGTTGCAGGGTCTAATCACCTTTGTTAACATACAATAACGTATTTTCGTTATTGGCCGCAAAAATGGACGAATTGCGTCGATTCTCATTAAAGGCACCACTCGTTAATAAACCTTTATTCAAAATTAATAATCGAGAATGGGACAATCTATAAGCTACATTGTCCTCGCCAACATCCAGCTTTCTCGCGAGTGCTACGCAATTCTTATACGTAACTATGTACAAGTTCCAAACCGTCCCTGCTGATCCCTGTGTCCAAGGAACGAGTCTATTAGGTAGCCTTACCGATCAGTTCGCCAAAAGGCATCCCTCTTTGCTTTTACCTTTGCGCCGTCCCAAACGCCAACTTACCAGTCGTGGAAGGGTAAATACGTGTACCGTGAGGCCTAATATTCCGGTAAAAGTTCGTCGTTTCCGACGCATCGGTTCGGTGCCGGTGTCGGTGTCGGTGTCGGTTCAGGGTCGCGCAAGGTCCTCGAGAGCGGGGCTCGATTAATCCCAGAAAGAAAACAGCGCGAAGAAGAAGGGCTTGTACGGCAATCACGTCAGTCACGTCGATCCCCGACTGGACGGGGCCAACGGTTTTATGAAGTCATCTTCTAGGAAAGAAAGGGATACGTCCATTCCTGCTCGTCACCCGTTGGCAGCGCCAGTGTTATTTTAAGGCCGGTTTTAAGCGTGCCGCGTTCCCCCGAATGACCTGGGGGTAGCCACGCGGATACAAAACCCGATACGCGAGGCTGCGACGCGCGTGTGTACGCCAGCCTCTGGTTATTTTCTCGTGCAAGTCACCCGATGGACGACCGACACGGGGATGCGCTTTCGAGAAATTCCTCGCCCCAACTCTTTAGCTGACTGGCCAGCAGCAGCAGCAGCCCCTTCCGGTTAACTCGCGCCATTCCCCTCGTTACCGGTCCACAGAATTCTTTTGAAGGTTTCTTCGGATTTAGCCCCTTGCAATTCGTACCGCAGCCCCTGGTGTTTAGGCAGAGACGGGCGGCCGGCTTTGCGTTCGAAGAAAACAATCGCTTCCAATGAAGATAATGTTCTCGAATTGCAGGGGTTCCGGCGACAAAAGAGCGGCCCACGTGAAGAGACCTATGAACGCGTTTATGGTGTGGGCCCAGGCTGCCAGGAGAATACTCGCCGATCAGTATCCTCAGCTTCACAACGCGGAGCTGTCGAAAACCCTGGGCAAACTTTGGCGGTGAGTTTCATGATGTTTTTTGAACTTAGAACTTCTTAGGACACGCGAGAGGATCTACCTCTTTTAATCACGTATTTTACATGTGTTTAATGCTTTCATAGAAGACAAGAGTTCACCGTATGTGAGTACCTTCTTTGATTAGTATAATATTGGTGGTATTTGTGGTTGGTATTCCATGAGATTCACATTCGTAACACTAAGAGCTGAATATTAAATTCAGTATTAAGAGAAAAGAAGTTCGAACGAACGAAGTTTCACTATGCATTACGCATAGTACGTATTATGGAAGATGACTCGTGTTAGAGCGACGGCGGCTGTTGGCGTACGAGAACGAATTCGATTCCGGTTTCTCCGGTCGACTAAATAGTTTCAGGGAAGTTCGACTCGGGCTCCGCTGGAACCGTAGTCCACGCGACCACTTGTTGCCGCGTTCTATTTTTACAGGCGATTTGGCGAGCAACCTTTTTTTTTCACGGAGGCAGTAACACGCACGCCGAACACATTCTTACCACGTGGCGCCGGGACTGCACGTGGTACGATCGTTCTCGGTTGACAACCGCGCGAACCTCGTTCCCCGTTGTTAACGGGGACACACTGGTGACGAAAGCCGGCACCGGTTTTTCTCTGCCTTCTAATTTTCGTTAATACACCGTTTTAGCCCTCGCGCTGGCAACGAAAGTATTCAGGATTGAGTATTTGTATCTTGACTAAGGACTCCAGAATTTTATTTACAACTTTAAGTGTAACGGTAACTTTCAAACTCATTTATTGCGAGGACAATAAACAGGAATGTCTGTTATCGAGTCGGTCAAACTTTGTGTTCGTAGTCGAGGGTTCAAAAAACAGGCGCCCCTCGACTTTCGCACGTTCTACTTACGCAGAATTCACTATTTTGCACATTTTTAAAAATTCAACTTTTTAAGCCTAAGGGATGTCCCCTCTGAGGGGACATCGTGAATGAAGCAGGCTACTGGGTTGCTCCCTTTCAGGGGACATCAGACTACAATGTTGTTCCGATCAATACTTTAAACCATAGTTTTTGGTGCATATTTTTTTACATCCCTCTACTTTCGAACATTCAACATCCGCACACACTTTCAGGAATCAATTATGTGGAAAAGTCGAGGGGCGTCTCTATAAGTTAACTTAAAAGTTTCCGAAGGACGAAGATCTAAACTGTTGCTCGACGCTTTTACGATGCAAAAAGTTGTTAAAGGAAACGCATCGTTGGATATTTGCTTGCTAATAAAGAAAGGGTTAATAGGAGACATCGGCGACGTTGTACCAAATGACAAGCGACGCGTAACGGCCATTTCGTCCATCGAGGAGAGCGACGCAAGAGAAAATGGCACTCTCCTCGTCGTGAAAGTCGCGACGAGTTATATACAAGTTGAAGGAGGATATTCCGTTTCCTGATCGGGACTAACGAGGTGCCCCAGTGGGCCCCACGAGCGAGGGATCACAGGACGCCGCGGCATCGGCCAGGACCCCCGCGGTGAATCATTTTACAGTACCGCTCGATCGCGATTCCGATCGCCGATACTCGCTCGGGGATCGCTGTTTAACGTCAAAATAGAGCGGCGAAGAAAGAAGACCGGGCTCCGTCTTGCCTGTGTACCCATCGGTACGGGTCTTAAAATTCAACTTTCATGGTAACAATTATTTAGCACCTTTCGAAACTGACCCAAACGCGTGTTAACACTTGGCCAACCGAACGGGGAGATCTTCCATTTTTTCCGCAACAAGGGCGCTGCGATTCATTCTATTTACTTTTGTTATTAGTCAGTCTTGAGCTACTGTTGTTCACAGTTCGTCAAATGCATTTTCTGCTCTTCCAAAGTACAATTTTTAATCGATTATTAACCCTTTGCTCTAGAAAGGTTAATCACCAAATGATGGTTTGGCAAATTTTCAGAATTTAGTTAGTTGGTTTACTAATCAGACTCAGAGGTTGAATAATCATACATGTAAATTTTAGTATATCACTTAATTGAACTAAATGACGTTTAATATGGGCGAATCTTAGTAAATAATTCGAATTTGAAAATTTTTGAAGTTAGTATCATTAGACGACTAATAATTAACTCTCGAGTGTAAAGGGTTAGTAGACTTCCGGTCGGTGAAGTGTTAACACCAGCTACCGAGGTTGAGGAACGCTTTTCTACCGTGCCATAGCGTCGCCGTCGGTCATCCACGAGTTGAGCCACAGAAACGAGCGAGTTCTCCCGTGGACTCCGCGCGGAGTTATTTGCGAGAAGCAATCGGGGAATCACGAGCCGCTATCGATATCTACGTGAGCGCGGGGGGGACGCCAGGTGTAGGCGTCGGAAATAAATCTTGCCCTTTTTCTTCCGGCTCGAAAGGTATCGCGTTCGAGTATTAGACCCGGCCTGTTTGTGGACAAAACGAAAACAGATAGGCTCGGTTCATCCTTGGCGCGTGCTAACAGCTGCCGGCCGGTTCCTGCCTCAGATAAAGGGCCCCCGAGGATCACAATAAACGCCTTGTCCCCGTCAGGTGAATTTTTCCGAACCTGCCCCTTCGTCGCTCGACGCCTCGTGCAAATAACACCGGTGACGAACAGGTAAATGCATCTTATCTGACGGAAGCAACGTCTTGATCTCGCTGCGGTTTCATGCCGGTCAGGCTACTACTACGTGGTCTTGGACGAACGCGCCAAGTTGCTCGATTAAAGCTAACCGACGATGGGGAGATAGGTAGGACTTTTGGATCCTGGTAGTTTAACCCTTTGCACTTCGGAGGCGACTGTTAGTCACCAAATGATAGTTTCGAAAATTTTCAGACTTTAGTTAGCTTGTTTATTAATCAGACCAGAAGGATAAATAGTCATATATGTAAATTTTAGTGTACGACGTAACTAAGTTGAATGAAGTTTAATGCAGGCGAATGTTAGGAAATATTTTGCACTTGGAAAATTTTGTTCAAGCTGAAGTGTAATATGCTATGTTGAGTTTTTAATAAAAAATGTGTCGTTCCACGACATCGTTAAGTTTTTGCACATATAAAAGCCCTAAGTAGTTGTCTGTGGTCACATTGATTTGCACAGTATCGTGGAAACATTGAAACAGGCCTGGTGCATCGAATAGCGATATATGGTTGAGCTGTGAGCTCAAAGTACAGAGGACTCAAAGGTATTAGGCAGCATTGGTTAGCTCCTGTTATACGAACGATCCGGTCGTTTAATCCGCCTTACTCCTGAGTGGTTCGCATAACCGGAGTTCCACTGTATGGTGCCCAATACGCAAGAACGAACACACGGTAGATATCTCGCGGCAGAGGCAGATCTAAATTAGCTGACCCTGCGTTGCATCTGGCAAGGAAAAAGAGAGGCTGCGACGGTCCGCTATCGTCAGACCCAACCGACCAAAAAAACCCCGAGGCAAAGTCCATTGACCAGATGGGGTTTCTCTCTTCTCTCTTTCCCGACCAGCGACGACTCGCGTGCGTTTTAACACGACGCATTCGAGAGCCTCCGCGAGCACCTCTCGACCCGTTCGCCAAGCGTTTCGATTCCCATTCTCTCGCTTTTTCCTTTTGTATTCATCAGTCGATGGGGCAGAGGGGTGTCCTCTTCCGATGCGCCAGCGAGGTGGCACTTCACAGGGTGGATACTGTTATCTTGTCCGTTACGAAGTGAAAAGTATTGTTGGGACTTAATCGAAACAGTAAAATTTACTCTTTCGGTGTAATAATTTAGGATTGAGAGCATTCAACGAGAAGTCGAATACTCATTGGTGGTAATTCGCCACGAAGAGAAGAAAAGTTATTAAAATGGAGGAGGAGGAGACAAATAATAATAATAATAATTTTATTTTACGGGTTAGTAGCCCTTTTACATCAATTGAGAATTTTACAGAAGGTTCGAGAGTATTTATAATGATATAAATAAAAAGTTGGTGTTATCAGACATTACGTGATTTAAGAGCAGAGACGCAAGCAGCTCTGAAAGGGTTAAGAGTACTACCAAGGAAATTTAAGTGTACAGTATACTCATTGGATGTTTACATAATTCTAGCAATACAATTTTGTGCTCTTAAATTTGTCCTGGCGGTACTATTACCGAATAGATCCGTATTACTCATTGTTCTGTTTGGCAGTTTGGAATGGATCTTTTCAAGCATAGGTGGACAGTCGATTAAGTGATTCAGGACTTTGTAGATAAATGATAGATCCACGTCAGTGTATAAGTGTCTGCATATTAATTAGGTCGAGCATTAGGATTAATCTTAAAAAATTAGAAGACCGTAGGGCCAATTTGTACTTCGAAGCGATACGAGGTCCACTTCCGGTCGTTAATTCCAGTCTGCCTGATAAGAGAGTCCGAAGTGACCCTTCACCTTAGGGTACCTGCACGCAAACTAGAACTCTGCTCCCATTTTCTCGCTTAGTCTCGAAAGTTCTTAGGTAGAAAGGGGGGCGGAGGGGGTAAGGTGACCGCGAAGAAGGGTAAAGTGCTGGAAGCGTGGAATCGTTGCAGGAATCCTCGAGATCTCGCAGCCGACACCGGAAAAGCTTATCGGTCCCGGGGCTTTACGAGCCCAGTGGGAACATAAACACGAGGAATTAAAGACTAACACGACGAGACGAGACGAGATGCGGTTTCGAGCCGCGACGCAGTCGAACCGAGAGAAACCGCTCGAGCCTCGCTCGCATACGCGCGCGTGTGCGTGTGCTGCGCGCCCTTAAGACTCCACGCGGCGAGAAACACTAACCAGACCTCCCATTTCGACTCCTCGAGTGTATCGTACGGTGATAGAAACGCTCTCGTTTCAGCCTCTTCTGACGGCTGGATACGCGCGAGACGCGGAGAATCGGTTATGCGCGTGTGAACCTCCGTCGTCGACGAATTTTTCATGCTGGGTCCACGAGAGTGTGACCCTGCGACCGTGAGCGGCGCCTGAAAGTAGCCAGTGCCTTATTAGGTGCGAACGGTATGTTTCACGTTAACCTGAAATGGTCAAAAGGGGATACTGGAGCCTTCGCGTTTAGGCACATATTAGATACATGCACAACTGAAAAATAAAAAATTTCTATTTGTTTATACCTTTGGTAAATTTCTCCTTCAATTCGTGTGATTTATTCTCTTCTTTGTGGAATATTATCTGACGACGAAGAACAACATGGCGCTCCGCATTTCCTTACGTAATACGCAATGTCGTTTGATAAAATTACTGTTGAATTATATAAAACTGAATTTTCTTTTGAAACCGTAGCTATTATACAAGCGTTTAATTACGTTTCATGCATTCAACCCCTACGTTCAAAGGGTTAACGCTTTTTGAAGCAGTGGAAGTCAACGTAGAGTAACCACGCGACTCCTTCTAATTCCACGTCCATAATCGTTTGATCATAGATTCCTGTCGGACAACGACAAGAAGCCTTTCATCGAGGAGGCCGATCGCCTACGCGTGATCCACAAGCGCGAGCATCCGGATTACAAGTATCAACCCCGTCGCAGGAAGCAAAATGGACCGGCAGGCAGGGAGAGTTCGCCGTCGAGGAGTCAGAGTAACAACGTGACCTTCAACGTGTCCAAGTCGCTGAAGCAGGAGGACGCTAGTCCCAGGGGTGTGCAGGGGCCCAACTCGCCACAGAGCGGGGTCAGCTCGTCCCCACCGACCACTCCTAATCAAGGATTGTCTCCGCCGACTCCTCCCACCACTCCCCGTGGACAGCACTACGCGAATCAGGTAAGAAAGCTGCTCGTCCTCGACGGAAACGCGCAGGGAAAGGTTGGTGTCGCGTAAAGAGAATGGAGATCGGACGAAAGGGAGCTGTAATAGGTGGATTTGAACGGAACTGTTTTGTATCACTGTTTAATAACTTGTTATGCATCTCGATCCCCTTTTGTAACAATAATCGAATACCCATTCCCCTTTTCTCAATTACTATACAAAGGTGCATCTAATAAGGTGAAGATAATCTTGGTATTTTTAATATAGAAGTTGATATATTTAATATTATACATAAAATTTTCCAATTAAACCAGAGACAGATGATTGTTAGGAATTTAATTTTATTTATAATAACGGACACATCGATAGATGTAAACTGATTTTCCAAATTTAAATGTATTTGTTAGGGGTTGCGAAGAGTTTGGAGAGGTTAAGGGTGGGAACGATAGGATAGGTTAGATAGTTTCAAGGGTGCGGACAATTAATCAACAGAATTAGATAGAATGGGTAGTTCAGCGTTTTGAATTAGAGAGCAAGAAAAATGTATTCGTGTTGCAACTGGCTTTGCAGGGGAGTCACCCACAACCGAGCACCACCATGTACCAACAAGATCCAGCGATCGGTTCATCGAGCGACTCGCCGCACCAACAACCAGGGGTGGATTTTAGGTACATCGATATAGGAGACGGGTTGCCGATCGAAGAAGGGCAATTGAATGGGCTGGGATCCTTAGGAGGCGTTGGTTTGAACATTCCGTTGAACTTGCAAGAATGTGAAGTGGAGAGTAACGAGTTGGACCAGTATCTTCGACCTCAGATGCCGCCTGCGCACGTGGCTGCTCCGACGACCACCTCGTCTCAGTGGATATTCAACAGGTACTCTATCCAGGGTGAACTGGTTTGCTGTTAAATCGTGGATGTTATTCCATAGAGAAAGGATAACGGAAACGTTGGACATGTAAATTCATTCAGTGCATTTTTTAACGATATTTAAGATTAATTATCGAAGTAGTTTTCGTTGTTCTCTATATTAGTTTATTTTGAGGCTATAAAGCAAGAAAAGATAAATTTGAATTTTAAGAAGCTTTAAAATAAAATATCTATGGTACGTTAACATTAAAACTGCTACTGAGATAGATCTCGTTCTAGCTGAAACGCAACGTTTTTCAGATACGACGAAGAGATCGAGAGACCGAACAAACGGCACTGCTCGGAGCAACCGATCGCAGAGGCTTCATGGGAGGACAGGGCGCAGACGGACATAGTCAGATACCACGAGCTTCAGCCACCCTTGCCGCCCATGCAGTACATCTCCCCTTCCCACAACCCGCACTATTCGCACGCGACCACGCAGATGAGCCACCCCCACGTGTCAACGTCCTACGCGCAGTACCAACGTTATGTACCTGGTATCGAGACCTGGCACCATTATATGTAAAGCAACGGAGAAGAGACACACCGTGACCAATCGACAATCTCAAGAACAATCGCTTTTGGGAAAAATTGATAGAGCAGCCAAATATACGAATTCAGTTAGCCATTATATTCTCTTTAAAATTTTATTGCTGGTTGTTTAAAATCTGTTTGCGTCTCTATGTATGTGTGTACGTATGTATGTATGTATGTATGTATGAATGAATGTACTATTGCGAGCCGGTGAGATGTCCCCCAGTGGGCACAGAGGCAAAGAAGGTTATTCGTTCGCTTTGCCAGCCCCCCACTATTAATGTTCACCCTTACACTACACAGTCACACGTTGACACGGTAGTAGGACACCCTCGACCAATACGGTGTGGGATGAGGCCCCCAATGACTCTAACCAATCGTACCCAAATTCCTTCCAAGGGACATTTCACCAGCTCCACGACAGTACGTATGCGTGTGTCTGTGCGCGCGGGTATTGTACACCAGTCAGCTCGAGAGCCATCAACAGGAACCGGAAACGTGCGAAACAGCCTTCGTATGTTTCGAAATCTCGATGAACCGAGCCGCACGCGCGCACAGCCACGATCTTACTCCATGACATCATTCCATGACAGCCGGCCATTCCAAAGCGCAGAATTTCAGGCTAAACAAACAGAGGCCGCTCGATACGGTGTCCCGCCGCGTGATCTAAATATAATAATATATAAGCCAACGAAGTGTAAACCGGCCGCTGCTAGCGAGAAGCGACTCGCTAACACGTTGGAGCGTGCACGGCGCTGGCACGCTCTTCAAATAAACCTGCGAAATTCGATCGGTTGTAAGTCTGCTAGCAAAAGCTGCTCGACGTGGCCGTGCGGACGCTTTAACACTCTGATTTCGAATTTCGCGAGGTGAACGAGACGGATCTTGATGGATTGTGGGATATCTATGGGAGGGGGAATTAAAAATTTCGCGGGGCCTTGTCGAGCGACGAAGCACGTAGGATCGTCGTGGTAGTCAACGCAGACAACACTGATAGTCCGTTATGCTACGTCGATAGCCGTGCTTTTGTACTTACACGCACACAGCTATATATGTTAGGCGTATTTATCGCGCTGTCTATAAGAAGCGCAGGAAGCGCGTAGAGCGTGTAGAAGAGTCGCGTAGCGCGCGAGCGATCAACAGGTTTTTATTTATAAGTACCATCTTGTGTATGCTACAGTTTGTCGGAACTAAGAGGAGAGAAACGTTTCGAAAGATGTGCGAGAACGGCTGATAGATATTGTTGAAACATCCTTTTTTTCGCGAGGATTCAGGTACACGTCTGTTCGTTATAGATCCTCGCACGCGCGACGATTAACGTTAGCGCGATTCCGATAAATTCTGAAATTTTCCGACGCTCGTAACTTCATTATCGAAGTTTCGTCGATTGTACAGATACCGTTTAAGAATGCTAAATTGCTTCTCTTATGTAACTTATGATCTATGATCTTAACCGAAGCTGGAGCGAGTCGATGACTAAGATGGAGAAGGAAAAGTGATTCAATTGGCCATCGTTAGACTGTAGATGTTTACGCATTTATGTAAAACGAACAAGATTACAGTGTATATAGCATAGAAAAATATACAAAATATTCAAAACGAAATTACATATGTATTATATTATTTAGATCAAACGAATCTTTAATTTAACTTCCGTTCATTTATAAAATAGCAATTAATCAATGAAAGTGTAGACAAATGTAAACGAGAAAAAAAATATAAAAAAATGTGTAAATAAAGAAAAAATAAATAAATAAAAAAATTAATGAATTATAAATAAACAAAGAGGCAAGAAAATATAAATAAATGTGAATGAATAAAAAAATATGTAAATAAGAGAAAAATAAATAAATAAATATAGATAAAGGAAAAATATTAATTTATAAATAAATAAAGAAATGAGGATAAATTTGCAGAAACATTCATATATATTTATTGGACCATTTCATACTGCCTGTGCGACGAATGGTCGCGAGGCCGAAGGACACATGACCGAACGCGTAAACTCGACCGGAGGAAGGTTACGTGATCGAGCCAGCCGACAGTCTCGCGTCATTAGGCGACCGACCTCAGTATATGGCGCGGCGGTACTTGATGTCGCTGCGCAATTCCCCACAGATTTCGCGTAGCCGAATTCTCCAGCCCGGTTTCCGGTTGCACGTTCGGTCCCGTCTACTCGTTGGCCATATAAAAAAGGCAGACTGCCTCGGAGGCGACAAATATTTGAGCGGTTCGTTGTACATGAAGGACGACAGCGAAAATAGGAGAACCGCGAATGGACCGTTCTAAGTTTCCCAGAGCAAACAGCGCTTATCGCAGAATATCCGTCCAACTTGGAACGTGGGAATAGAGTCGCGTCGCGACTTTTACGTCGCTCCTCGAGATTAACCCTTTGTGTTCGAAAAACGCGACCCTCCATCTTCGAGGATTCTCGATAAGACGTGTAAAAAGAAATTTTCAAGACACAGCCTAGACTCTTGACGATCAACCTATTCCTAAATTCTTTTCTTCGATTTTTCAACACGCAAACGCAGATTTTCTCCTCGTTGAGATGGCGTCGATCATTACCACTACTGGATAGAAATAACCGATGCTGTCATCGCGCGTCGTATTTCCAACGTCGTAACCGTGGTCGACGTGGCGATATCCGGGGACGCGGCGGGTGACGGTGAATTTTTTCCGGGCGAAAAAATTGAAGAGCAGCGGAAAAAGTTGACGAGAGTCAGCGTTCCGCCACCAGCTGCTCGCTTTTTCACCCGACGGTACTTGTTCCTGTGCTACGTTTCCCTTAGGCTAGATGCAGACCAGCGACTATTTAACGCACGGTCGTGTGTCTCTCCTTGTCGTGCGGTAAAATGTCGCTTGTCTGCGCAATGGGGCCTTAAAGTGGCCCTATACCCTGTGAGGCCGTATGCAAGGTTCGATTGGTGGTCAGCAATGGGTTTGAATTACAACGTAGGAACTTTAGACGTTTCGCTATTGCTAAATCCAGCTTATTTTCACCTGCACCTCAAAACGATCCGACCCAATCAATATCCGTGAGTCCAATCTCGTAGCACAGGGCTTACTTCAGTTAACTGGAGTGGGTTCTCTTGCGATTTATCCGTGTTTCCTCATGGAAAACTTTCTAGGATTCCGCTTTCGTGGAATTTCATTTTAATTTATTAATTTTACTGGTATAAACCCACCAGTGTGTACATAATAGGATAAAAGTAATTACAATATTTCAACTGAAACGAGAAGATCAAGTACAATAAAGAATTTCGTGAAATCGCCGGATCCTTGACCCCGGAAACGAGCGGGCCCCGAATCCTGGGCACAATAGGCGCCATTGAGGACGCGAGCGTTTATCTGTCTCAGCTTTCGGGACACACCTTTTATCGCGGCCGATATTATTCCGGAGGATCCTTCCGCGAACGCGGAGATGGAAAAAAATGTCGAAATCACGTCGATTTCGTCGGTCCGGACGCGAACGAATTCACGGACAAAGGGGCATTCAGTTATAAATTATCGGGACGCTCGGTCGATATAATTAATTTCCTCCGGGCTCTCTCGGTCTCTTCTCTCGTGCTAATCACCGGCGCGCTTTTAATCTCGGAATCCATAAATATCACGACGCACGGGAGGACGGAGGGAGTTCTCGCGAAAGCAGGAAGCGTTCGCGTCTTTTGCTCCTTTCCGGTTTGCAGGGGGAACTGATGGCGTTGTAGGTGAAAGGATTTACGGGGCGTTCACGGTTACATTTTTATTAACACCAGATTTACGGACGTTTCTTGTACATCTATCCCTAGTATACATATTACCAGGAAACAGGTATACATCGTAGAGAATTTGAAATTGCAGAGGCGAGGGAGAAATAGATCAACAAAAATTCCTACGAATAATGGTAATTGTTTGTGCAAATTTTGTTCATGAAGTTCGAAACCCGCCAAATTAACGGATCCTGGAAACCTAATGTTAAAATTGAATGAGCGGAAGACAGATTTGCATTTGTTGAGATTGAACGGATAACAAATTTAGTAAAGGGTAGGCTCTGGTAATGGTTTTCGCTATGCAAGCACAAAAAATACAGTTTTGGATGAATAAATTCTATACATTTTTTTTTTAAACATTACAAGACAATGTGAACGTATAAATATACTTTGATATCTTAAGTGTCATTTTCAGTTTCAGTCAACGTGACCTAAGAAACGGTAACTATATCGTTGACAACGACTTTGGGCGATGACAGTCTCGCAATCAATACGATATTATGTTATAGCTCGCTTCACTTTTTTCTTCCTTCCTTCCTTCCCATAGGTCCGGTTCCCGTTTGCGGGTTGAAACGCGTGCACGAAAATCCTGAGTACGTTGACATCCTCCTAGATTCAGTGTACGATGTAAATATTTGCCCGAAGAGAGAGAGAGAGACAGAGAAGAGGAACAGATAGGATCGATATCGAATTTTTCGACAGTTCCACCATTATATTCGGTGCGCGCACAAAGAGTCGTAAACCGTCACGCAGCTGTCCCGATTCTCCTCTATTATCGCTCGGTTATATTTTCCTTGCTATCCATTCATCGGAATCTCGGCGCGAGCCACGCGAGACCGCGATACACCAGAGATACGCGTACGGTCTAATCTCGATAATGCGCGCAACCCTTTGCACTCCCCACACTCGAAGCTTTCTTCCCCCTCCACCCGGACCCCGTGGTCGCCTTCTTCGAAATCTCGAGGATAAAACTGTTCCCCGTCTCGGCCCCTCACTCTTAACGTTTCTCGAACCCGCTTCGTCGACAGACAACGAGACCATCGAGCCGCCCTTATCGCGGTCTCGCAATCGTATTCCTAATTAGCGGAATAATTAGCGTGTTTGGAAAGCAAAGCTTCGAGAAGAGGCCTCGTTTCTCCGTCGTTGCTCCTTTTCCTTCGCCTCGAGACACATCAGGGAGGGAGGGAGGCTCGCGTGAAATCTAATCGAGTAGAGTTTACACACGAGTGGTTGGTGGTGGGGGAAATATGGAGGGGGAAGTCAGCCACGTGTGAATTTCACCGAGGTTGCATACCCATACAGATGTGGGACGGTGGCTGGTCACCGTTTTCCCGGTGAACCCCGTGTGGCTGATGCTCCTCTCTCTTTCAATAGCAAGTCAAACACGGGCATCGGTTTATCGTCGTTTCACCATGATAATTACGCGACAGATATCGATAAACCCTGCTCTCTGCCCGCTTATCGAGCAGCCCACCGTGGATCTCGCATCGCAACTCCTTGCAATCTCCGATCGATCGATTTCGAGCCGACCCCACGTGTTTCTATCCTTTTTCTTGTTTTCGCTTCGTTCTCCTCAACGTCAATCGTATCTTTGCCTTTGCTCTTCTCTTCTCTTCCCTTTCCTTCCCTTCTCTAGTCTTCCCATCTTTTCCACGCTATTCCTATTGGGATCTGTACGTTTGTCGATATAATTTATTATTTCGGTTAATGTTCGCAAATAAAGCAATAAGTAAAGGATGTAGCGTGAATGATTTTTGAACAGTAAACGTACACGAAAATGCTGAACTTCTGATTCAAGAATTATTTGATACGTTATTTTAGATCGTTTATTATAGTAGGAAATAAAATTAAAGGTTATTCAAACTAATAGGCAAGTAACAAAATAATTCAAAACAAAATCATTTGTTGGAGTAACGATAGTAAGGAATGTTTACCGCTGTCAAATTCTGAAAGAAATTTCCTTTATCCATGTCGGTAACAGTGGAGGGCGATAAAAATTGAAACGAGGAACAACGCCATCTCTTGAGAGGTATAAATTTTGGTTTCAAATCGAGAAATGTTAATAGGAATATAGAATAGCAATGGAGGTATGCGTGACGTCACAGACAAAGAGCGAAGATGTGCGACAAAGAGCGAAGATGTGCGACAAGAAGCGAAGATGTGCGACAAGGAACGAAGATGTGCGACAAGAAGCGAAGATGTGCGACAAGGACAAATAATAAGAGTTACTAACTTTGATTATGCACTCCTAATATTTCTGACTTTTTGCAGAGAATTAGTTAATTACTCATTTCCAGGAATTAATTTATTCACTTTTAGAGGTGAATCGTAAAGATAGGATCCTTATCAACGTTCACATATAAATTTCACTCCGAATTTCTCCTCAAATAATTAATTATTAATAATTATCGTGCAGCATGTTGAAACCGACTCGATTGTCAATACGAGATTTCGTTAATTTCATTTATTTAAGCAGATAATTTTCATATTTACACACGTGTGATTCGAAACACACTGTCAGCTACGTTCACAAGCAAATTTTTATCAAAATTGAATGATATTGTTATAAATTAAATAAAATGAATAATTAATTTCGAAGATTGGATTCAAAAAGTTTCTTATTCCTGCTGGCAGATGGCGGCAGTTCCCAATTCGAATAATTTGCGTTTTATCTTATTTCCCGAGTCTTTGTTAGATGGCACCACCTCCTACGAGCATACATTTCGAGCGAAAAACCTGAAATGTTAACAGGAATATAGATTAGCGTAGAGGTATGCTACCTGTTCAATATTACTATAGATATAGGAAAATAACTGACACCGGAAAATCAGTTAATTACTCATTTTTCGGGAACAATTTGTTAACTTTTAAGATTGAATAATAAAGACAGGACCTTTGTCAACATTCAAGTATAAATTTTGGTGTAAATATCGTTTTAAATAATTAGTTATTAATAATTGTTGTGGTAATGTAGTACGACTGAACGTTGAAGCCTACAGCGTTTTAATTAATTACCGACATTTATGCGTCTAATTAAAAAATCCATATATGTGATTTCAAAGAACAGTTATCTAGCTATTTTAACATGTAATTTTTATTAACATTTTATAGGTAGTTTATTTATAATTAACTGAAAAGTGAAACTGTTGTTCCGATTACATAACTGTGCGGTAGAGTATAGCTTGCAATAATATTTAATTATAATTAAACTAGGCACAATATGTGCATGAAATTTTTATCTGAATGCAGCTATTGGAGTCAACTTCGAGATGCGTACATTAAAAATTAACATTGGTAGGTTATTTACGTGAAATTTATAAAACTATCGTAGGCGTCCATCTTGCCGACTCACACACGCGATGTAATAATCGTTAATTACTAATTATACGAAGCGAAATTCGTCTTAAAATTTATATGTGAAAGTCGCCAGGGATCGTATCTTTGTTATTCAATTCTAAAAGTCAATAAATTATCTCTATAAAACGAGTAATTAATTAATTTCCAGTAATAGAGTAGAAGATATTAAGAGCACATAACCAAAGTTAGTAACTGGTCTGTCTCTATCCTTGTTCCACATCTTTTCTCCTTGTCGCGCTCCTTGAGACCAAGTCGCATACCTCTTTGCTCATTCTACAATGCTATTAACATTTCTCGATTTGAAACCGAAATTTATACCTCTCAAGAGATGGCGTTGATCGCCGTTTTAAATTTTGCCCTTTCTGTTCGTACCATGGATGATTTATCACGTATCATAGGAGCAGAAAACTGTACAAATGATATGTAGAACCCTTTTATTAATTGTTGGTCCATAAAAAGGGCGAAAAATAATAATTTCAAGGAATTGTATAATTGCATAATTGCTTAATTGTATTGTAAACTGAACAGTTAGAGAAACATATTGGTAGAAAAGTAGTTGGTTTACAAAAATTTGAATTTCAGTTTGTTTATATTGATAACCAATGTTTATTTATATTTTCACTTTATTTTAATTTGTTTCAAGCGATTTCTTGCCATTTTCTTGGTCAATCTAATTTTATAATCGTCCAAGGTTCATCCTATTTAAATTATACTTTTATCATTAATTATCTTATCTTATTTTCTCTAACTGCCAAGGAAAACGGATTGTAGGGAGAAATAGTTAAAGATAAACGATAGAACGCTTCAACTGATATGCTTAAAAAGTTTATTGATTCCAAGAATTGGTCAAATACACAACGATCTATAAATTGGTTTTACTTCAACGACGCCAACACTTTTCTTCCTTCAATTTTTCTTCTGCTGCTAGTTAATCCGTCAGTGGTAAATGCTTTGGTCCGAAGAAACTTCTTCGTTCTCCTTCCTTGAAATTCTTTTATCCTCTTTCTTCTCCGAATTCTATGCAAAACAGAAAAGAATGATCATCAAAAGTTTATAAAATGATTTTACATACTACAATAATAATATTAATAATAATAACACAATGTGTATGCATATGTTATGGCCATCATATAAAAATATTAAATATATCAAATTATTAATAACGCTATACATATTGGATCGCGAAAACTCTTAAACTACAATAGCCTACATAAATGCGCTACACTATAATAGAAAAGTGCAAATATAATACAAGAAATACTCTAATACAAGAATCCTAGATACATTAAACTGCGTAAGGCTAAACATATTGGATCGTACAACTCTTGAACAACAATAGTCTACATAAATGCGCTACGCTATAACAGAGAAGTACAAACACAAGAAATGCTCTAATACAAGAATCCTAGATACATTAAACCGCGTAAGGATAAACATATTGGATCGTATAATTCTCGAACAACAATAGTCTACATAAATGCGCTACACTATAATAGAGAAGTGCAAACACAAGAAATGCTCTGATACAAGAATCTGTGGTACATTAAACCGCGTAAGGCTAAATATATTGGATCGCACAACTCTTGAACAACAATAGTCTACATAAATGCGCTACGCTATAACAGAGAAGTGCAAACACAAGAAATGCTCTAATACAAGAATCCTAGATACATTAAACCGCGTAAGGCTAAACATATTGGATCGCACAACTCTTGAACAACAATAGTCTACATAAATGCGCTACGCTATAATAGAGAAGTGCAAACACAAGAAATGCTGTGATGCAAGAATCCTGGATACATTAAATCGCGTAAGGCTAGATACAATAAGATAACGCAACTCACAAACAGAGTATTTCCCACGCGGCAAAGCGAAACACAGCCGTCCGCCGATCGGGCTGGTTATCTCCCCATTGGCAAGTCAAAGATACGCGAAGACGGATTCCCTTGAAACGCTAGGGCTGTTTCCCCTTTCGCACGAAGAGCCGATGATACTTTTCCCCCGCATCTCGTGGCTGTTGCCTGTTAATTGCTAACGGCGACTCAAGATAATTGGCATTCGGCAGAGAAAGAGAGAGAGAGTGATTCGAGATACGAGGCGGCCGCTAGTTTCTCGGAAAGAATCCGCCTCTGTTTGTACGTTTTTCGCGTTGAATTTGCGCGCCGACATGCTCGTCTCTCGTTCCTTTCTTCAACGCCGATCGTAGATACCGTTCAAAGACCCTCGTCCTCGCTCGTTCGGCTTCGCCTCCACCTTCCTTCAAGGCCTTCGTTTTCTTCACCCCGTCGTCGGTTATTTCTTCGCCGTTCGCCTAGGCTGAACGCAATAACCCTTTCCCCGGAGACGATAACAGCGTCGCGACGGCGATCGCTCCTCTCTTCGGTTCGCTATAATTAACGCTAGGCTTACGGGATCCGTCAATTCGATGGGTTTCGCACTTCATGAGTAAAATTTGCATAAATAATTACTATTATGCAAGTATGTAGGAGCAATGCAAGTATACATAAATTTATTTCTCTCTCGGTTCTGCAATTTCAAATTCTTTTTGATGTATACCCATTCCTTAATATATTTTATTATTATTATTTAAGTCACACGCGATTTCGTCACCGTACTTATAGTCCAATATTATTATTTTGTAATAATTTTTGTAAAAATCTCTAAATACACATTGCATAGAAGTGGAAACCCGTTCAATTTGTTTAAAATTCTTCGGTTTACAATGAGAATACCTACTCAATGGTTTGAATGAACGTGTTAAACGAATGCATGAATTGCGACAAAATAACGAAGTCTATGGCACCTGGTACGTGTCCGTCATCTGTTCGTGCGTCGACAGCATGAACGTGTTTAATCGCATCCTCCGTCTAGCTGTCTGTCGCCCGAGCTGTCCGGGATGCACTTTTCTTCCTCCCTTTTTGCGCGAGCTCTCTTTCCCGATGAAGGATCCCAGGTCTTCTGGACTGCCCTCGAGTTGCTATTAGCTACTCGCTAATGGTTGTCCGTGCAAGCATTTTCAATCGTTACGTAAAGCTGTTCGAATAAACGTGTGAATTATTCTCATATTTTAGTATTTTAGCGCAACCCACCTGGATGGCGCTCACGACTTACCAATGCGGTGGGACTTATATTTTGGGGAGCTATGCCCTGTGGGCTCACCTTGTATAACAATTTTTCAATACTACAAACCATAATTAAAATTTTTAAAAAATTCTTCATTTTACAATGAGGATACCTACTCAATAGCTTGCACGGAAAAATCAGTATATAGCATATACTCCCCACGTGGCACGAAACGTGTTAATTATCCATTTAAACGAATAAAGTTTAGCATAAGAAAACGTTTGTCTCCCTGTGTCGGTTCAAATACCCGAAGTTCCACTCAATTTCTGATAGACAAAATATGGCACCTCACGCGATAAGGTTTGGTCAACACTGCTGCACAAGTTTGTCCAAGCTTAACCAGAAAGGGGTAGGCGATTCTCGAGAAGAGGGACAGAGGGAACGATGGAAATTTCGTTGAACTTCGCGAAGACGATCGCAACCAGCTCCGCTTGTTTACGGTTTATAGGGACGGCGGAGAGGATCCCGCGATTTTCTATTGCAAATTACAATGATAAGTCGAGGCAGTGATAACCACGGAATGCAATAAACTGTTCGATGCCGACTGAGACTAATTGCCGCTCCGATTACAATGTCCCCGGCTATTATTGTGATTTACAACCCGAGATTACCCGCTCGGGCGGTCCATCGTCCGATCATGCGTTCTGCTCGCGACGTTTCAAGGTATGCACGCGTTGCTCTGATCGGGGACGAAGATACCCATGGGGATGAAATTGAAAATCAGGCCAGGGTCTTCCATTTTTCTCGACCGTCCTCCTGACCTGCGTTCTCTTACCGTTTTCTCTGCGAAATGACGAAAGCGACAGGCACTGAGTGCGAACTGTCTCGTTTCAGCGACATATTGTGTTTCACATTGTCCTGTCGTCTTAAACTTTTGTCCGCTACTGTACGCGTCCATAATCCACGCGAGTAACTTTCGCCAGAGACGCATACACGCGTCTATAGTGTTAGATTTCGAGGTTTGGGGTTTTTAAATGTTTTATTCTTGCCAAACTTTGATTTACAAGATCTAACACGTAACGAAGTATAGAAACGAAAGCTACTGCGTCGCTGCTGGTGAAAATAAGGTCTGCCCTAAGTTTCTTATTGTCTATATAAATATCTGGGAATTTAGGGTAGTGGGGTAGGAAAAGTACAACAGGGATAGAGAGAGGGTTCAGGAGTTGACGAATAGATATGGGATAGATGACTTGGATGGATGAGTAACGGTTCAGGGTTTAGGACGGATGATTCGAAAGGATGAGTGGTGGTTCAGAAGTGTAACTATTTAAAGGAGATGGGACTGATTGTCTTAATTAAATAAGCGATATCTAACAATAGTTCACACTAGTAGCTTTCGTCAGACGCATATACGCGCTCATAGCAGTCAAAGGGTTAAAAGCACGGTACAGAATCATGACCTCTACCCGATACCTCGACGCGCGAGTTGACCATCGGCGAGGTCCCGGCTATGGAGACGTGGACTGACGGAAAAGAAAAGGAGAGACGGAACGAGGTGCGGGAGAAGAAGCAGAAGAAGCAGAAGATGATGAAGAAGAAGAAGACTTGCGCGCAGGAGGGACTTTTTGCTCGGCACACATGTGGCTAGCGACGAGGCGAGGCGAGGCGAGGCGAGGCGATTCGGCCCCGATAAAAGCTCGGCCCGTTGCTCGTGGACGGCGCGCGGGCCCAGTCGACGGGACGAGGATGTCCAGGGAGGAAAATAGCGGCAGAACGAGAAAGAGGCATCTCGGGCAAGTTAAGCGAATCGCGTGTGCGATGGTGCGCACATCCGTGCGACGAAAGAACGAGACGGAGGCCCGGGGATCGAGCGTGTGCCGCGTGTTACAGCACGTGCACAACCCTTTGGCTACTTCTGGAGGTTCTGACCAATCGTTCCCCTACTGGTTGAGTTTTATTTGTACACTGTTGTTGGATGCCAACAAATGTGCAATATTAGTTACCAGTCATAGATGCAAATGAATCACTTCTTGTTTCATAGTCAGCCGACCTTTGCCGCTAAGTCCAAATCCTTTGCATTCCTTCCTTGATCCTTCCTAGGCCATGCTCCCCATATAGATAAATATATATTACTAGTATAACTGTTATATATAACTAGTATAACTAATATATATGTAACTAGTAATAACTAGTTCGTGAGCGCAAAAGACCATTCTCTGTAAAATCAGGGACACTAGTCGGATTTAAGAATAAAGTTTGTTACTCGCCTTTGTTTTGGAACGCAACACAATTGTAACATGGATAATTGATACACGGTGATATACTGTTTTCAGAACCGTATTTCAGACACTTGTATAAGTATATAATAAGAAACGTGTAATGAATAGTATTCAATTACTATGCTCCAACAACCAGTAGAATCTTGATCCTTAACAGGGAGACGAATGTGTTCTCATAATAGAGCTTTCGGATAACAGAACGCGATCACGTTTTCTTATGCTAAACTTTATCGACTTAAGTGGATATTGGGGGAGGTTTTAACGGTTAGTCGAAACGTTTGCCTGTGCTACATTTTTTTCTTCACCAATTGACCTATTCGACGAGGACCAAGATCTCGAAGGTGGTTTCCTGTTTTCCCAAGGAGAAGAGAAATGTGACGCGATGGGGGTCGTAAGCGCGGATAGGTCGGGCGGAAAAAATAAATAATCGAGCGTTCGAGAGTGGCCCCACTCGACGAAACAGAGCTTCGCTCGTTATCGCCACGAGAAATGCTTGGTATCGTCGCGAGCGAAAGCGGGACTTTTACGAGTGGGAATGTTAAGCGATCTCGTAAAAATGTCTGACCGCGATTTTCTGGAAAACTCGTAAATTCTCTCACCGGCCACTCGTAACTCTCTCGACAGCTTTTCACGATCGTCTCTCGAGGGTCGATGTTTCGGTGAAATCGAGCTTCATTTGCTTTGCTCCGTTCCCCCTTTCTCCGATTATCGACAAACGCATACTTTTCCGGCATTTGCCGATCGTTACTTTCTTTGGAATCCTTTCATTCTTTGACGTTTCGGCACTGAGTAAATAAGTATTGTCGTTTTAAACTTTGAAGGTATTTTCAAAATGTTTGCAGCAGTCACGATTGTACCTATCTATATTGAGTCCCTTCACTAAATTTCTGATAAATTTTTAGCTAAAGGGGGATGTTCGATTCGGTGAACCCAAATTCTTCCCTTTTTATATTCAAATGGTCCCTAATTGTAAAACTATCTACTATTAAGGTATACTATATTAATTTCCAGCAACATGAGCTATAATAATTGCTCTGCAAATAAATTAAAAAAATCTTGTGAAAAATTACAATTTGTCATTTTGGACATGTGGATCCATGAAATAATCTACGGTCTCTCTATCGTTCCTTTCTTCCCTCACCTGTTTACATACCGCCCGTTATAAGCTTCATTTTTTCTCAGTTGACCCGTAGATATCGAAGATACGAAAAACTGTGGCGTACAGTTTTGTCGCTCGATCTCGAATTACCCACCACCCATCGATTCGGTTTTACGATCGCGGATCGTGGTCCAGCGACACGGCCCGGGCGACCGCGACCGCTCGTAAAAGAGCAACGACTTGTTTCGTCTAATAGCTCAAAACAGTGTCGGGGCCCGCGTAGCTGCCACCACCTTTGCACCCTCCACGATAAATTTTCTCGCGGTCCTGTCAAAATAACGCAAGGGCCCAACAACCAGAGAAAGAGAGAGAACGAATAAATCTCGCGTGGTTTCGTATCCGTAAAGAGCGACACCGGTCTATCGGCTCGAAACACGAGAACTAGCGTGTCCCGTCTCGTGGCCCAATTTGCCAAGGGCTTTTTTTACGAGCCACCGCTTAGGTCACTGGGAAGAAATAAAGTGAAGCAGTATCGGCCCCGTCGTTTTCTCTTCTCGTCGATGCGTAACAAATAGCATAAAACTTACGACGTTGCTCCTACGAGTCACGATCGAACGTTACACGACGAGTTGTTACGTAGCGTTAGAGGCGATATAGCAACGGGGATGTGGCGGAGATTCGCATCGATCTCGAGCGGGCTGTAAATTTTACAAATATTCATAGATCAAAGAAAGCAACGAATAACGTGGAACTCTGTTAATTGTAAGATTGATAGTTAGGATTATCGATTATCCGGGTGATTAACGCTAGATTTACGGATGGACAGATGGATACAGGAGCGGTTTTCGCTGGTGGTAGACCTCGAGAGGGTGTCCTCTCGATACAGGGGGCCTCTCGGAAGCGAACCCGATCCCCGAGTGGAAGGATAAGAAGAAAAGGGGTTAGGTGGTCTGGTGGTCGAGCTCGAGGACACTCTGGTCGGCGTTTCCTCGAGCTGTCAGGATCGTGACGCGCCAAGAGGGCCGAAAGTGGCGGTGTTCATCGTCGAAGGGTCGGCCTGCGAAGACCACTGTTAGGATGCATACCATTCTAAGGTTTCCCTCTCCACCCCCTCACCCTCTAACTCTAACTATCTCTTTCTCTTTCTTATTTCCCTCTCCTCCCTATTTCTCTGTATCCCTATCTCTTCCTCTTTCTCTTTTTCGTTTTCCTCCCTCTCCTCCCTCTGTCTCTCTAACCCTATCTCTTTCCCTTTCCCTTTTTCTCTCCGACTCGCCCGGCTGCGTTCCCTCAAAGTTTCGTGGTTGCACGCTGCTCTCGGACGTTTGGTTTTTCTTACGTTCGGTTCGTTTGACACTTGATAGCGCTCAAGCGTGCATAGCTTTGCGCGCGTAGCGACGCAATCTGGGTTCGCGCGAGAGATCTCTCTCCGTCGCCACTCGTGAGCCATCTTCTTCTTCTGCTTCTTCTTCTTCCTCCTCCTCCACCACGTCGTCCTCTTGCTCCCCTTCGCCCCGCTACTCTAGCTCCTCCGCGAGAAGTCGTTTCTTGCCGCAGCTCGTCGTCGACCGATACGATCTTCCCCGTTTGATAAATCACTACCGGAAATTCCGGCAAAAAGCCCGAGCGCTGGTTCGCGCTCCAGATACCTAATTGGCAGCCAGCATCCGCTTGTTTCCACGGGAGGAAAGCCCGGAGACCGAGACCGGGACCAGGCCGAGCTGGGCTGCGATTTCGCTGTAATTTTCCCTGTTTTCCCAAACAATGCTCCCGATTGTGCCCGATAATTATTATCGTTGCGTAATCGCGCGACTCTTACGAACGTGCGCGGTGTCGCCTGCAAAGGATCGAGCGATCTTTTCCACGTTATTACACGCTTCTTCTGCTTCTTCTTCGTCTTCTATTCCTTGCCCCTTTCTCCTCGACGTATCATAAATTTCGAGGCGTACACGCGCGCGCCGCAGCGCGTGCTGGGTCCGGCAACGCTCGGCCAGAGACAGAGGCCCCTTTGTGCGCTCCATTTATTTATCCGTCAACAATTACACCCCGGCCACGGTGAATGAGAATCGAGCAACGCGCGCGATCCACGACTGCGCTACGATCGTTTCCAGGATCCCTGTTTTTTCTGCGAGGTTTTCCTGTCGTTTCTACTGTTGTATGATTGGCTATATCGCAATAGTTATCCACTCGACATATTCATCTCTTTCCAAATATTTTACCGCTTACTAATAAGTCATCCATGCGTTTTGATCCTTAAGTCACTGGTACTTCTTGAACTCCAAATTTTCCTCACCTTATCTTATTCCTAACTACTCCGTTTTATCGATCCTAAAAAGGACTAGAATGAAAGCGAAAAAATAGACTTGTCCTAGAACAGCTGTATCGTATAGTTGTATTAACCCTTTGCGCGTGAGAGGCGATCATTAGTCGTCAAATGATAGTTTCGCAAATTTGCAGACTTTAGTTAGTTTGTTTATTAGTTAAATAGTCTAGAGGTTAATTAGTCATATGTGTAAATTTTAGTATATGACTTATCTAAACTCAATGAAGTTTAATATAAGCGAATTTTAGTAAATATTTTGCACTTGAAAATCTTTAAAGTTAATATTGTTAGACGATTGACAGTCAGTCACCTTACACCATGGTGCAAAGGGTTAGATCTAATTAACCTTGCCGGACAAAACTCTTCTCTTAAGAATTCCTCGTGTGTTGCACTCGTTATCAGAAAAATACAACACCATACTTACGAAGGGCCCAGGTTGCCCGATGTCGATGCGTGGCGACGATTTGTCAACAAAATCAGCTTTCACAATGATCTCAGAATCAAATCTATCTGTCAAATCATTGTGAAAACCAGTTTCGTCTTGGCTCCGACTGGACATCGAATCCTGTCGTTGTCTGCTGAAGATGAAACGGGTAGCGATCGATCGACGAACCTGATTCTCGCGCGTGTTTCCGGTGCGATGGTTTTAAAGGGAACATGTTTTCTTTTCAGGGGCTCGTTTACGGTTTGTTCCGACGAAGCAGGGAAGGGATTAGATCGGGATGCATCGCTGGTCCTTGATGTTTCGTGGGAAGCTTCGAAAATAAACCGTTAAAAGAATCCTCTCTCTCTCTTGAGAGAGCTGCTTGATTGCGATGCAGTTGATTCGCTATTATGTCTTACAGCGAATTAATTGGAGTAACTTATATCTCATTCAAGGCATTTTCATTAACACTATTAATTTACGGAACTCCTTAAATGAAATACAAATATACCCAAATCTATTTATTTATCTTTCTCTCGGTTAAAAATTTCAGCAGTCTTTATCTGAATTAAACGAGCGTTAAGATAAGCAAATTTTGACTTCTATAACTTTTCTGTTTCGTATTTGGAAATTGTTGAAGACAGAGAGTTGCCTTTCGAGTGCAAAGGGTTAAATTCGAAACTAAAGGGTGAACCAACGATATTCTATAGATTCGTTCTCTTATACACAGAGATTGACGAAAATCGTCCTTTCGAAAAATCGACCAACTCGGTAAACATTGCTAATTAAAGAACTCTCTTATTTTTCATACCGATAACGTTTCCAGTATCGCGGAACGCGTTGATAACGCGGCTCATTAATAACGAGGTCGCGATGACGGGGAAATCACGAATCCGTAAAGAAGCCAGTCGGTCGAGCTTCCATCATTTTTTTTCGTTTTCTTCTATTTCTTTGCGTGCTTTCGCTAATAACCGAACGTGAGGATCGATCGACGTACACTATTTTGCACGTGCGTTATCGGCCAACAGATAACGGGGCTGACGGTTACACCAACCGGGCCCCGATAAAGATACGACGTGAACCCGCGACCCCGAGATGGTTCCGTGGAAGCAAGCGAGACGATGAAAAAGAGTCCTCGAGATCGGTCGCGAAAGTTGACTGCGAATCAGGGATTATCCCGAGAAATTCGTCTTGTTAGGATCCCTCTCGCTTCGACGATCTCCGTCATCGTCTATCTCCCCTTTTCGTTCGCGCAACGTTGCTGCTGGTCGAAGGGAAACGAAATTAACAAAGATATACGACAGCTGATATCGGTAACGATTTCAAATACCGTACGGATTCGCCGCTGATTACGCGTATCGAATCCTTCCAAGAACCGGGCCGCTAGTTTTATCTAATTAACGCGATGAGACCGCGACATGCGCTTCTCCTCGTTCCGGCTGGTCGTAAAAGTTAACGAGCGAGGATTACCAGAATATCGCAACGACCGTTTGGCGATGTCGGTGGTGAAGGTCTTCTGCCCGGAGGGGGCAAATTCTTTTCGCGTTCCTTTTTCATCGTTAAACGATAAACGACGTGCACCAAGTGTTAAGCCTGACGATTAGTTTGTTGAAGAATGTAGGGACAGATGGACGATTCGTTTTTTCGGTAGCTCGTGTAGGTTGAGGGAAAAGCATCGCTAACTGTGTTACCGATGAAGTTTTATCGGTAACGTAGAAAACACGGGGGAATCGTTTTACCGACGGCTAGTTTCACATCAGTTTATCAAAGAAAGATACAAACGGCAACTCTTCAAGTTGGTAACCGTCGGTATTACTGTGAACGAATAACGAAATAAGCTTCGTTACCGACAGTATTCTACGTTACCGGCTGTCAAGAATGGTACTTCGCGTGTAATGTCGATCATTTAAATGCCTGCCACTTTTAACGATGTCACGCAAATTGAATTGTAAATAACGTTACCTGTAAGATGAATTGTACGACACAAATCATACGCTATACAATCTCTCCACTCACATATATTTCATTACTCACGATACAGCAGCGGTATGTAAACACAATCACTTAGGAACGTAGCACTTTTTTTCCCCCACAGATTTGACGTTCAACGAGCAAAGGAAAGTCGTTTAAGAAATTTCAACGACCTCCGCGGACGCGTTTGTTGTGTTGCAAAGCGACGGAAAGAGAGAGATTCGAAGGAAAGGAGCGAAGGCTATCACGCAACAGGGCGTAGTAAGAGGAAGAGGCGTAAAAGTCATTCAGACCACCGTCGAGCCATTGATAGAGGCGACGAAGCGAGGTCAGCTATTTGTACGCGTGACAGACCCCTCCAGAGAATCTCGCGTGTAGATGTGGATCGAGGCGCACACGCGCGTATACGTGCACACGTACCACACACAACGCGTCGCGCGCACGCACGTGCACATCCACACATGTCGTTAACTAGCGCACATTTCTGTCGACGAGTTCTATCGGCACTGCGTGAATTTTCTTTTCAGAATTTCGACGTACCTACTGTTCCGAACGATCGTAGGCCAAATTCCTCGCTCCCCTCGATCTACTCTTACCGATCCATACATACTATTCGAATACGTATCGCGGGCAATATTTTCTTTGTCCCCCAAACAAGTGTACCACGCAAAAAATCCCTAGCCTATGTTACCACAGCCTGTTCGTGATTCGTCACATTATTTTCGTACCTTTCCCCGCGAATCGGTTGGCGTGTCGAAAGGCTGGGCCTTTCGGTTCAACCTAGAAAACGATAAGGAATGACGTCGAGCCAGGCCGATTACGCAACGGTATGTTGTGGTCGAAAAATGTTAAAAGAACGGATCGATTATGTAAGTATGCGACGAACGAGTTCTCGAGGCCTGCTGCTCGCTGCTCGTTTCTTCGTCCCGTGTTTATCGCTATCGACGCGTAATCGAAGCCACGAGCGCATACGCGTTATATACGCGGTAGAAAAGGCGGATCTTTTCCATGCACGACAGAACGTGGCGAGGAACACCTTGACAAGGTTGCCACTCTTGGAATCCGCTTCTCCCTCGGCATACCGACGGAGTGCGTAATTGAGCGAGCGAGCGAGAGAGAGAGCGCATCGCGGTGAACGCGCGCGCACGGAGAATGAGAAAGGATACAGCCGAGAGAAATATTACGTGACCGAGAGACGACAGGAGAGGAAAACGGCGAACAAGCGGGGAGATGTTACCTACCGCGAGTACAGGAGACGACGACGATTCGAATTAGGCGCCCGTCACGTGACACCAGCGTACACCTATGGCGGAGCGGCTGCTTGTTGTTTTCGCCGCGACATACCTAACAGCGAACGGCAAAGAGTACAGTCTACGCTTATCTATAACCATACTACCGTACCATATTGTTACGCTGACACCGAGCGAGTTACGCTAGTGACAATCATTAAACCCTAGACTTTAAACTGAAACAGAAAGCTACGATCAATCGTAATTCTGTTTGTCATTAACAGACGGCGGATTTTTATGCAAATTCGAATCTTCATGAATTTAAATAAAGATTCGTTTCAGCCTCTAAACTTTATAATCTGCAATTAACCTTAACTTTATTTTATACACTTCCACGCATCGTGCGCGCATTATGGTTTCTCCTGCGTTTGAATTTCTTTATGAACACATAAAAATCCGTGGCCTGGTTAAGTTCCACCAAACAGGACAATACGTTTCCCGCTGTGACCCATAATAGGATGTACGGTACCTTTCTAGTCGGCACTGCCCGAGGAAGGGCCGTTCACCGTGCGCGTTCGACGAAATTCGCGACACGTTCTCGCTTCCAACGAAACGGACCGCCGCGACGGCGATGGCGGCGGCTTTCGTTGGATCCTTGACGAACAGCAGCAGCAGCAGCACAGCTCGCTCGTGGCACGAGTGCTAAACAACACGCTCGCAACGTCGATCGGAGTATGTACGCGGTAGAGGCTCCTATCGAGAGAGGCGAGGAAGGAGAAAGAGGGCCACGAGACGAAACGTCGGCAGAGGTTGCTGAACTTTCTACGAACGACTAGCGCGCGCGCGCTCACGCTCGCCTGCTCGGTACCATCGTTAGCATCGGTAGTTTAACCACAAAACGGAGCAACAGAGGCATATTGTCACGTAACGTGCGCGTGTACGAGCCGAACGGGCTTCCTTTCGCGTGGTCGTTGCTCCTGCTTTCGCGGATTCTTCGCGGGGCCGCTTTCAAGTTCGCCGTTCGAAACTTTCGACGAGCACTCCCCGCACGTGCAGGCAGCGGACAGGCCGAAATTATTCGCGCGGAGACGAGAAGTCGGCTAATGAAACGATACCGAGTTCTGAATTCGATTATAAATATGAAAGTATCGAAACGCGGGAGAGCAGGAAGTATCAGGATTCGATCGGGACTCGTTATTCAATTTCATCGTAACATCGTCGCCTACCTGAAATTGTCCGACGCTTTCTTGCCTTCTTTCTCTCTCTGTCTGTCCCTTACTCTGTTTTACTCTCTAGATCGGAACCTTGGCGACCGATGGAAACGCGAATGAATGAAAGGAGGACGAGAAAAAGGTGGCCACCAGCACCCATGGACGCAAGGCGCGCGCGTGGGCCGCGCGATTCAGCGACACTCGCCGACGTACGCGGGACGCGTCATCCTTCTATTCTTGGACTAGCTAATTGCCCTAATTAAGAGGATTGCAGCTCTGGAATAACCCGACGAGTTTATATTTGTCCGTCGGCGCAGATGCGAGCGAGGAACGATCGACGGGACGAAACGTTGCGCCGCTGCGGATCCCGGCAACGTCGATCGCGCTTACGCTTTGCATCTTCCCAGCCGCGACCTCCTTTCGCGAACTTGGGTGAAAAGCGTGGTCTACGTTTAGACCGGCGCGATCCACCGGCGAGAACTCTCTCGGGTCTCCGATCCGGTTGGCAACCGGAGAGGAACGACGACGGGGAAGAGAAAGAGAGGCTCTGGCCAGAGGAGGAAGTGACGAAGTCAAGAAGACAAAGTCAAAGCATAGGCTGCTATCGAGAGAGCGAGAGTCCGAGGGGAGGAGCCAGCCGGTGGAGCAGAGAGGAGGGGGTTTGCGAAAAAGTAGGACCATCGAGAGACGAGAAACGGCGCGCCATAATTTTTCGAATAAAGTAAAAAGGGCAACTCGATCCGCAGCGATCGGTGAGAATCGAACAGCCGCAGAGGCGGCCTGCCGCCGCCGCCGCTGGCCTCCCCCTCTACCGATCGAATAAAGATAAACGCTTGAAAATTCTCGTCTACACGGTATCGATGCCGAGCCGAGAATAGAGACGCGAAGAAAATCGACGGGAACGGGCGGCGGATGCTATTTTCATGGGATTTTTCGTAAGGGTATGCACGTACGTATGCTTAGGTTACAGGTACTCGAGTAACGCACAGAAACGCCTTCTTCATAGCGTACCCGCGACTCAGACGTATGGTCGAAGAAGACGCAAGGAATGTACGAATGAGCGAACGATGACAAAGAGTTAGACTTAGACTTAGACGAAGAACAAGACGAAGACGAAGAGGAAGAGGGAACGACCGGCGAGGACTCCCTGGAGAAGGAGCAGGAGTCGAAGCAGAGAGGAGAAAGAGAAGGAGGAGGAGGATGAGGAGGAGGAGGAGGACGACCACCTATACAAGGACCTACGCGGCCAGTGGGAATGGAATGCAGGTACGAGTCCAGTCGCCGAGTTTACTCTTGCCTCCTCACCTCATGATCGGCCTCCTCCACCTTCTCGTTCTTTTCTTCCTCCTCTCTCTTTTCTTCTCTTTCCCTTCGGTGCCTCTCTACACTAGGGAGCCGACCCGGTGCTCACCGAATCACCATCGTGTTCCACCTACCGGCTTCACCACCTACTACCACTTTGTCGCTCGTGCCTCTTCTATATACAGAGCTACTACTAATAATGCTATCACCAGCTCCTATTGTCACTGTCTTCGACGCGGCGTTTCGCTTCCGCGTTGCTCTGCCACCGATTTTCTCGTTTCTCGTCCAATCGACGAACGCAGATTCTACCACTAGCAACTTTTATCGGCGATCGTTCGATCGATCGTCCATGTAGACGCGATAGATCGCGATGTCAACCAGATTCGAAGGAGTCAGCGTCGAAAAACGGTGAAGGTACTTTTTTCCAGAGGGAACGCGTGAAACCCGCGCGTGAAAGCGGGGCGACGATTATTCGAGATCGAATTTGGCGATTAGGGTCGATCACCCAGCAGCGGTGGCGGTGGAAAGGGTCTGCAAGTGGAATGCGGTCGACGCGCGGCCCTGCCGTGGGAGACAGCCGAACGACTACGACACCGGTTCGCTACTAGTATGCCCGGATTCGTCGACCTCGCGATTCGTTAATTCATCAACCTAAATAACGGGCAACGCTTCTACTCTGTTCCACGCGGGTACAAGCTTGGATGCTGGTTACGTGAAAACGGGGCGAAAAACGCGTTCGAGTAATCGAGGTTCATCCACTTAACCCTCTCTATTGTGTTTAACTCCACGTGATTCAATGGCGTGGTTAAATTATTTGGAACTTAGTCGTGGTCACACTTTTTGAACTTAGACTGTTTAAGGTGTTAGGTCCGTGTAAATAATCTTTTCGAATTTCCGGCTTTTCAATGAAGTGTTTAATTTGGTCTTGTACGAGCCTGTTATTTGATGAAAAATATGGTCGAAGTCGGGGGAAAATGTAAAACCAGCAAAATAAATACACGATCCTTGCAAGAATATGGTACAGTTTCGTAAGATTCGTCGAAAAATTTCTACAAACAGAATCCTTGCACAATTAGCGTCAGTTCTCTGCAGAGGTCCTACTGTACAGTCTAACCGAGTAAAAGTGAATGTTCCAACGCGCATGCGCGAGTGGGCGAGTAAAAAGAGGTCACCATCTGTCGTTTCGCATTTTTGTACAATATTCTAAATTGGGATACGCTTCGCGAACGAATATTTTCCACCTTCTTCTTCTCCTCTCCTCTCAGAAATTTCATTTCTGCTCGGCGAAACTGGAAGCTCTTTATCACGACGCGATGCAAGAGGATGGCGAACGAGATGAAACCGTTCTCGTTCGCATCGATGGTTCGAGGATAGAAATAAAGATCGATCTAAACACCGACGCGTCTTTCTTTCGCCGTCCATCACCGTTCCGCCTCCTTTGCCGCGCGTCGCTCGACCTACGGGAACGCATTCCGTCACGATCGCTCGAAGACGGACCCGCCGTCGATCGGTCTCCTCGAGTGTCGTGGAAGTACGCCACGAGTATCATCGTGCGAACGACGCGAGGAATACCAAACGCGCGGCTGGCTGAGAAACGACGGCAAATGTCTGCTGGTTGCGGCCGGTACAGCCCGACCGAGCAAAAGTGAACCGTCCAACGCGCATGTCTAAGCAGGCGAGAGTCGTCGAAGGTGTTTATGAAGAATTCTTTGTACAATAATTCCATATACAGTGCTTTTTAATTAGAATGGTTTTTTTCTACTAATTTAATTGGTTGAACTTGAATACTATTTAAATAAATAATGTTTGTTGTTATTTAATAATTATTTATTTAATGATTCTCATCGTTAATTAATTCTCTAACTGAATATTGTTTAAATAAATAATTATTAAATGATAATAATAATTATTTATTTAATAATTCTTATCGTTAATTAATTCTCTTGTTGAATACTATTTAAATAAGTAATTCTTATTGTTACTTAATAATTATTTATTTAATCATTTTTATCATTAATTAATTTTCTCTCATTCAATACTATTCAAGTAAATAAATTTTACTTACAAGTACAAGTTTTATACTTTTAAGAGGAAAGTTGTAACCACAATTTATTCGATCGCGTTCAATCTTGCGAGCTTCTCAGTTTCCTATTTTGTTTTCGACTCTAACCAAGCTTGTCCCAGAAACTTCACTTAATCTCGGTCAAACTGTACACCATAGCGCCTCGAGTACGTACGTATCTCGTTACTGTTCACCTTTCCTCGTCCCGGGCGCGAATCTAGGCGAACGACGACGAGAAATGCTATGGATCGAGATCTCGGCTCGAGAAATACCGATGCTTCCGCCGTTCAAGGTAACGAGGAGCCGAGCAGTCATCGTTTCAAGGTTACGAATACCGATGCCGCCGCCATTATAATATGATAATTCGCATCGATGATCCCGATGAATAATGGAGGACCCGGGTGGCGTCGTGTGCGTTATGTCATTGTCAATCTCGCCGCGTTACGATACACAGGAGCCGCTTCATAATGGATTAGCTTTTGATTCATGTTCCGCGACGTTTCCTCGTTTCGTCTTCGCGCCTGACTTATCCGTGCCGTTTTTTCAATTCGAAATCTTTCGTCCTCGAATCGTTTGTTCGTGGTTGTCGACAAAAAAAAAAATGGAGAAAAAGAAAAAAAAGACGGAAACAAAGGAAAAGAGTAATCGAAATCTACCCAACATACACCATCGTTTTGATTTCAATATATTATATCTATGTATTAGCGGAGAATCGTTCGAAACATCGAGGCGAGCCGACTGATAGAGTGCCATGCGCTAATAATAGTTGCGTATGCGATGGCGCCTAACTATTCCCATCGCGAGAGAACTCTATCGAAAGAAGGAGTCCTGTGGACTTCTTCTAACGTTCACGGTGCCACTTCGATCACAGAGATCGACACTCGCGATTATCGGTACGGGTCACCGGATTCGGGTCGAACTCGGACGCGGAAGAATCGATGGAACCACGGAGGGAGTTCTCGCAACATTTACAGAGCGATGGTTCGCTTACTTCGATCACCTCTCTAAAAACTTTCTACACTCTATTTTCCAGGTGGTTCGAAAAATTCGCACCGATTTGTTAAGGAGCAAAAAGAAATTTCTATTGAATCTAACTTCTTCTACAACAGTAGAGTTTTCAAAGCACCGCAAAGATGGCGTCATGTTGTACGAAAACATGGCGTATCCACGTAACAAATTGCAAGGCTGTAAAGCTAGCGCGTAATATTATAACTAGAGACACACAAAATTAGCACGAACTTTCTGGAGAACCTGGCGATCTAGAAATGCGAAAGAAAAAACAGGGAACGCGCGCGGGTTTAATTTAAGAACAAAGAAAGGTAAAGTTTAGATCCGAGAATAAAACGAAAAGCAAGACCTTGGCACGGATTCGTCGAGCGGTAATAGCACCAGCGGTATTCCGTTTTTACGAGACGACTGCCGATCGTCTGGCGTTCCTCGAGCAACAATAAAGCGGTATACCTTGGTCTTTCGGTGACGCAGTGGGTACGATCGAGCTCTCTTCGGACGCAGCGTCATCGATACTCTGAACATCGACCAATCAACTCTGTCGTTTGCAAGTTTAATCACTTTTTGGTACACGATTAACGTTTAACCCTTCGTTTCACGAGATCGATCGTGTTTGACGTAGAAAACGCAGAGCGACACGGGATCAACTACTGCAGGTGCACCGCAGCGCTCGCGAGCTTCGTCATGCTTCTCTATGTACACGCGTGTATACACGCATTCGTGCGCATAGGCATACGTGCACGCGTGTACGTAGAACGAGCATAGTCTCTCAGCGTGGGACCAAAGCGACTCAAAAAGTCGCACGCCGCGCAGAGGCTCTCAGACAACGAGCGCGACTTGAATGCAGCTCGCGAATAGAGAGGAAGAGAAAGAGGAAGAGAGACGAAGCTGGAGGCTTCCACGAAATCTTCAATGCACCTTTCAACGACTGTGCGTTCGACCGTTTGAAAGAATTTGCCTCTCCTCCTCGCCCTCTATCTTCCGTGGAACCATCGAGCTCGCGCCGCCGGCCGAGCGGAACCGGCTTCGCAAACTTCCGACCGTCTTTCCAAAGCTGACACCTCGCGTCGATCAACCACGACGCTTCCATCTCGTACCCGTCTCATATCCGCCTCATCGTCGTCCACCATTGGAAAACTGTCCACGTTCGGCAGAACCAACTTCCGAACGGCCATCCGGCCATCTTAACAGCGCCTCGGTTCGTCTAGGGCCTCGCTTTTTAGATATCGAAAAGGTCTACGCGATCCCGCTGAACGTGTTTCGCGAGCACAATAGGCGTCGTGATTCGTCGTCATCGTCTTGGTCGACACGGTAGTCGATGCACCGGTGCGATTCGCCGAAACGAGAGCAGCAGCTGGTGTGTCCCCCCACCAGGTGAGAAAAAAGGAACGAGCCGAAGAAAGAAGGAAAAAGAAAGGAAGGATGAAAGAAAAGGCGGAAGCGGCCGCGGGAGAGGGTAGCAGGGGGCAGGGGGCAAAGAGAACGAGAGAGAGAGAGAGAAAGGAGAGAGAGAGTGTGTGAGAGACGAGAGTCTGCAGCAGGAGAGTCTCTTTCGGGCTTTTCCGCTCGCGTTCCCGCTCCTTGGTCTAATCGCGACGAAGAAAGAAGGGGCTCGGGGGCCAAGGGCTCGAAAAAGGGAGCTCAGGATGGGCACGTGTCTCAGGCAGGACATCTGCCTCTGAAAAGGACCCACTGTTACGTCCCCATTATATCGTTTACCTTAGCAGCGGACCGCATCCCTTCCTTTCATGCTCTCTTCGTCTTTCCTCCTCTTCCTGCGAGAGAGCGCGTCTAAGACGAGCAGCTGCCCTTTTCCCTTGTAAACCGGACTACGCACCTGCCCTTCTTCGAGTGTTAGGAGGGTGACCGTTAACCAGCCCTACGGGCAATCGCCGAAAGAAAAAGAGAGAGAGAGAGAGAAAGATTTCACGAGACGAGAACACGGAAAATGGCCACCGCCGCTTCACGGTGAGAGATCGCCAGTGAAAATAGATCGCCGTTGAAAACGATCGAAAGTCGTGAACTAAGCGACGCTGCGTTCCAGACAGGACCCGACGAAACGGCGCGGAGACCGGAAGGAGTCACGGATGATCGGTGCCTGTTCGTCTCGGCGAGCTAAAATGGCACGCGTGACCGTTTTAAATCCAGCACGCGTGTGCACGAGACTCGGGGAGGAACCGGCGGATCGGTCAGCGCCTCTTCCTCTCTTTCTCTCCTAGCGGTGGATTGGTCAGCGATTGTAGGTGACGGAATGTAACGAGCGTCGCGGCGCTTCTATTTCTGCGCGTCGGACGTCGACCCGCAGACGGCTCCCAGACTACACGCGTTAATAACCGTCGCGGAGGACCTCGGAGAGAAACGAGCCGCGTCTGTCGTCCCGATCCGTAAACACGTGCCCGGATCTTTCCGCGTACAAGAGCCGCGCGTGAAACTGGGCCGTCCAGTCCGATCGTCTGACTACGAATCTCCGTTTCCACTGCGGCGCGGTCTAATCGACTATAGAGGACTTTAGCGTTGTTCGTTAACGAGATACGTATCGTGTACGCGAGGTACTGGAGTAAACAAAAATTGTCACACGATGTTCGAGTAATTGATTCTACGTTACTACAATTCTCTGTGTTCGTTTAAAATGGAAGAAATGATTGATTAAAACTTTTGTTTTACACGCGTATGGATTCCCAAGCGAAAGATAAATGATTGAAACGAAGAGCTGAGTATCTCGGTTTTACACAGTCAACTATGTTTTAACCCTTTGAGAACCAGCCCTTAACCAGCGTTTAACCATTTGAGCTGCGAGCGATCGCATTCCTCTGAAATTTTTCGAAATAAACATTTTTGCACCCTTAATTTATACATTTTGCGATCCAAATTATACTCTAATATGTTAGATAAAATACGTAAAAATTTCTCAAAGAATACTTTTAGATTGACTTTGATAGAAAGCATTTCCCATGTCACTGCAAAAACAAATAAAAACAGCCGGTATTTTTCACATAAGTATGGAAAATTTCTCCGGTACTCAAAGGGTTAATAATTTTTGATACCGTGTACTAGATACGAGCAAATATCTCTTCAAATATTTCCTGTTCCATTACCATTCAAACATTTTACAATCACCCAGGTAGCTGGGTAATTTTTGCCCGCCCCAGGTATCTCAGATATTCCGTTAAAATCAGTGGCCCTACCAGAAGGCGGCATTAGACCAGATTCAAAAATATATCGGGCAGCGTTAGAGGATGGGTTTCTAGAAGGCATACCTCGTTTCTGGCACGCGCGTACTCGTCTATTAACTGCGTTGGAACGCGATTTAAACAGTATGTCCCGCCCGTGCGCGTATCTCGGTAGCCCTGCAACAGAAAAAGAGAACAGTCGTTGTAGCGGCGCGTACATATGCGCGTGCAGTATGCATGCATGCGTTCGAAACGAGCAGGTAAAAACGATCGGCTGCGCCCGATGGAGAAAGGGATAGGGTCGAGGGCATCGGCGAAGGGAAGCTTTAAAAGGAGCGGAGCACGTTGTCGTCATTGGGATTCTAACAAAGTTCGTCCGCTTTTAAATGAACGAACCCCTCTCTCGCCAACGAAATTGTTTGCGTACGCGCGCCTATGCGTACGCGTATGTATTGTACGAACGTACATACGGACGAATACCTTCTAGGTACGAAAGGAAGCCAACTTCCTTCCTACGTCCGATGTCACGCGCACCACCGTTTATATAATCCATCCTGTGACGTCAGGCTGTTTAATCCATTCATTACTGAACCGCTGCTCGCTCTCTTTCGCTCTCTCTTTCCTCTCCTTTTCCTCCCTCTTCCTCTCTCCGGGCGTAGTATCACCGTGAAGGGGGGAACGGAGACAGACCGCTCGCGACAAAGGAAACGCACAACGGACGCTTCGCGTGTTTTTTCACGATACGTTCGCGAAATTAACCCTTTACGCACCTACTTTTAACCCTTTGCAGTCGAGAGGCGACTCTCAATCACCAATTTCACGAATGTTCAAATCCAACGGTTTAAACGGTCACACGAGTAAATTTTAATATATTGTTTAACTAAACCAAATGAAGTTCAATACGAACGAATATTAATAGATAATTTGGCACTTGACAATCTTTGGAATGAGTATTATTGGACGACTATGAGTCACTTCTCGGGTGCAAAGGGTTAAGTGTGAATATCAACCAGTAACTCCAATTTATTCTTTTTGACTTGTAAACTTTAAACGCTACAATGATGTGTAAATAATGATATTAAAGTGGTTCGAAACAATCTTTATTCGTTTCAAAAGTAATATAATTTTGGTTACAATATACGTATTATTAATTATATTGGTGGTGCTTAAGAAGCACACATGGAGCCATAAGGGTTAACTTCGAAACGATCGAAAATGGGTTCCATTTTCTAGCTCGTCCCTTCAGCCTCCTAGGAAAAAATTGGAGCAAAACTGAGAGAGAGAGGACGCGTTCGCGTTGACGTGTACGATGACGATGTAACTAGAGTGGGCGGACACGCATCGTGACCGATTCCGATAGAACGTTTCGAATCTCCGCTAGCCGAATCTGCGTAGAACGATCACGCACTGGCCGCAACTTCCGCTTAGGGATCGGTGAGAACGTACGTTGATTACTCGAGTATCTCCTAACGCGAGTTCGATAAAAAATAAACCAAAGAGAAAAAACAGAAATAGGCGGCGAATATTGTAGGAATGCGATCGAGTGGTTACGATTCTGGGAAAAGAGTGTTAGAGTTGAACGATAGTAGTGTGAACGTCTAATATTAGTTGGAGTTGTATTAAATTGAAAAGTCGTTTATATACCATCAAAGTTGTTTATACTATTAAACAATTTTAAATATATACATTATATCTAAGAACTTCACTTTGTTTCACGCACACCCGAACCCTACCCATCTCTCACTAAATAAAAGTAAGAAATTTCCTATAATATTTTTCGAGAGTCACCGCAAACCTGAGTCTAGTAAAAATTCGTTCTTTCCTTTGGTTGATCGTTCCGATTCTACTTTTTCCTTGCGAACACAGTTCAGATAACCGACGTTCTACCGTGCACCTTGTACACTTCGAGATTACAAATAAATTCCGAGTGTCGACACACACACACGTTCCCATCGCGACGCTTTTAAAACGGAACGAGGGGAATTAGAATTGCCGCGCATCGGTTTCTCGGGTTTCGCAACGTCCGGTGTGTCTCGGGAACACGCGAACGGCCTGTTTGCTCGTTTTCTCTCTGCAGACGGTCGCGTACAGAGGCACGAGGCCGGTGCATGGATTTAAAGTGAGACCATCGCGGTCGCGCGCACTCTGCTCGCTGGACACCAGCGATAACAGCGACGAGGAGGAGAAACGGGACGGCGGCGATCGTTCCTCGCGCGACCGGGCAAAACTTTTTCCGGTGCGGCCACCTCTGACGTAAACGATAAGAAATTCTGACGCCTCTATTCAGTCGAGAGCGGGGAAAATAGGAGGTCCCTGGGGGAAGAGGGGAGGGCGGGCGGAATCGGATGTCGATCCGGAGGGAAGTCGAGATTACGAAATTCGAACGCGAACAAGGAATCGACCGTGGAATCGATCCGCGTCGGGCGAGATACAGTAGCGGACAAAAGTTTAACCCTTCGTATTCGAGAGGTGACTGTGTTAGTCGTCTAATAATATTAACTTCATAGATTTTACAGTAGCGGACAAAAGTTTAACCCTTTGCATCCGAGAGGCGACTGTGTTAGTCGTCTAATAATATTAACTCCAAAGATTTTCAAGTGCAAAATATTTACTGAGATTCGCTAATATTAAACTTCATTTAGTTTAATTAAGTCGTGTACTAAAATTTACATATATGATCATTTAATTTCCGGGTCTCACTAAGGGAGAATAAATTAAAATCTGAAAATTCGCGGAACTATCATTTGGCGATTAATAGTCACTTCTAAGCGCAAATGGTTAACCCTTTCGTTTCAAACACCGCATATGTGCGGCATCCAAATGTGTTTTGTATTTTAATAATCTTGTAAGTCTTTTTGTGTTTTATCAAGCACAGTTGTTATTTAAGACTATGTTCTACATTGTCCTCTCGTCTTAAACTTTTGTCCGCTACTATAAATCGAACTGCTATGCTTTTTCACCCACTCGAAATACTCTCCAAGCACGTATTGTCGAATTATCACGCGAACAACTTGCTCGTTCACACCGATTATTGCAACGCGACACTAATCGCGTACTGCATACGTAATACAGGGTGGGATCGTAACTGCTCGATGCCAGTACGAGGCTGGCAGCACTTGACTAGACCGGGTTGAGCGGTACTTTTAACCCTCTTTTACGGGACGTGTCCACAAAAACTGGTACTGGCTCTGTGAGAATTATTATTATTGGTAGTTTCTCAAGAGACGCATAATGATAAACAGGGCGAGAAGATCTGTCTAAAATAAGAATATTATGTTAATCTAAAGACGCGATTAGGTGAGATTGTATGCAACGTCCAGTACTTTCGTAAACGTAATTACAGCCTACAGTTAACCGTTTGCACTCGAAAGGCGACTCTCTGTCTTCAAAAATTTCCAAATATAAAACACTGAAATTAGAGAAATCAGAATTTACTTATCTTAACGCTCGTTTAATTCAGACAAAGGCTGCTGAAAGTTTTAAACATGACTATTTGCATCCGAAAACTTGCAAAACTGCTATCGTTTGACCATCAACAGTCCCCTCTCGAGCGCAAAGGGTTAACGGTGAAATCGACACGAGTACGAGGAAAGGAGGCGGATCTCGGGTCCAGATTAAAATTGAAACGATTTCCTTTACCGACCTCCGCCCGTGGAATCTCTGAGAAGTCCTGTTGCGTGCGCCGCGCTTTTCGTCGCTTCCTTTCACGTCGAACGCGTGGACACGCGAGTCGGCGACGATTTCCTGCGAATGCACATATATGTGCACGCACGCCACAGGTATTTACGTAACGAGGCACTCACTGTGCCCGGCGCAGGTGGTGGCGCCTATGACGCAAACCTTTTATCACTCGTATTCGCCTCCTTCCACTCCGATAGGCCGCCATTTAAACGGCGAAAATAACGCGCCCACGTTGCTAATTCCCCTCTCTCTCGCTAACGAGTTTTCCTCGTGACCTCGAACCGTCCACGATCAGGCTTTCAAAAGCTTCGTCTTATCGCAGGGAAACTGAAAACGATGGTTAGCGACCTAGACGGAAGTTAACGGATTCGCTGTTCACCGCTGACCGGATGCTCGAAATCGCATCGCGTATCAACAATTAACAGTGATCGAAGTGCAGAAAATTTAGAATCGCGTTGCTTCGAGAAACGATTATTAACCTTTTGCAATTCCTTTGTCGAGTGTGACTCGACGACAGTTTTTATCACGGTAACTCCTACGTTGAGTCACACACTCGACATTTTTAAAGTGCCATTTTAAATACAGTAGCGGATAACAGTTTAAGACTGAAGAGTCAACGAAATTAAACAAATATAAATTACAATATACCTTGAGAACTATGTTTAATATAATTAATATAAAAAAGTAAGCACCACTCGAGGAATTGTCTTTTGAAGTGAATGTCAAGTAAAGCACCTAAAATACCGGGGAGATATTGGCAACAAAATTGAAAAATAATTCGGAGTGCAAAGGGTTAATGCCAACAGTTTGCAGGCTAATGGAGGGAGGATGGGAAGTGACGTCGACGGCGGAAACGAAATATGCGTGCAGAAGGCGAGTGTGTGACCCAATTATAAAACGACCGAAAGGAAGAAACTAAGCTGTCGGATCATCCGGTTGGTCCACGGTTCCCCTCGTCCCTCTTCCTTTTCTTACCCTCCATCGCTCCTCTTCCCTTTCCCATCGATTCGTTCTACTGCCGCCTAAATCGTTGCAGGTCCCTGCTCTCGACGATCGCGCGCGATAATTATTCGCGTTCGATCCCAGGATACCGTGTGGAATCAATAACGCAATAATATCGCGTCGAGGGATTTTCACACGTTCTAAACTCTAACGGAGCCACGGTATATCCATCCTTCGTTGGTAATAAACGAGAGGACTGGGCGTCTCGTTAACGTTTCAGCGAGCACTCGTCAGGCATTTACCCACGAATGTTACGCTATCGAGGAAACCGGAGTTCGTTAACCCTTCTTAAATCGTGCGCGCAGTTCTACACGCCTGCTGCAAGGGAACAGACACATACACACACACACACACACGCGTGCGCATCGTCGTTGCGTTGCGTTTTTCGAACGAGACTACCTGGCGATTCGCGCATCGCACACTGCTCTTTCCGTTTCTTCGTTGGTTCTTGTTGTTTTCCATCGAGGGAAAGTTTAACCCTTATGGTTCCAAGTCTGCCTCTCATGCACCATCGATATAATTATTAATATGAATATTGTAATCAAAATTATATTACTTTTGAAATAAATAAAGATTGTTTTGAATGTTATTAACATTCAAAGAGCACAGTGCCCTTTCTGTTTCTTCGTCGGTTCTTATTCTGTTCCATCGAGAGAAAGTTTAACCCTTATGGCTCAAAGTGTGCCTCTCAAGCACCACCAATATAATTAATAATATAAGAATTGGAATGAAAATTATATTACTTCTGAAATGAATAAAGATTGTTTTGAACCACTTTAATATTACTATTTACACGTCATTGTAGCGTTTAAAGTCTGACACTTAAATGTTTGCAAATCAAAAAGAGTAAGTTGGAGTTGCCGGTCGATATTCACACTTAAAAGTAGGAGTGTTAAGGGTTAAAATGGATCACGGGAAGTAAAAAAAGGAGCGAAGAAACGGGTGGCCCGTAGCAACGAACGAGTTTATCCACGAACCTTGAACGGTGGCCATTGTTGCGGCGAACGTGTGGGAAAAAGTATTTACTACGGGGTGAACGAAGAGTTTGCGGTTCATTCATGGCGAGTCGCTGAATGGCGGGAGAAAGAGGGAACGATCTATGCACAGGACGTCGTGGTACACAGGGGCACGCACATGGCCGCAGACATACGCGTCTCGGCTGCAACGGCTTAATCCTAGATAACCAAACATTCGTCTGATAAACTACCGACATCTGCCAGTTTTACGGATTCAAGATCTGCCAAAATCGTTTACCATCTGCAAAGATTGCAGACGCTAATTTTTTAATTCGTAGTGTATGAGTCGGATGATTAGTTACAGAGTAACATTACTTTAAGTTTAGTTATCTAGGGTAAAATAAATAACTCTCAAAACAAATCTCGATAGCCTCGCGATCGATGAAATCACCGCCAATTAGTTTCGCGTACTCTTTCGCTGTTTGAATCGATCGATACTTAGTATGCTCAGAGAAAGCTATACACGGTAGATCCCAAGCCACGGTAAACGTAGCGAACATCGTCAAACGTAATATGAAAATATCTGATTGTCTAGTATTTTATAAACAAAGATAAAGTTACCAAGTTGAGGAGCAAGCTTTCAACAGGGTTCGGATAAATGTTACGTGGAAACTATCGGGAATGGTGTCAATTGACACAATTACTTCCTGTCACGACGAGCGCCTTTGCATTCATTGGATATTTTAAAGAGTCGTGGTATTAAACGGCTATAGCTAAATAGTACGGTATAATACTTTTGGCTGGCACTGTATGCGGTGCGCAGAAGAAAAGAAGGAAAGAAGAGAACGGTCGAGAGAACGAACGGAAGGTCGGTGCATCGGATGTGCGATTTGGAGGAGCTCGAACGAGCGCCCATTATATAATGGCCCATATGCAAAGTACCCACACATTCGATACTACCGCTTAGATAAAGGATGTCTGTAAAAAACCCACAGCGACGGCGCATTGTGAGGCGAGCCGGCTATAAAAAGCGCCGCTAAGGCGCTCGTAAAGCACGACGGCAACAACTCGCCAAATAAAGCACGAACCGGAGAAGACGAAGACGTACCTACGTCCGGTCGGCTACCGTCCGCTTCTCCGTCTTTGGTAGAGTTTCTATGAACGCGAATAATGCTCCCCTAATCGTCATCGTCGTCGTTGTTGAATTTCGCTTCGACTCATCGAACTTCACGTAGAGCAATTGGTCTACGCCAACTTTTTTAGAGCAAATTTTTAGAACCTATTTCCACGTATTCGCTATTTGAACGCAAATACATGAACATGTGAAAGAAAGTTTCTGCTGGCGAATTCAATTGAAGTTTTGAATTTTAACGTCATCAGGTTGTTCATGAAGATGTTTTTAATTATTTTACAACGTAGCGATTCGTGGTAGCTTCCCCACGAATGAACGAACAACAAAGCATTTTCAACCACTTTGCCTACCGTACGCCATTATAGCGGCCCGCTATGTCGTTGGTGCTAAAAAAAAAAAGAGACGATGAAATATAGTGAAACGGTAACGGTGAGATCCAATTTCGAAAGAAATATCGCTTGCTGACGTTACGAGTATACCCTGCATTCCCCTTGTTAGCCGCGGATCGATCGAGAAACGGCAGCGACCGGGACCAGTTTCCGGTTCGGCGGTCCGAAACTGAGAACCCCTGCGCCTCGAAGGAGTTCCCACGCTGCGCCTCGCGTCACACGCAGCCTATATCGCGCGTCTAGATACGTCGTCCCCGGCTCTCGGTGCCGGTCCAAGCAATAGGACTTTGTTGATTGGCCGATTACCCGAGAGAGAGAGAGAGCGAGAGAGAGGAAAAGAGAGACAAAGAAAGAGAAAGAGAGAGAAACAAACACGCTAAGCTGTGACACACTAGCTATCGGAGCTAAGCACGTCCTTGCCGAGCAGCCGTTCGCCTAATCGCGATATCTCGAGTTCGATGAATCGTTCACCTAACCACCGATTCCAATCGTTCTTTTCGTCGCGGAAAACTTTACGTCTGCCGCGCTTGACGTCGTGGAGCAGATAATGAGAAATGTTTGTAGGTAAAGGTGTCCGATGCTGTGTCTTGCTCCAACGCGACGTTTGGTTTCACCGACCTGAGTAGAAATCGCGAGTTTTGCAGTAGAAGGAGCGCTAGGGGTATTCGAGACGGAAAATCGAGGAAAATCGTAAAACTTTAACCCTTCGCGAAACGGGCTGTCCCTCAAAGTCGCGGATCGTTAGACCGGCCTCTCGGATTATACATCACGGTTAACGAGCAGCGGGAAAAATAGTCGAAAAAGAGGGGGGGAAATAAAATAAAAAAAAAAGAGAAACAGAGAAGAAGAGGCAGGTGGGAATGATGATGAGTCAGTTGGGCGGAACGTTCTCTATACACGCGGATGGAAGGAGATTGGAAGGAGACGGAAGCAGAGGAGAGCTAGTAGACGAAAGGGAGAGGGATGATGCGAGAGAGGAGGGGAAGAGGGAGAAATATTCTCGCCGCGTGCGCGCGAGAGCGGCTCGGACAGCCAAAGTTGAACGAACCCACGCGCAGGCCCGTAGCTTGCTAATTTTTTAAAGACCCACCGCCGATCGCTCGCTGGCTTACTATCGGCGACGATCGGCGAACGACCTACTTGCTGTTCGTTGTCCCCTATATGCGCGTACAACGCCTCCAATCCTCGTGTTCCGGTTCGAAAAATCGCCACGCACCAGCGAAACGAAGTCGATTGATTCGACCCTAAAATTCCCACGGTTCGCCATTGATACGGTCGATTCCGTGCAAACGAAAGCAAACTCGTAACTAGTTGGAGTTTCCCTGATGTTATGCTGATCTCTGAATGACCGTAATCGCTACAGATAACTTTGTTTTCAGATAATTTACTGTTTATGATTCTATGCCGTTTTTCCAGCACCTTTAACCTATTAATATCAAGTAAATAGAATCAATGGCAATGCTTTACTGAGGAAAAAATGGGAGATCTCCCTATTCGGTTGGCTAAGCGTTAATTTAGGTGTATAAATTCACGAATCGGATCAATTAAAAGTCTCGACAATTTTTCCTGGAATAAAAAATTCACCGCTCAACCAGCTATAGATTCACGGAGTGGATCACAAAATTCCCCGGAGTATACTCGAGGAAACGCCAACTTCGCGCCACCTATTCAACACGGTTTACCCGCGCGCGACGAAGAATCCGGCGGGGGAGGCGGATTCGGGGCAGATAGGCGCCGGCCGATACCTGTTCTCTGTGTAACGAGAAAATATTTGAACAGCGAAAGAGATACGGGTGTTTGAGGAACAATTAATGATCGCGCGTTTCGAGTACTACACCTACCTCGGGGCAGGTAGTACAACGTTCAAACTCTGTGCTTTCGTTTCTCCCGCGTTCACGTAGATCTATTATCGGCTGTATCTCGTCGGATCTCTGGTATCGGAGGCGAGTCGACGCGACGCTACGCGCGGAGATCGACGCCGATCTGGCTAGAAGCGATAAAACGAAACGCCAAGCGCCACGCCGCACACTGTTTACACCGGAGCGGGTTCGCGGTGCCGATGTAATTCCGGCACGTGTAAAACTTTCAAGGACGAGGCGTGTCTCGGGGCGCGCGCGTTACGCGAGCGGAAAACGGAAGCGGCGGTCGCGTCGCGCGCGTTTCTCTAATTAGCAGGCCGCTCGGTCACCGAGGTGAACCGGGAAGGGGGTAAGGGAGCCGCGTAAAAGGGGTGGGAACTCGAGGGGTAGGAAAACGTGGAGATTCCACGGCACACGGGGGGAGGGGGTGCGGTTTCGCGCAGGGTCGCGTAGTCGCGACGCACGTGCGTAGGAGCCCGCAAGAATTCGCGCACGCGTTAACCGCATGACGTCAACGCGCGTCTCGGAACAGCTGACCGCATTCCACGATAATTGTTTTGCATAACCGCGTGGTAGCAGCGAGGCGTGTTGGTCCCCGCTGAAGGAGGACACGGGGCGGATTTCGCGGTCCCGCGATTTGCCCGCTGCTGGTCCCCCTCGCGGAGGCAGAGAGAGGCGGAAAGCGGACCGGCGAAAAAGAAAGGGGAAGTCGCGGCGGGTCGAGACGACTCTCCGGGTGATATAGAGAGACACGGGACGGCGGGGACCGACGAGGGGACGCAACGGGCGATGGGCAGGGGGAGGAGAGTACGGTTTCAGGTGGTGGGGAGGAAATTCGAAAGGGGCCCCCGTGGTCGCGGATTGGTGGGGGGTCCTCTAGATCGGCGACGGCCCTGTCCGGTCGTCGATAGTTTCGCGGCCGGCGCGCGTTGGCTTTTAAAGTTTAAAGAGCCAATCGCGGGGACGGTGCGCTGGCGAATGCCGGGAGTAACAGCGTCTAGGCATGCCAGTGGTTCTCAAACCGTGCCACTTGCATCGCCGGATCACTCTTTAGTCCTTCTATCGTCTTCGTGAAACCTAAGTTTAGTCGCGCGATGATCGTAATTTTGTTGCTTTTCTACAAATTTGACAATGATGTTAAAAAGATGTGTATCTGAGAGTAAGACAGATTTAATTGAAGCGAAACTCAATCTCGAAGAGCTGTATTGATATGAAAATAAGATTGGGTCGTGTAGGCTAGAAAATAATGCGAGGGGTAGGTTCTGGTTCTAGTTAGGTTCAAGGGGAATACCTGGAAGTGTTCTTTTTACACTTCCCAGTGCTCCCCTGTAACGCAGAAGTTAGCCACTGTGGAAGTTTTAGTGGGTAAAGATCTCACATAACCTCGTAACACCCCTAGGGTGATATGGGGTACCTTTGGGAGGTTTCCTCCAAGTAAAAAAAAACGTTTGGGTTATGTTCGAACGTTCGATGATCGCGCGCGAAAGGGTTGCACGGGAGGAACGAGACAGCTCCCGAGCCACCGACGAGCCTAAGGAATGCCACGGGACAAGGAGCCGCGGGGATATTTGCGCCATATAAGGTCCTGTTTAGTGGCGACTCGCCGAGTCCCGAGTCCCGTACGAATAGCGCGCACGTTCACGCAGCTCTCGCGAAATAGCTAGAACGATCCTCGACTTCCGTCGAAGCGTCTGGGCGGAGGTGTTCCGCGAAAAGCTACGACGTCGCGGGAAAACGGAGCTGAGAACGAAGAAGGCTGGATTGTGCTGCGTTCGCGATGCAAGACCGCTTGAAATGCGCACACTAGGCACCGTATACCATGACAATAAAATAATATACAGATTGCGAATTTGTACACAATCATAAATGACTTCAAGTGCAAAAATACAACAACACCTGAATATTAGAGGATGAAACGATGAATCCGTAGTATACTGGCATGAGAATAACATTTTATAGCTGTTAAAAGAGAAATGCTTTTCACTTTGGATTAACCCCTTGACATACAATGACGAGCTAGGGTCGTCATTCATTTCATGTGCCATTGTAGACTTTGTTTGACTCGTCGAGAGCTGTTTTTAGCGAACGCCGTGCAGTATATTATTAGATTATTCAATTATTTCACTCGTGCGTCGATTCTATTTTATTTTGAACGTTCAAGATAGTCCACCCCTTAGAATAAATTTCAAAACAGAATGGTTCGTTTCCAAACTTGCAAATAACTGTTGGGTTGAGCCAAATTAAATAGTATTTTTCGGTCGCATCAAATTCTGTTTTATTTCTATGTGAAGGGGTTAACAAGTACACGCGCTCTTTGAGAATTTTCTAAATTTTCAAGCAACTTTCAAAGGAAAAGTTAGGCGAGCGAAATAGTTTCGAGCGGCAGTGTACGTAAGTATACGTGTCAGAGTGTGCGCGGCGCATAGTTGTCGCGTGACGTTGGCAGAAAAACAACACCACCAACACACTCCTGCTAAGAGTCTCGTGCGCGACGACATCGGTATACTCTGGTCGCTTCCGCGAAAACTTATGCCGGTGAATTCCTTCCTCTCCACTGTACGCAGTTTCCTCGAGGACTAACGAGGAATTCGGGACAAGCGCCGTACAATTTCGATTAAAACGATGGTCAATGGTTTCGAGAGACAACAGTAGCTCGAGCCTGGACAAACACAGACATACCACCGCGGTGGTAATACGAGAAACACGGTTCCAAAGATTGGTCACGCGGCTGTGTTTCTCGCTCGTTGCTGAAACGACGCTATCGCGGTGGACTCTGAACCGAAACACTACATACCGCTCGGTTACTCAACAGCGAGCCGAAAAACAAAAGGGAAAAAATATTAAATCGCGACACCTCGTAATCGTGCTTAACGCTGGAGCTATCGACTGTTAAAGCGTACTTATTTGCATGAAAGAAATGAAATTGGAAATTACATAAAAAAAATACCGAATACATAGAAAATAAATCTTTATTTACACCGTCTGCAAAAAATCATAGTAAATTTTCGAAGCTTTACCATAGCGAATTTATGAAGTTTGCTATGAATAATCACCAACTGGTCATTTTGACTGCTCTGGTAGTTCTAGTGTTAACGCTCGCATTTTTACTCATTAAGCCGGCGCGAACCGTGCGCACAGTCTGCTCGTCGGCCAGATAAACGGGAATTTACGATCCCGCGATAACAGGGAAGACCGGGGAATGAATGAAACGACGAATACGACGTCGCGCGGCTGATGTGCCACACGACGAACCGGCGAAACTACTGTCCATCCTATCCCTCGGGTCTCTCCCGTTGGGTGTGTCCAATGGCACAATTCAACTTCGTAGAAAAGGATTCCGTACCGGAGACACATATGGGGTCAAGTTTGGTATTCCTCCCCAATATTCAAACGACACTGCGAGGCTGATGAAATTGTTTTACTTGTCCGCGACTGTGTGGTGGAGTTATTCGCACCCAACATCGTCGGTAACAGTTACAAGAGCTAACCTTCATAGTAAGCTCAAAACACACAATAGATGTCCATCCTACCCCGATTATCGGGACTGGCGTTCGATAAACCTCGACTACTCGTTCGTTCGCGCGAAAGCTACCATTTTTCTTCTTGTCCTCTCTCTCTCTCCCGCTCCCCCTCGCACTCCTTCCCACCCTCTCACTCTCTCTCTATCTCTTTCTCTCTTCCTTTTCCGTCCACCCGATACCGAAGAAGAAGCGCGCGCGGCGTTCCTTTTCTCTCGTTCACGGCTTAGAGTGCATTCGCACGGGAGAACGCGAGCGTGTATGCGTACGTGCCCGTGCACGACGGCGCGATAGAAGAACACGCAGACGTACGCGCCGGGCCACGTACGTTTCGCATGTACGGATGCGCAGCGGCACCGACACACGCATAAGCGGAATAGAGTATGTACAGTAAGCGCAGCAGACCGTCTCGTCTCGTCGTGGCTCAGACCTTAATGACGTCATTATCTCTAATTAGAATTCCCATAGTGGCAGCGCGGCCGTCTCTACCGGCACCCCGTTACACCTGGCAGGTACTGTTCCCCTCTCGCGTCTCTACGTGCCAGGGAAGAAAAAGCAGATGCGCCCTGCGCGAGAAACGCGGAAGACCGCGATCGCCTTGGCTGTTTGGACGAGCCCGCTCGAGGATCCTTCGATCTAATCGGGAGGACCCCGAAAACCGTGGCGGTCGATCGCGTTGGCCATTTTGCCGGCGGTGACTCCGAGCTATTTTGCGACCAGCTATCCACGCGCACTTCAAGGCGTGTCGAACCGTTCGCGCGATTCATGACTCATTTCTTCGCGACCACGTTTCAACGGGGCGTGACGATGCGCTCGAAAAGATCGCCTGCCAGTTCGCTAACGTTTCTTTGTCGCTTTGGGTCGTAGAAAAATTGAACGCTTCGAGGCAAGAACGAGGCGATCGCCTTCGTAAAGGACGATTGTTCAGGAATTAATTTTAAATTTAATTTTTTGAAACTATCCTCGTTTCAGCCAATTTCAAGTTAATGATATTAAATGGGATCTTCCTTCGCTTCGGTAACTTCTTTACCAAAGACATTTTAAGGTAACGTCAGGCTGCTTCGAAATTTCTACTTTAAAAAAATGGTCCGGTTTTCGCGACAAACTTTTCGATCGTCGAAGCAACGCGATCTCGTTCGGGCAATGGGATAGTCGAAGCTCGTCGGAAAACTTCCGCGTGCACGCGTGGATGTTGTTTCTACGTTTCCAGCGCGTGTTCCTTGCGCACACATTGAGTAAGCCTGTCGTAACAGGCGGTCGCGATGATACAACTCGAATACACGGATGACTTGGTTTCTCCCGGCTGACGGTGCGCGGGACAGAGGCTGGCGCGAGCAGAAAAAGGAGCGAGGATCGGTGGGAAGGGGTAAGAAGAACAGAATGAGAAACGCGCACGGCCAAAGTCATGCGCGACCGCTCGTTGCAACGTATGCGTATGCATGATTTCGCATCCACCACCATCATCGTTGCTCGCACACCCGTTTGCTGTCGCCTCGTCTCGTTCCTCGCTCTGTCCCGCGACTTCTCCCCTCGTTCGTTCTTTCTTCGTCCTGAAAACGTGACGTCAGCCCGGATACCTGTTGCATGCGACGCGTTGCGGAGCGTCTGTGCGTTCAACGTGCGACCGAACGTAATACAGAAAACGCGAGTAACAGGGAAAACGATGACGGAGGACGGGAAAAGGTGAACGAAGAAGCCGGAATCAAGGGTCGACTGGGAAGAAGAACGATCACGAAGTATCTAGAAAGTCAAACCGATCGGCCCCGTTTCTTCGCGAACGTCTGAATTTCATTAGCCGGCTACAAGATTGACGATCGATGATTAGTAGGCTGCGTTTATGGGAAATTTCAACGCGAAAATAAGTAGACAACACTTAAAGTAAAGTGCACGTTGCAGGATATGGAGCGTGAAACGAATTTCTCCTAGGATTTTATTTCTTTCGTTGTGTTTACAAAAATTCGCGATCAGTCTTGGAGGTAAAAACTGTCATCGGTTAGTTTTTCCTGTCTCTTATTTTCTGTAACCGATCAGTTTGTCTCCCGAACAGCTCAATTAACCCTGTTTCCGGTGTTTAAATTTTTTCCAACTCGATCTTCGTCTCCTTTCACCGCAAACCCCTTATCAATTTTCAACTCCGCGTGAAACGTTCGTTTCTGTTCAACCGTGGATTATTTTTCCATGAAACCAGAACGAACTCGAATCGACGAGACTTTCAAAGGTCTTGGATTGAAAGGCTTTAGATTGGCTTTAGATTGAAAGCTATCTCGACGCGGACAGAAATCTTGCGACAATGAGCTAAGACGATCGTAAACCGGCGAGAAAATTGAAAAACGAGCGAGAGGTCTGTTCGTTCGGGAACGTCCGTCGCGAGTGACGGAAGAAGCGGGCTGCGGCGAGTGCAGCCGCTGTCTTCCTGCAAAGATCGGAATCAACGAAAATAGACGAAGCTCGGTGCTGGCTCGTTTGGAAACGCGCCAATGATGCGACCAGGCGCCGCGGAAAAATTTCAACGGGCCGCCGGACGACGACGCCGAGACACGACGAATCGTAACAGGTTCCGCTCCGTTCGATCCTTTTTCCGCGTGCAGGACCACGCTCCGCTGCCGCTTTGGCCCACCATCGTCTCGTGCGAGCGGAGCACGCGTCTGACCGCAAACGGGCCATTCTACTGCGCGGTCGCGCGACTACGCTCGTTTCGCTTCCAAATTATTTCCCAGGGCATCGTTAACGGACCTCGAAAGTCTCGCGTATAACGTCGCCGTTCGGTCGGGCAGGATGGAAAAAACCTATCGTTCTCGTGTTTGCGAGCGAAACGAACGTACGTACACGTATGTGTGGTTGGCTACGCATGTGGCCGCGCGGTCTCGCAATTTAGAAAAGAAATTATCGCTTCTAGAATTGATAAAAGGCAAATAGACATACGGGCGACGATAAACAGGGACAGCGTTCACGATGACTTCCTCCCCAGTGGCTCTCGAACCTGACACGTTTATCGCGTTCCACGCAGACCCGTTAGTTAACTCTTCGAGGCACGCGATTTTAAAGAAAATAAAAACCCAGGTTGCACAGAATCTTTTTTAACGTAGCAAAAAATGGAAAAAAATATTCATTTCAATTGTTAAAATATTCAACTGTTTGATTGAGTAATTTCAACT
>JAOPTO010001131.1:251063-468861 GCA_033822845.1 Tetrapedia diversipes
AGAAGAGGGCGCGGGACTCGGGGGTAACGCTGACTCCTCAAAATATCGCAGACGTATAAAATTGTCGTAACGACGCTGGCGCATGCAAATAGAAAATAGAAATGAGTTTAGAAATAGCGTCGCCAGTCGTCGGCCTAGAATTCGATCGGTCGTAGCCCACTGCGGCACTGTTTCGGTTTACTTGGAACGTGTCTCGTCTCGACCACTCTTCTCCCCTGAACCAGCCACGAATATTCCTTGGATTGGAACGAAGGAGAATAGGGGAAAAAAAATTGGAGCAAAATTTCACGATATTTTCCGTGGTGCCAACCGTTACACCGAATATAGCACAGTGGCCACGAGAACTATTTACGCTCCTCTATATTTATTTCGGTATCTACGCATTGATTAATCAGATACAAGTGTATTAACCCTTTACCCTGTAACCACGAATTACTCTAGTGGCCCAAATTTCAGTTTAAATATTGTGTAACAAAGTTTATTTTAATTACAGTACCGATTTATAAGATTCTCAATGTTCTGCGTTTGACGCAGCGTTCACTCATTTGCTACCAATCGTCACACATACGCGACAGACAGTTTTTGGGTAACTTACTAAGGCATGTTTAAACGTGTTGCGTATTCCAAAACGCTTGTGTATTCCAATTAGTCCACCAATAAAAGTCAACAAAAATCATTAGGAATAATAGTAATTGTTTTTGCAAATTTTACTCGTAAAGTCCGAAACCCGTCCTGTGAACCCAGTGTTAAAATAATCACAAAGCATAAGCACGGGGTTAAATTTCCTTCTCGCGACCACCGTAATTAGGCACCGTGTAAACGAAACATAGAACTGGATGAAAACGTGCCGTGATGTAAAAATACGGCACAACCACCTCCTCATTGTACGTACGTATCGTTACGGGAGCCGGTGCGAATTCGAAGGTATCTAATTAGACGATGAATAATACATTAGACATCGACGCGATTAAAAGTAGCCTGGTGGATGGCCTGCAGACGTAGTTACACTTCCTTGAATGCAGCATCCTGCCGGAAAACTATTGACCGGCCGTTCGGGTGGCCGCGCGCCGCGTTCGCCGCAGGCGGAACGGACAACACTTATCCAGGCCGCGACTTCCTTCCTACGTGGAACGAGCGAGTAAACGCGAATACTACTGGCATCGCCGTAGAAACTGCACTCGCTGTAGTGGTTTCATTCATAAAGGCCGCGCGTTTAGCGAGGAAACGTTTGCACGCGTTAACGAGGGAAACGCTTCGTTCGCGCGCGCGCGCGCGCACGCACGCTCTCGCTGGGAAGGCCTTAAAACCCGCACCGGAACGCCTACCTTGTTTCCGTCGAGGAAGCACCAGCCAGGGACGTTCCTTCGAGCGCGATTCCCTACGGGACGTTGGACGGGGCGACCTCATTTTCTTCGCGACTCGTCGATTTTGTTTAGCGTCGAAAGATGGCGGGGGGAGGGGAGGAGGAGGGTTGGGTTGGCAGAGTCGTAGGGAACATGCTTTGGCGAATCGAGAAAGGAATTTCGGCAAACTAACGCACGCGCGCGGTCTTGGATCCCGCTTTTCAAAGTGCACTGACCCTTCGCACAGGCTTGGGCGGAACTCCTTCGCTTCCGGTGTTGTTCCGTCGCTGCTATTTCTATATTTAAACCTACACGCTTTTGTTGGCCGTACACCTACGGCTCCTATACGCCGCCACCGGCTGATACCCCTCGATCGACGACGGGGCTATTTTGTGAGATCGTTCTTGCAATTCCTTTCCTGACCCCAATATCTAAACTTTGCTCGCGACTTTTCTTGCAACAATAAATACGCAATGATACTTTTGTCCCTGCAGAAAGGTACTAAAGCATCTGGTGCATGTAAGTCCATGCATGTCAAAAATTGCCAAATAAAATTATTGAACGATCACCCTTTCTGGAAAGATAATTGCTTATCCGGGTAAATAGACGATAGTGTGCGGAAAACTATCTCGATCAGTCTCGTGTGAAATCATCTGCGAGATACACGTTTCCGGGAGGCGTTATCGAGGAATTCGTAGATGTCAAGAGGAAGCTTGAACTATACTATTTCCTCCTGAACACCTAAACGACTATCAGCGCGCGGACCGGACACGAGGAAAGCTCCAAGCCGTGGTGAACGCGCGTTCAAAAGCAATAGAATATATCTATCAAGCAGTGTACTCACGCGAAACGCTTCCTGTGGAGACCTGTCGCACGTTCCTCGACACCCTTGGATCATCCAGGTCAGCAGGCGATCTCCAAATGTACTGTCAGGCATTTTAGCGAGAAACATTGAAACATATTCTCGACGAAACACCGTTCCCCTCGTTCGTTCGTTTATTCGACAAAGGTTCGCTGCAAGATAGCGTGGCGTACAATTGACATCTTCCTACGACTTCCGGCGCTAGCTGGAGGTCGATGATTACTTTTCGTCGAAAGTTCGTTGCCACGTGGGAACAGTGGGAGGGCTGCGGAGCAGCAGAGTCAAAAGATCGGCCGCGTTGTCGTGGCGAGAGCAAATCGTGCCTGCCAGACAGACAGATCCGTGAAAGCAGGGTAAAAACGTGAAAAAATTCCAACCCAACTGCTACATTCTCCCTCGGAACAGCACACCGCGTCTAACCTCGCGTAACGAACGAAACCTCTCACCGTCGATGAAAACGAAAAGCGGCTTAAAAGTACGCTCACCGTGGCTGGAGAGAATAACGGCGATGAGGGAAGAACGAAAGACCGGAAGGTAAGGTAACGTGGTAAAGAGGACGCGACGTCGTCGTCCCAGAAGGCACAATGTGGCCACTGTTACGTAATAAACGGGCATACGTTACACGCGACGACGGGGGTGGCGAGAGAACGGGATGACGGACGACACGGTGGGGGATCAGCGAACGGGAATGAAAAGGGCAATGTCCATGGGACGATATCCATGGGACAGTTGCTGGTGCAACGGCGCGAATGCCATTCCATACAACAACAATATAAACAAAGCGCACAGAGCTTCGACGAGACGCTGCGGTAACATTCGTCCTTACGACGACCGTCTCTTCTTCACACTGGCTCGCCTTGCGGCATATATCTCCGAGGACGCTGGCCAGTAGAACGGGAACGAAGTGGTAGGACAGGCCACGCGGTGCGCGAGGAATTGGAAATCGGTACGCGTCGCGAAAGCCGCTAAGCAGGAAGTCGACCTCTTCGTCACCGCGGCGTATACGCGTGTGCGTGTGTGACCGGCAGCCAGGCACTGTCGTCGTCGCGAACGGGTTAATTTGGTGCGGTTTCGCTGGCGCGTCACGACGGAGAGCCTCCCGTCATCGTCGTGTCGCGTCACGTCGCACGTGCGCCACCGCATCGGAGACGCGCAGGGCAAAGTGCATCGCGTAAGACTGCTGACGGGTGCAGCACCGGTGCTCTGGCTTTCCGATGCAACGAACGCATTGCCCCCTCCCCCCTGCCCCTCTCGACCGTCTCCTCGCGCCCCTTCCCCTTTTCACTCGACCGACCGTGCGCACAACGCGACGTCCACGGCACCACGTGACCATCCCTTTAACTTTAGCAAAGCGATTACCGCGCACACCGCACGACCACCGACGCGTCTTCTCTTCCTTTCTTCGTCTCTTTCGTCCCTTTTTGCCGTCGTTTCTTCCGCAACCGCGTTTCCCCCCTGGGGGCATTTCTTCGTCGCCTCCATTCTTTCCCTTCGTACCTCCTCGCGTCGTCGTCGACTCTCGCATCTGCATCTACGCGTCTCTTTTCCTCCGACTCTCTATATCCCCCCTCCCTTGACCTTCCAACGATTTTTCCTCTCTCGTTCTCCGCGAGAAGGAATATCTATATTTTTCTCTAGCCGAGCACGTCCCTCCGCCGCGCTCCGGCGCGTCTCGACGCTTCTCTCCCTTCAACCACCCCGTCGTCCCTCTTCGTTCGACGTCCAGGAAGTAAACCTCGCGCGTCTCTGTCGCGGGGAAACGTTTGCCAGGGCTTTTGCTCTCACCCTCTCTCTCACACCCCCCCTCTGTCGCTCTAAACGTGTGGCCCGCTCTCGTCGGTCCCTCTCTCCTTCTCTCTCTCCCGCAGACTGGATCCTGTCGGGCACTGCGTCATTTCTGTACGGCGTACGGGTTCGCGTTCTCTCGCTCTGGTCCGCTCTCCCGTTCCGTTGTTCCTCTCTTTCTCGAATACCAATGCGTCCCTCCACCCGACAGGCCGGCATCCCCACCAGATTCGGGTCGACTCGTTGCACCGGGAAACCGAGCGGTGCAGCCGTCCTTGTCGCTCGGCTCCATTCATGCCCCGACTCTCTTTGGGTTATGCAACGCTCGGTGAGACGCGAGACGCGAGGGTTGCGTCGGCCGAGCCGATACCGCATACGCTCGTTTCACCGAATCTTACCTCGCGTATGCGTGTGCAGCGCCGACAAAGAGAGCCTCTGGTTAACTCTCCTCGACTGGAATTAGCCTTCTTCTTCCGCCGATGCCACGGCTCCGTTGCGCGTCACGCTGCGCCTCTTCTGCGTGCACGCTATACGTACCGGTATACTATATCGCGCACGGTAGGGAGTATTATACGGAGAGGCTAGCTAGCTAGCTACCGCACAACTGTGCGCAACGATCGAATTTTTTTACCCTCTCCGCCACCGGTATCGACAGCCCTCCTTTTCTTCCTGCTGTCGTCTGTCGGTGCGCGCGTATTTCTCGTCCCACGCGGCGGGCCCCTCGATTAAGCTATCCGTGTCTCCCTGTAGCGCGCGACGACGATTCAGGCTGCTGTGCTTTTCCCTAGGAAATCCCCCACCGAACCAGGACACCGCCGCGTCCTTACGCGAAGCGCTCGCTTCGAGCGGTACTGGGTATATGCGCACGTTATTCCCAATAACGAATAGAGTCGGTTCGTTTGCTCGTATAGCGCTACTTCGACGATCGTGCCAACGGTGTGTCTATGATCAAATTGTTGCTACATCGTTTCTTGCCATTCGTTATTCGAATAACGCTGGGGGCGAGTTGTCAGTGAAAAATTGTGCTCGCATTTCGTGTAACGACCGTAAAACTTCGTAACATTGTTTTATTGTTCTTGATACAAACAATTCACTCGCGCTAACGCGTATAAAGGGAAGGTTCCAGTCGCTCGCGGATGACACCATCGTCTGGGAAAACCTTCTCGCTTAGTTACAAAGTGTCTAGGACGTCGGTGTCTAGCGTCGACGCGGTCTACGTGGTCGATTACAGCGATTCGGCGAAAATTCGTGGAGCAACCACTTCGATCGCGAAGTATACGACGACTGACACCGTGCTTCGCATGCACTGGTTTAATATAAACCGAGCGACGATCGATTTCTTCAGTTCTCGAACGACGACGACGCCTTTGGTCGGAATCGTCGACGAGGCGCTTACCCAAGGATCGTTCGTGGATATAGGAACATTTGAAACCGCCACACCGTGTATATACGGGCGAGCAGTAGCAGTTTTATCGGTGAATTCGATCGATCGTCAAGTTACAGGGTGTTATTAAAAAAATGTCCGAGGCTTTAGGAGATCGCAGTTCAACGAGGTAAGCAAATAGTAGGAATCAACGTGGATTTAAAAACGGAGTTTTTCGAAGTAAAGCGTAATTTTGTGTTTGCAAGAAATTCTTCCAACGCTGCACTTAACCGAGCGTTTCAACTTCGAGACACTTTTTCTGTAACACCCTGTGTATATATTGTACACACCAACGCTTACTCACAAGCCCAATAGATAGAATAAATTGCAGAAATCCAATTTTCCTTTCCCAACACAGTCACCCTTTAAACAATCGATACCTCATCCCTTGCTCATCCTTCACCTACCCTATTGCTCATCTGTACCTCGATCTCACCGCCTCATTCTTCGGTAATACCTGCACTCGAGATATCCAACATTCTTCCATTCCCGAAATTATATCTTTCACTGCAACTCTCTCAAGACAAGGGACAACAGTTCCGACAGCAGTAGGAAGCACTGTTTAGCGAAGAATACGCGAGCTCGTGTGAGACGTATTTCCGAGTACAATAAATTAAACCGTACGGAATACGTACATCTTCGAACTGGAATAGCGTTCCTCAACGTCGATTAGTATCACGGTTTTCCATGTACAAGTAACGCAAACACGTATTTCTTACGCCTAGGTATACGAATTTATTAGGTACGAAAACATAGTATGTATTTCTGTTTATCTTACAAGTAGCTGTGTGTTTAGTGTCTAAGATACAACAGAGAAACGACGAATGACCCGTATCGAGGCTACTTGTGCCGTACAGTATTCAACTAAATATTTCTTCTAACATAGAAAAAAGAAAAGAAGAAAATTTGGCGCCAGTTACGATAAGTAGATGTGCTTGGAAAAAGTAAGGGGAAACAAAATGGCAAGATGGTGGTCAAACTTATATATCTAAGAATCCGTATAACGCATCATCGATATAACGCGATATAACTTAGACGATCAACCGATATTGGACGAGATACGTCGCTGATACTTAATAGTGTAACAAATACAAGCGTAATTTATATAGCACGAAACGAATTACGCGCGCGTGTCGTGCGAAAGATACGCTAAGGTTGCGACATTCATACTGTTCGTGAGAGAACCTATTTGAAAAAAGATTGGGGGGAAGGGAGGATGTTTGTATCTCGTGTAACGAGGCAGTGAGCTGCACTGATTCCTTACGACGATCTTCTCCTAGCTGGAAACCGTCGACTATTGTAAGATTCGCGTTCCCGACCAAAATTTCATGCCCCTTTGATCCTTCACGAAACACCGATTTTACCGAATTCTTCCTCCTCGATTGACGATAACGAAATTATTTCAAAAGGAATCGTCTCGCAACGACGAGGAATAGGTGATTCTTTAACGATTTTAACGTTGATCGAGATCCGAGAAACAAGGTTCCCTGAGAGAGTCGATTTCCGTGTCTCTTTGCGACCAAGAGGAAGCAACGTTTGTTGCGACATTTTTCCCCTTAACCCTTTGACTGCCACGTTGAAATCACATGTGTCGCTCAGGATGTTCGATGTTCTAATAAAAATTTCTGATCGCTCAACGAAGTTTTTTTTTACTTAAAAATGTTCTCTAATTAGTGGTAATGTTCAAACTGCACTAAGTGTCAATTTTTATTCAATTCTTACAGTTGTAAGTACAGTAGTGGACAAAAGTTTAAAATCAAAGAGTCAACGAAAATAAATAAATAAATTAATTTATAAGGAATAGCATGATAAACAAAATTTGCATTCTATGCCAATCAATAAATAGTTCTACCATAATAACAATAAAAATGAATGTACAACTCGATCACCAACGACCACCATGGCGTCACAGGAGAAACCGTGGCCGGTCATATACGACCAACGTGGCAGTTTAAGTGTTAATCGCAGAGGATGCGACGTAGAATCCCGCAAAGCGTAACCAAAGGTCGCCGCCTGATTGATCTAATTGACTTTTGAATCGGATCAACGAAGACTAGATTCATGGAAGACACGTATCGATAATTTTGACGCGGGAAACGCTAAGACTGGACTCGGTGTGTACGCGCTCGGAGAAGATCGGACGGGCGAACGTGGAGGTTGTTAACACTAGATTTACGGATATTTCTTATATATAATCTATTTCCAATATAAATATCCTAAGGCGTGTACATCGAACGGAATTTGAAGTTGCAAACCTGAGAAGGAAACAGTTTTGGGTATATTTGTATCGCTCCATCGATCAAAGTTAGTAAAAATTGCTAGGAGCAATAGCAATTGTTCTCGTAAATTTTGCTCGGGAAGTTCGAAACCCGTGAAATTGACAGGTCATGTAAATCTAGTGTTAAACGCGCGAAAATCGTCAACCTCGAAATTCGAAACGGCAGGGCGAGGCGTGAGAGAGAACAATTAATAGGAGAGTATCTCTCTCTTTCTCTCTCTCTCCCGTTTTCGCGTTAATATTTTAAGGAGAATATACACATGAACCTGGGACAGGATTCGAGCGAGTCCGTGTGCCCGCGGTAAGTGTGTTTAATTTTCACACGTGCCTACAATTTTTTAGCCTAATCCGACGTCTAGGGACATCATTACCAAGAAACCGACGATTGCGGCCCAGCTGGCGAGTTTGCCATTCCCACTGTAATCAGAAAGCAAGAAAAACGTTTTCCATCAGAGACTGGAACTCATGCTACTAAAACATCAACATGCTTCTCTCCCTCTCTATCTCTCTCTTTTTTTTCTACTCTATTCAGAGTGGAACGCAGAAGGATGCAGCGGTGGAACTGGATGTTTCAACGACGGATGCGGTCGATTTGACGAAGCAGGTAAGAAATCGTGGTACAAGCAGGAAGAAGACGTTGCTGTGGGTTAGGTTCGGGTTTGACCTAAGCGGGATTCGTGCCAAGGAACAATGAACATGCTATCTCGTGGTATATTCAGAAACAGACTCGAAGGAATTCAAAGGTGAAATCGGGTACCGTAGCGACGATTAGGCCTGTTAGTTCGAGACGAAGAACACAGCGAATCTAGGTACGAGCAGGAAGAAGAACGTATGGTATACACGAGGTTAGGTTTGGGTTGGAGTAGCTGTTCGTTAACCCAGGACTCGTGGAACATCAACGTGCAGCATTTTCGTGGCGAAAGGCGAACGCAAATTAAGATGGACTTAAGAATGGATGATTGTTAAACGGTTTGCTCAACGAAGACGAAAAACATCGAGGTACGAGCGAAAAGGAGGACGGGGTACGAGGTACCGGTAGAAATCGGAATCAGAATGGACGGCGTTTCGTATCGATGATGGGCCAGGCACAACGAGCACGGGGAAAGAATACCAGGATGGCGAGAAATAAAAGGGTTTTCGCGGTATAAGTAGGGATTAAACACGCACACAAAGCACACGCATACACGCGGCCGGTATTGTACGTCACGGCTTGTTGATTTCGTAAATTATACACGGCCATCAATTTTAACGGCCGGTGAAATGCGCCGTTGTGTTTCGGTGGGCGTTCTACCACATCAATCATATCCATACGGTAAATACCTCCTTTCGGTGTGCCTCAGAAATTTGTATTTTTATTAGCCATTACCCCGTGTGTCTGGTCGCGATGGAACCTCGTAGACGATCGTGCGTGTCCCGAGCAGAGGCGTTGGTCGGAATCGGGTACGCGAGACGCTCGAGTACCGATGAGGTATACCCAATTATTCAGATACGTGGTCCGAATACCCGATCATGACGCGGTAGAATATATTTCCCGAATTTCGCTTGTACACGGAGAAATCATCCGAAACTTATAAGTATTCGGGTAATAACATGCGCAAGGTATCCGAGTAAAATATCACATGGATATTTCTCGTATTTCCGGGTACTCTACGAGTACTCGCCTATCCAACGAATGAGATTCGGGTTTGGTTCGAGTTAGGTTCGGATTAGATTCAAATTTGGTTCGAATTAGATTAATTTTTGATTCAGGTTAGGTTTGGCTTAGTATCAGTAGCTATAATTTTGAGGGAAAGTTCTTTTCAGCATCGCGGGGGTTATTGATTGGATGGGTTAGGTTCGGTTCTGGTTCGAATTAGGTTTGGGTTAGTTTGAGATTTGGTTCAGATTGGATTCATTTTTGATTCAGGTTAGGTTTGGGTTGGTATCAGCAGCTATAATTTTGAGGGCGAGTTCTTTTCAGCATCGCGGCGGTATCGATTGGATGGGTTAGGTTCGGTTCTGGTTCGAATTAGGTTTGGGTTAGTTTGAGATTTGGTTCAGATTGGATTCATTTTTGATTCAGGTTAGGTTTGGGTTAGTATCAGCAGCTATAATTTTGAGGGCGAGCTCATTTCAGCATCGTGGCGGTATCGATTGGATGGGTTAGGTTCGGTTCTGGTTCGAATTAGGTTCGGGTTAGGTTGAGATTTGGTTCAGATTGGATTCATCTTTGGTTCAAGTTAGGTTTGGGTTAGGTTCGGGTTACAGTTATGGTTCAAAGGATGAGGACGCGACAATTTCGATCGAGTTCCTTTCAACATCGCGCCGGTATCGATTGGACGGGCTCTCCTCGCTCGTCTTCTCGCGAGGCAAGCGGTTGCCGTTACCCGGCGAGGCTACGGGCCCGAAACGAGGCATTCCTTTTCACCGAGCACACAATCATGCAAACGACCAACAGGACCGACCGTTCCGGGAATCCGGCTAGGTGCTGTGCATCGGTCGCTGCCGCGAGAAAAGAATGAATTCCCGAGACCGGAGAGAAAGGGAGTCCTTCCAATTAGAGACGGGACCGAGTGTATTGCGAGTGGATTCCAAATTTTTACCGAACCGTTTTGTACGATTCATAAGTAATATGGATAAAAAACTGGACAGACATTACCAATACATTATCAATCGACAATTTGGAAGCAATGCGCATTCTAAACGCCGCGAGAATTTGAAGATGAGAAAGAATTTAGACTACTGTCATCCTAGATATTTGATGAGTCGAAAATTGACGAGAATATATGCAAGATTAATCTCTACTTCATGAGAAAATTAGCAAGAGGTCCAATAAAGGTGTAAATCATCTGCCTCCAAATTGGCGAACGATAGTGTAGGTTTAAACTCCGTGTATAAGTACTTTGAGAAACGTATAAGTGGTATTTTCAACTACGATTGAACTCTGACCAAGTAGTTGCGAATCTTCCACGAGTACTTCGACGAAAAAAGTTAAACCCATCATGGTCTTCCGTTTATAACTCGCAGCGCATGGAATCGTATTAGAACCGGCTTCGATTCGCGAGCGCATATTGAACTCGGCCCCGTCCCCGCTTTCCGTCAAACGTGACAGGAGCTTTTTGTCTTTCCTTCCCCTTTCACGGACCCGGGTTAGCGCGCCTGCGTTCACGAAAACTAATCGATTCCCGGATCTCGCAAACTTTCTCCCGTCCTTGTCCCTTTGCCGATTCCCTCTTCGATATCGCTCGATCTTACAGGTAGCTCTCGCGTTTACCTTTTCCGAGAAACTCTGCCGTCCCGCTAAACCAGAAAGCAAAGCGAGCATTGTTGTATTCTCTTTCTCTCGCTTCCTCTCTTTGGTCTCTCTTTCTCTTTCTTTTCTCCTCTCTTTGGTCTCTCTCTCTTTCTTTTCTCCTCTCTTTGGTCTCTCTTTCTCTTTCTTTTCTCCTCTCTTTGGTCTCTCTCTCTTTCTTTTCTCCTCTCTTTGGTCTCTCTTTCTTTCTTTCTCCTCTCTTTGGCCTCCCTTTCTTTCTTTCTTTCTCCATCTCTCTCTCTTTGGTCTCTCTTTTGGAAAAGATCGCACACACGCATGCCAGAGAGAGACAGAGAGAAAGAGAGAGAGAGAGAAAGAGAGACAGAAAGAGAATTCCTCCGGTCTCGTTGGAGGTCGAGCAACGGTTCACCGGAGCAGAAGGGGAATTCATTTTCACTTTTATGTTTTCCGGGGCCCGGAGAGGGTTCCCGAGGGAGCGGACCTGGCTCCACTGTCTCAGGAGGAGCTCTAGCGGTGTCTACTCTAGAGCTATTGCGCTCTCCGGTATCCGGGCAGGGCGGTTAGATCGCACGCGAAATACAAAAGAAGCCAATTATAATGACAATAAGGCCCCGGCTAGGCCTGGGAAAGAAATTCGCCACGTCCGTTTTGCCGACACCGCGCTAACTACGCTACTGCCGTCACGCGCTATTGTACCGTAATCGTTCCCGAATACGTCCGTGCATCGCGCGTGTATCCTCTTCTAGTGTAGTCGTATAGCGTCGGATGGAAACAAAATATTGTGCGGTTGCGAAAGCCGTCGCGATAGCTGTTCGCGTTTCATTCACTCGTCACTCGATATTCGCCGATCCTCGATTTTATAAACGCGATCGACGTTCGGATTAACCGAATGGATACGTTGAATAAACTTAAAAGACGGAATTGCTACACGCGATTAAGCTTTTCTTTGAGCTGTACTTTACAACGACAGGCTATTGGGTGACTGCAAAAGTTCGTGCTCGATTTGAATAAAAATGAATACAACACATTTTTATAAAAAATAGTATTTATTAATCAATAATGCGCTCGTTTTTAAGGTTATGCTGAATTACAAAGCATTTAGATAACTGTCGGTTAATAATATGATTACAAAATAAATAATTCAACATGTGCATGCCTTGCCATTTATAAAAATCGGGTACGAACTTTTGTAATCACCCAATACATAAAGTATGCAAATGAACCGTAAGTTACTCGACGCTAGCGTATTTGCAGTATTCTGTTTTTCATTGACTAGCCTGTGGTAGGTTACTCGACTAGTGTTACTGACCAAAAGAAATGGAACAGAAAACAAATAATAATTTCAAATTCGAATTCATTTTTTACTTATGGCTTATCCTCCTTGTTTTCCTTTCGCTCGTTAATGGAAGGGAGGCGAAGGAAGGAATAGGGAAGTTCCGTGGGTACTCTGTTTCTTAACTTCCAGACGGAACACATCGAAAACTGAACTAACCTTTGATGCGCTTCCGGGATGATGTCGTCGATCACCACGTAGATCATTGCACCGGCCGCGAAGGCGAGCGCGTAAGGTAGCGCAGGTTCAGCGAGCGTCGCTCCGGCTGCGCCAAGGACGCCTGCGAGAGGTTCAACCATCCCCGAGAGTTGGCCATACCAGAAGCTCTTCAAGGTACTGATCCCGGCCGCCTGCAAGGGCAAAGACACCGCCAGTCCCTCGGGAAAGTTCTGAATACCGATCCCGATCGCCAGGTTTCTGTAACAAACGGAGAAAGCTTTAAAGCTTTAGGTGAACGCAGTGGAATATTATCACCAGTTTGATAATATGAAATTTTAACACGCGTTATTACGTTATACTCTGTTTCATTATTCGGATGAGACACTTTACTCGAGTTCGGTGAAACCTCGACAGTTGCGGTGTGTTCACGAGTGTACGCGCTGGACTATCGTTATTCTGTTAACCTTTTAAGTGGTATTGGCGCATTTATGCGTTTGATGAAAGTTGCTCGTAGGGACTATGGACGCATATATGCGCTTGTCAATTTTTGGTTCTTTCGTCTTATGATTTTTTCAGTGGTCACACATCTCAACGTTAACCTTTTGAGTGCTATGGGCGCATATATGCGTCTGACGAAAGTTGCTCGTAGGGACTATGGACGCATATATGCGCTTGTCAATTTTTGGTTCTTTCGCCTTATGACTTTTTCAATGGTCACACATCTCAACGTTAACCTTTTGAGTGCTATGGACGCATAGATGCGTCTGACAAAAGTTGCTCGTAGGGACTATGGACGCATATATGCGCTTATCAATTTTTGTTTTTTTCGCCTTATGACTTTTTCAGTGGTCACACATCTCGACGTTAACCTTTTGAGTACTATGGGCGCATATATGCGTCTGACGAAAGTTGCTCGTAGGGAGAGACGATTGTTTTTTATACCTACGATCGGTCATTTTAGTCCAAGGAGCCATAGAAAATACGGCGTGTAAAAACGATACAAGCAGATTTCATTGCTAATCCTCACCAATCCACTAAAAACCTAATCCAACACGATCGAACGATAAGAATAAAAGCGGAGGAGACAAGGTAACTCAGCACGCGAGCCAACTTCCACACTCTCGCTTCTGGTCGCGGTGAGTTCTTGAAACTGGTCGACGGCTTCGACATTCTCTAGATTTTTCCATCTGCCCGAGCACTCGACTCGGGCTTCTCTAGCCGCTTCCTAGATGGTCATTCTAGACACCAAGCTAATCTCGCTCCTCTGATATTCCGGTAGCCATCCAGCTACCGACACCTCGTCTCCGTTCGACTCGCTCGTTTTCATTGACGATGAAACTGCGTGAAACGCGTATCAAGTATTTCGTTGATACAGAAGGCAAACAGCCGAGACGCGATTTACACGCGAGGAGACCCATAAATTATTACCAGAGAGACACTGTGCGGTGTTCACCTCGAACGTGCAAAAAACGTCTAAGTTCCCCTTCACCCCCGTGTTGCTTTTTGCGACTTCGTCAAAACGGGCCCGGGGATTTGTACACAGAGGAGTGTGACCAAAAACAGGTGGATACAGGGGGAAGGGGGAGGGGCGAAAGCAAAAGAGCGAGCCACGTAGCAGGTGAATGAACCAACACGATCGTTGTACGTGCGTGTTAGCAGAGGATCGGTCGAGGCATCTGAAAGGCGAGCCGATTCATAGAATGTCATGTATTAAGCCTTTTCTAGACTGTTGTCAGCGAAGGAAAATTTGAATAAATGCAGCAAAGTTCAGTAAGGGGTGGTAACGAGGGGACGATTGATATTATAAAGAAAAAGAGAACAGAAATAAATGTAACGTTGAAGGGGTCGGACGTGGTGATTTATTGCTCTATTTTATCTCTAATTTTAACATGCGCGTAACACGCGTACACCATCCATGTTGCGCGCCTGTGTGGCCTTCGAGGAAGACTTTTAAATCGATCCGACCTACGATGATCACCTAGCGCACCGAGGGAATTCGACGGAACGGTAAGAAACGGTGGAACGGTATCGGGGAAAGAGATCCATCGAGAACGACGACGTGCTGTCCGAATGAATGGCTCGAGGAGATCGGACAGCCGGTAGAACACAAGAGGGGGGACCACGGAAAAACGTAGCTAGGCGGAAGGAATGCGGTAACCGTGGTCTCTCGGATCGGCCAGCCTCACCACCACCTAGCCTAGCCTCCTTGATTCATGGGACTCGGTGCTTCGCGTAGACGGAATTTAATTGAGGAGCAGTAGGACGAGTCCGATACTCGAGCGCGAAAGAACAAGTCCAGGGGGCCGGGTAAAAAGTTGGGGAATACGTTATAGGAAGCTAGAGCAGTGGCTTCGAACTCTCGAGGCCTGGGGACAACGCGAGAGGGCCTTCAGGAGTAATTACAAAATAGCACAACGTACACTTTTCAAAGGACTCTGCGGTATATTGCAATTGTGTACCATGACTAATATTACTGTTACTATTATAGAAAGAAAACCCTTCTAATATGTTATTCATAACAATTACGTTCACCTACTAACCGTTAACTTCGCTGACTAACATTATTATTATCATTACACTAAAGAATCCTCTCCAACACACATGCATACGTAACCTGTCTACCTGTTCACCAGCGTCGACCATTGACTTACAAATATCCATTTGAGGTTCATTCAAACCTAAAAACTGGCTCTGTCAATGGTCCAAGTTCGAGATCGCTGTTATTCAACCGATTCCTGTGAAAAGGAGCGGAATCCTTCACCAGGGGAAGGGGGGGAACGATAGAAAAAGGCTCCGCTGCCGGGAAGACAATGAGCGAGGTGTTCCGCGATCCGACGCGGTGGATCGTCGATAGAGCAACGGTTAAAAGTTCCGGGGAACAATAGATCAGCGGCCTGGCAGAAGAGTACCCGGCGAGGTGGCCGAGCAGGTGAATGAATGACGCGATCCGAACTCCTCCTTCCGATGCCAGGATCACCGCCGCCGCACTCTCTCGTATACAGGCCCGAGCACATGGTATGGGTATGTCATGCCGTGGCCGGCCCGTGCAGCGCGTTATTCCATGAGACGACGGGATCGTCGTCGCGTTCCTACAGCATCGACGTACATAAGTGGTTGTACAGTTAACCCGTCGGGTCCGGCTGTTCGCCAGTTGCACCAGGGGAGGTCACCCGAGTTCCAAGAATGATCGTCCGCCCTTCCACCATCACCACCACCACCACCACCATCGATACCACCACCACCACCACCCTGGTGGCTTCACCTTCTTCTTACTTTTCTCTCTTCCTCTCGCCTCTGTCTTTCGATCCTCTCGTTTCTTCGCTCTTTTGTCTCTCACTCTCAAGAGAGAGAGGGAAGGAGAGATAGACAGAGTGTGCTCTCTCTTTCAGTTTCATCCTGTCTCTCTTTCTCTTTGCCCTGCCGATAGCGCTGTTCTACAGGCCGGTTTCTTTTCCTTCCTGACTTCTTCTCTTCTTCTTTCTCGTTTCCTCGGTCAGGGCCGCTACTCCCGGCTCGTCTACCCTGCTACCAGACAGCTAGACCCGATCGCCGTCTTTCGGAAGCTCCGGTGCTCTGTTCGGGTGCGACCTAACCGATACGGGGGGGAGGGGAAAAATGCGGTGGTACCGGTGACGGATACCAGGAACCTGATCTATCGCGTCGTTTCTTTTATCGAGGAATTTATTGATATACAACGGCATCGAACAGTATAAATAATTGAATTAGCTTGTTGACAGGTGGCGAGTATGGATGGAAATTGGATTGGGGTTTGTGAATATTTATAGGAGAACGGCAATTGTAGAAGGGGTAAAATAGGGCGAGGTGGGATCGTGATACGCCTGGGTGTATAGGAACACGGGTGACAGGTTGGTTCAAGGAAATGAAAAATATATTTGTACGTGCTTCGTTACCGAAGTTATAGATTTCTCTTTTGCTCGTCTCGTTCTTTTATCGTCGATTCAAAATACTTTCCCAAACCTATGCGCTACGTCTCCGTTCGCTCGCTCCAGACGCACTTCGATAATAAAATTAGCAGTTTACCAACGATTAACCCGATTGACGCGCGCGTGCCAAAGCCACTGCTCGCAAAGGTCGTTAGCCGTTGTTCTCTGTTTCCCCGTCTGGAGCCCCGGCCGTTTCCAGATTAGAAAGCGTTTATCGCACGTTCGACGGTCGGTTACACGGTCCGCATCCGCGAAACGAAGGCAGGAAGAGAGGCAGGAGAGAAACCCGGCGAAGCAACGCGGTCCTCCATTCATAAATTTTTTCGCGCTTTCGCCGTCGACGCGAGGATCGCGGGAGGCGCGAACAGTTCCCTCGCCTTTTAAATTAGAAACCGAAGCATCCATCGCCCGGGGAATCGCGCTCCCGCGAGGGCGTCGCGCTGTCTCGAGCCGAAAATCGAGGATTTCTCTCCTAGCAGAGGAAGAAAAAGAGATCTCACCAAACTGGTTGGTTGGTACCTATAAAAAAAGTAGCACGACGGTGTTTTGGTCCTCCGTGGCCCCGAACTCGTGTAGCAGAGAGGCCGCCTCTGTGCACAACCGTTATGCCGCGCGCGTATATTCGACCGAGTCAGGTCGCTAAACTCCGTGTGGTCTACTATCTAGGGGCGGCCGTGAAAATTTGCACGGTTAACGAAACCAAGGAGATCGGGGTCCGCAGGAGCCGGTGGAACTTAACGGGCGCTATCGAACGCAACAGCACGCTTCGCCGGTGTGCACCAACATGGCGACCGGAGAGTAGCTTCGTCGAACGCGCTATACGGTCGCCATTTTGCATTCCATAAGCAACCGCGGTTGTCCTTACGTGGCAACACCTATCCGCGGCTTCGCGGTGTCCCGTGCAACGACCGAAAGAGGATCGTAAATTACTCTTCCCTGCGAGATTCGTCGAACGTTCAATTTTCTTCGCCGTTTCTCCACGGAACACGAGAAATCGGCAGTTCGAGCGAAGGGTGGGGGGGAGGGTACAGGGAATCGAAAAGCGCACCTCTAAGCTACCAGGCCCTGGGGGAGCCCTTTGTCCCTCTCCCCTCCTCTTCATGGAGTACGATCCGTCGCATTCCATCGATGATCCCGAGAGCTCGGAACTACGGCCGGTTAGCTAGCTTAGCTGGCAGCAAAATTCGATCGCCGCCGATACGATAACGAGCGGAGCAGTTTTTCGCCGGTCGGGTCTCGGCTTTCAAAGGGAACGTGGATCGAGCGCGGAGAACGGAGAAGGAGGAAGTCGAGGAGACGAAGGAAGAAGGGAAGAGGAGGAGCGCGCGAGTGGACGCGAAGCGGAGGCACGAGATCCCGAAGGAAACGCGGAGGATCTCCCTGACGGAGGGACCACGACCGGCCACCGTGATTGGTGAACCCGAAAGATACGGATAGAGATAGAGCAAGGATAGCTATGCGGGGCCCTAGACACACAGGGTGAGGCGCGGGGGGTCTCCAGGCAGAAAGAAGAACAGAAAAAGAGAAACGAGCGGGGGGGGAGGGGAGGCAGGTCCGGTGTGTGTTACGCGCGAGTCGTTAGGTGTGCGAGTATGTTCGTACATCGTGTGGCGCGCATTAAAAAGAGAAACGAAGGAGACGGGGGCGAAGGGGGGAGGCAACGAGAGACAAGCGTACACGTATAAACGCGTTTGTATGAGAAAACTAAGGAGCGAGCAAGACAAAAAGGGGAGAGAGAGAGAGAGAGAGTTGGCGCGCGCGCGCTCGAGCGGGCGGGCGAGCACACAGAGAGATAGAGAAAAAGAGAAAGAGACAGAGGGAGGGAGAGAAGGAGAATGAAAAGAGGGGGTGCAGAAATGAGAGAGCGAGGAGAAACGAGAGAGGGAGTAAGGAATGCATGGGAACGAGGCGCAAGCGGGCCGACCGCGATTTGCCCGTCCCGCATTCCACCAACGCCAAGGCGAGCTCTCCGGCTCTTCTCGGCTCCAAGTCCCGAGGCCACCGGCCGCGGACTAACACCATAAAATCATAAGACCAAGATCAACCCCGCTCCTCTTCGGCTACCTCCGGCATCGCTGTGCGCGGCTTCTAATGTCAAATACAAACGCGATCGCCGATTCTCGCGAATCGCTCTACCCTCTTCCACCTTCTCTCATCCACGTACGCTTTTCATCTCTTTTCGCTGTTTCCGTGCACCATTTTTTAACCCTAAAGCATCCTTCGCCTTCGGTTACCGATGCCCAGTTGAGCTTTTCGTGGCTCGTTCACGCGAACGATCGCGAAAGCTCTCACTGGCATTCCAAATTTTCTTTGGGAAATAATTGGCGTGAATTTCATGCAGCTGGATGGCTAAAATGGATCGAGAACCATAGGCCAGCGAGATTCCGAAAGCAAGTGTCCGCGCGCGGATCTGGCTCGCGATCGTGATCTAGCGTGTGTACGTAATAGCGTTCGATTCGCAAAAAAGGGACGCTAGTTTGTCGAATAGCCCGTGTAGACGATCGTCCCGAGGTCGTCGTCGAGGGACATAACGGATCCGGCTGTTCGTCTGTTCCGAGTAAGGTACGCGGTGCGCATGCGTAATGCCGCTGCATTCCAAGCATTGCAAAGTCGCTGCACCGTGCACGCCGGTGCATCGGCCGATGCCAGAGAAAGAGAAACGAATTAACCGAGACACCGAGCAGGAGCGAGAGAGAGAGTCGAGTCGGCGAGAGAGGAGAGACAGAGTGATGGAGAGAGAGAGAGAGAGAGAGAGAGGGAGAGCAAGAGGAGGAAGTCGCAATGACAAACGTGCTCACCGATCGCCCGTTTGATCGATCGTTTTCTCCTCTCTTTCTCTGTCCCCTCTCTTTCTGGCTTTGTTTTTTCCCAAAAAACCTGCTCTATTCGGTGAATTCCTTCTCTCCTAATTTTCGAGCTCGAAATATGCACGGTTCACGCACATTACGCCGGAATTCCATTTACCCGGACACGCTGGGCGACAAAACTGTTAGGATAATAGGAGTTCCCTGACTCTCCCTTCCATTACCGATTTCTATTGGGGTAAGAAGAGTCGATTTTCATGTACCTGGATTTCAACTGGCTCGAAGTTACTTCTACACGTACTACCATGCGATTTAACCTAATTAATGTTACACCTAAATACGCTCAACGATGTGCTAACATCAAGTACCGAAAGAACGAACGTTCGGTATTGCACGGCACGAGAGGAGACAATGTTCGCGAAGCAACGAAGGAGATCGAACACGAAACACGAGCCGAGAAAAGTATCGGAGTGTCGTTAGCCTAGAGAATGTCCTCGGAGTCGGTTTCTCAGAATCTTTCAGCGGCGCGAACGACTGCAGTTGAACGATCTCGTACGTAGAAAATCGGGAGGTGGAGAGACCGAAATCCCGGCGAAGGAATGTCCGCTGTCGTTAACAACGGAAGGCGGTTCTTGTCGCGAGGAGGAAGAAGAGGAAGAAGAAGGAGAAGAAGAAGAAGAAGAAGAAGAAGAACAAGAAGAAGAAGCAGAAGAAGAGGAGGCCTTCTCGAAGTCAGCGCGGCCGCAGCGCAGCGTACCTCTCTATCGTTGCGCACGTGCACCCGTAATACTATGCACCGAGGCTAAGCGGGAAGTACTATATCGTAGCCGACTTCCGTTGCTATTAACACACGTCAGAACTGGCTTTCCGCGTGTGATAAGCACCGGGTACAAAGTGCAACGATTAAGGGAACGTGCACGGAGGAGAAGCTATATACTCGCGCGGCTTGTTACCGAGCCCGAAAATCGGTCGGCGGAACGGCGCATCGTCGACGACGAGCGACGCTAGCTCGAGCGTTACTCGTCGCTTCGGTTAACTAGCCATGGACGATCGACGAGATTCCTCTCTGCCTACCCTCCTCCCTCCACCCTCTAAACCATCCTCTTTCTGCTCTCCGAAAATATGGTTGGAGCGAGAAACGAGTTACGAACTATCGCGCGCGCTTATAGTTGGTAGACGGCGCTATAACCCTGGGAAGGTATGAGAGAGAACGAAAGAGAGAAAGAGAGAGAAGGCACGAGGCAAAGGTAGCGACAAGTCGGAGGAGCCCACGAGTAAAAGAAGGACGGACAGAGAGACGAAGCTGGGGAGAGAAAGGGTAAAAGGCAGAGAGAAGAGAGCGGGCAGGTAAAAAGAGAAAAGCAGAGACGGGAGGACAGAGAGGGGCTGCGGTGCGGTGAGCACTGGTCGGTCGGTATATAATAAGACAGACAGGAGGATAGCACTGAAATGAGGTGGTTTCGTCGGCAGCTTTGTCCGGCGCCATGTTTAACATAGCACCACCTCATCTACGTGCCACGCCGACCCGCCACTCCGTAGTTCCTCTGTTTTTATCCGCTCTCTCACCCTTTCCCTCTAGCTCTTACCCTTTCCCTCCATCACTCTCTTTCTCTCTTTCTCTCCGCTATTCTCTGTTCTATTAATTTTTTTTTATCGCCAAAAAGGAAAAAGAGAAATAAGCGAAAGAATTCGATGCCAGAAGTCAAAACCAGGCGCGTGCACTCGAAGCCGATCGCGTTCGCCAGGGCAAGGTCCTTCGATCTCGCGGGGATGTCGCGTGTTCCGAGCGCGCCACGGCAAAAACTCGATCGACCACGGTCGATTTAGTCTTCGCGAGCTCGTCTAATGTTCCTCTCGCTTACCGCTTTGGAAATCGATTGTGGCTCGCAACAACGCTCGGCGAACGAACACGTTTCCTCGAATCCGGAGGCGTTCCTTGAACACCTTAAACGGGTACTCGTGCCACGGCGCGGCGCGGCGCGACGCTCGCGTCGCTGTTCCCCCGGTGACGAATTTCAAAGGCGAAAAAAGGGAATAACGAAGAGCGAGATTCCGCGAAAAATCCGCATACCTCAGCCGGTGACTCAGTACCAGATCTCCTTGAGCGTTTTACGAGTGCAAATATCGTTGTTCCTATCGACTGCCCACCACCCTTCCCGCGCCGTCCTCTTCTCTTTTTCCCCGCTCTATTTCTCCTGCCTTCCGACCGTGTTCCGACGCGGTCGCTAGAGAGATCGGCCTCGCCGCTACCGGACCTTTCATTCATGATTCTTTCGCCGCTGCGACCACCTCTCGAGCCTCTTGAAGAATCGTTTCGCGTCCGTCTGAGGGGAACGAATTGCTGTTTCTTCCTTGGAAAGGACACGATGGCGATCGATGGATAGATCGATCGGTAACGCGAGCGAATAGGCTGCGCGAAAGCTGCTCTGCATCCTGACGAAACACGTGGTTTCCACTATCAACGTGCGTTCGTTCATCGCGTCATCGATGGTCTGCCGATCGCTGCGCTGACGGACGCGGATAAAATTGTTCGAGTTCTCCAGGAATTCGAAACGAGCCCTATTCCCCAGCATGATTCCGGGTCGCGGTGTAATACGTGTTCTCCCGCCAAGTATAAGGAAGGTACCGACAAAATGGTCGCTCCTCTCGCTCGCGGCGTTCACCGTGTTAACGCTGGTTAAATTCCCGATGATACGCGCGCGCGCGCGCACGGGGCGAGCAGCCTCGATCGCGATCACGATCGTCGTGAGAATGGAATGTCGCTCGTTACCGGCGAGTTCGGCTACAAAAGGGCATGCTCGCTCGATAAGTGCTCAAGGCTGAACAATTTCCCAAACGAGGACGCGCCGACACGGACCTACCTACCTCCTTCCCTCTGTCCTTCGTTTCCTCGTCGCCTGCTGCCTATTCGATACCATTCGTTACTGTTCCCCGAAAAATATGTTTATTAGCGAGCTTTCTCTCCCGAGGAAGATACACGGCGCGCGCGCGTGTGCACCATCTCGTTGAACGAAGAGGCACGCGCGCACACACGCACAACGATAAGGATGGTACGCACGGCACGAACCGCTGCGCTGCGTGGAGATACGCACGTCTCCGATATATCGGCCGGGGTCATCTTTCGGACCGAGTCGACGATTCATTCATAACCGGGAAACTTGCGCGAGATACCGGCGTTTTACGTCGCTCCTCTTATCGTCTCCCCCTTTTACCCTCTTCGACAACGCGAGAAAATATTGGTCCGGAGCCGAACGATATTCCGTTGCGAGCCTCGCAGGTCAAAGTTCTTTCGGGTTTTCGCTCGGTCGTGGAATACTTGCGTTTTCGTAAACGCTCCGAATCTGTGTATGGCGCTTAACCCTTTCACTGCTATGGCCGCATATATGCGCTTGACGAAAATTACTCGCGTGGATTATGGACGCGTATATGCGTTTGTCAATTTTTCCTCGCCCACATTTAGAGCAACGCAATTGCTAATAGAGCGTCGTTCCCGCGGAGCACTTCGACCAGGAGTATTTAACAGTCAAAGGGTTAAGAAAAGAAAGAATCTTCTCCGTACATCTTAATTATCGCGCGACGGAAAGGAAAACACCGACACGGTCCATTCATTCCAACGGATTCTTAATGACCCACGGACGACGCTCATAATCTTAACCCGAACATCCCGCACAGGGAACGTTCGAACGCTGTGGAATTCGGGGCCCGACGCGATCCGCTTCGAAGCGACTCGACTCTGTTTTGCGAGATCGTTCAACCAGTGCGTTCCATTCGACCACGTGCGAAATGACGTAAAAATTAAAAACGAATGAAGTATACGTGTACCTACTTTTAAAAGAACCTGATATGCTAGAGCAATGGAAACGAAAACAGTCGTTATCTATTCGCGCGCGCGTCCTCGCTTATAATAATAATCATAATAACAAACGTCACTTTTCCTACTACCGCTTGTCGCATTCCACTACAAGATCGTGTTTATGTTTGTACACTTATACGTGTGCACTTGTACTATCGCGTAGAAGCTCGTTGAACTTCAGATTAAAGGACGCCAAAGGATTTCTAGGGAATCTTCATCTTACTGGCTATCCTTTGAGAAACGAGAAAAACAAAGGAGAAGAAAGAAGAGGAGAAGACGAAGGTCGAAGGAGATACGGGCGAGAGCGATTATCGTTGACATTTTCTATAAATAAAGTTTACGTTGTCCGGTTGCGAGCTTCGGTTGAAATGAAATGAAATCAACGTCACCATCATCGTGTGTTCTAGCGTGGTTATTGTTGCACACGTCATCGCCAGGCGTCGCCGTGTTCCAAAGTCAAAGGCGTAAGGCGGTAAGGAGAGCGAGTTCAGAAGTCCAGGAGGACAGCGGTGAGGAGAGGAAGCGGGGAAAGCGGTAAGCTGGAATGGAATGCGCGACGCCTAGGGCTCGTTGAATTCCAGGGCCACACGTGCCCTTCCCCCTCGCCGCGGGCACCCGCCGCTGCCAATAAACTTTGCCTGCGGCTGGCACTCGCGGTCGACCACCATAGAACTCATTCATGGGGACCTCCTATCACGCGCTCGTAACTTGTACCCGTTCAACGCTAATGGTGCTTCCTCCTACCGGTGACCTGCTCAACTTCCAGTTCCTCGATCGTGCGGCCATCTACCAGCATCTCGTACCGTTTCTGTGTAAACTGTCGCGGTGATATACCTACCATCGTTCGACAATGATTCACCATAGACGAGGTATTACAGAGAACTATATTTCTGTTTTCCCGGAAATTTTTCAAATTTGTTCGTGGTTACCGATTCAACTTTGAAATAAGATTACTATACACTGCGACGGGCGAGATTAAACTTAAACGCAAATATGAAGTTATGAATGAATTATAGAATAGGTGAGGGCAAGGGGGACATTGAAATGATAAGGGAACTCGTCAGCCCTCGAATTCCAAAACAAAAAATTACATTAGATGTACGAAGGTCCTTCTTATACCTTGACTATGGATTCATTATACCCACTTAAACTTTTATTTTACTCTTACTGACACACGAAGGAAATTTAAACTTTCAAAAAATGCTTAAAAAAAGAGAAAAATCGACGTGATACTATGTTTATTTCTTAAGTTATAAGCATTCAATTGAAGATGGATTTCCAAATAAATATAGATCCATTCTTAACGATTTCGAAACGCTCTTCAAACGATCCTTTTAACCATTTAACTATAGTTGAACTTCTACAATGAATTTGATAGGCACGATTGATCTAAGTGAACAACTTTAGACGCATTATATCCTGATCGTAATATCGCTATTCCTAGCGTTATTCTTAGAACTGTTGTCTATCGAAATTGATTCTTATCGTTAAAAAACGTTTTTTTTTTATATAACGACTGTTTGATAATGATAGACACCTCGGTATCATTTATACATTACGATAAACGTATTCTTCGAACTGCGTTTTCGCATGGATGTTTGTTACTTAAAGGAATGCAGTAATGTTGCTTACCTTGCGTTTTCAAAAGTCGCTGATGAGCTGCTACCCACTGCAGCAAATCCGACACCAACTGCAAGGCCCTCTGGAATATTATGTACCTGATGTATTATAAAAATTGTATTGAATTATATACGCTTAATATGCTTTGCTATAATTTTTTATTAAACTTAATAAATTTACGTACCGTAATAGCAACAACTAGCAACAAAACTCTTCTCCATTGATTGTTTTTACATTCATTATTAGGATCCTCATAAACTGTTCCTATTTCCCCTTGCTCTGCTGGCCTATTTATATTTGCTATTTGACGCCTTCGAGTGTTTTGCTCGTAGAAACCTGAAAAATGTAACAATAATAATGTTGCAAAGTAATATTTACCGTTCCATCTCCTGTAAGCTGTTTAAACCCGTAATAGATAAGCCCATTATATTTAAACATAATAGTTTTTGCTTCTTTGTCATTTGAACTAAAGCACAGTAAAGCTTATCGTATTTTAACACCCGATATTTCCTTCTACGATTTTGTTTCACGTTGAATCCGCAGGCAGGATTAATAAGATCAGTTTGACAAGTTGTGGAACTTTTGTTAAACACGAATTAAAATATAAACATATTTTGCTGGGCGTTATATGTTTTATATTTCAAGGAGTGTTAATCATGCCAGCCAACTACGTTTCAATGGTTAAACACTATTTACTTATACTTTTCTAGTCGTGTTTCTGCGAGTTCCACTTGTTGCTTTTCTTTTCCATGCATATACGCTACAACCATATCTCTTGCACCCTTCTTCTAATTGTAAGTGCAAAGCATTAACATTGACAAACACTTTAGCTAGTGACTAATTTGCCTACTACAGGACATTATACACGATAAGTACAACAAAACATAATGCGCTTCTCAGAAAAAAGTGGTAACTTATTAGTGACGTAAAGGAAACTAAAAGAACGTCGCATTTGTTTTTGCAAAGATAATACACTCGCGAGAATTTTGGGTAATTAGAAAACTACTTTTTTCCGAGGAAGCAAAGTTGCTTACTGAGAAGCAAAGAGGGGCGAGTGTAAATAGACATGTTTACAAATAGACATAATAATATACATGTATATCGTGAACTGATCCCATTTTCCAAGCCTACAGAGAGAATTGGGTGTTACAAGAAAAAAATGTGATACCATCGATGGTGGTCGACTCAATTTGAGTATACATATTTCCACCGGATATCTGTACGTCGCTATACGGATCATAATCGTTTAAATCCTCGTCACTCTTTAGTTTTGCAACGATCTTGCGTCTTTGTTTCGTACCGACTGATTGCATAGCTAAAAGCACATTGGGGGACTGAATGCCAAGGGAAGATATTAACGCGTCCGTCCCATAAACGAAAGCCGCGCCTATGAGAAATCCAACTCCGACGGGTACGAACGCGTATTCGCCCTCAGCTCCATAGATTTTGCTCTTTGATGCCATTTCGATAGCAGGTGCCAGTAGCGACCAGTAGCTCGCCGCTACCATTACGCCGCCCGCGAATCCTAGGCTGATGTCCAACAATTTACGCTGTAATAAAACGCGTACAATCTTTTAGTGTTGCCCCGCATCAATCTTCCAATCTACAATGTTTCTACACTTCTAGTATACGCTGAGAATTGGTTAACAAATTCGCTACGTATCACGTGCATCAAAATCGTATGATTTCAATTAGTTTAAGCAACGCGTCGACAAAATACAGGGAAAAGTTTCGGATGCGTAGTGAACATGTTAAGTAAGAGATGACAGAACGTAATTCGATGTTAGGAATGATTAGTAACAGATCTAGTAATGGAGAACACATGCTATCTCGTGGAATGTTATCTTCTTTTATGGCAGAATTAATTTTCCAATTAAACATAATGAATTATTCGTATATTGAAAAGATAAAAGGCACGATCTTTTTTTATAAATGCAAATTTTATTCACTCTGTTTAGTTAGCACCTGTTTAATCTTATCAGATAAAGTATAAACAGTAAATGCGCATGTTAGTAATTTAATAAAAAAGTAAACGTCAACTGCCAGATAACGTTATGATAGAGCATACCTTTTGCGTAATATAATTTTCTTCCTGATTGGTTCATATTAGGAATGTATAGTTTATGCTAATTTTTAATGTTACGTTGCCAAGGATAAAAAGATATCGCTAATATACTGCCGATCATTGTAAAATTTTAATAGTTAAAGCGAGATATTTAGAAGGGAATAGAAAGACGCAAAACATTGCAAATATCGTGTTTTTGATTACACTGTGAAATATTTTCAAACTTAAGAGTGGATATTTCATGGTTTCAAATCGAAGTGATTCCCGCGAAGAAATTCCGATAAGCCGGATAAGGTTAGTATACGTTTCATATAATAGGTTAGATTCGAATTTACGTATTTTTGACTGATGTAACATGAAGTATGTAAGAGAGTATAGGTGATATCGAAATATTATTTAACAAAAGCAGATAATCAATGAAATCAGCTTACTTGCTTTCCTCGAATCACGATGACAAGTGCGGCACCCGCTGCGGTGAGAGCCCACGTAAATAACGTTCCTAGGAGCGCCTGTGTAATCGGGGAATAATCCTTTAACATTGTACCAATTGTCTGATTCTCAACACCTTAGATTTTACAACACATTCTCTGTAACGTGGACCACGAGAAACTGTTTCGTGGGACATAAAATTCGCTGATATGCATTCAGTCCCCCGCACTTATCTCAACCACCACTACCATCACCATTATAACCGTCACTAACTCTACCTTCACCACAGTTACTACCACCACTACTAAATATCAGCGCTGCCACTGCCACTCTACTACACCAACGCATACTCGCGCGCAATTGTACAAGGACTTCGGCCCTGCATTTGTCAATTATGATTTCCGAGCATGATACGCAGAACGTTAACATGAAACCGGACGAGCATACATAGCTGACCGTATCGTTAACGCATCTTTATCACTCTTCGCCCTTATGTACAAATGGGGTTGCTTGTACATGTGACGCTAAATACTTTTTCAGTTAACCAATAGAATTTGTCATTTCTAATGCGTCAGACCGACAGTGACCTCTAGAAACGTGTCTTGATATTCAAAACTATGTTAAAGTTTCATTTCAATTTTAATACTTCTAATTAACAAGTGTCTCATTTACCGAAACTTTTTTAGGAATTTTAATGATTTCCGATGACTGACAGATGTTTCTCGACTTTCTTCTTAAGATTTTAATTCAATATAACTTTAGCATACGTTTCGCGGTATTTCCATTGCAGTGAGGTGTTAGTGTCGTTGGAAGCTCTTAGTAAGCCATGTTAATATGGCGTCTGCGTCGGTAAGTGTACAGATCATTTTAACCCATTCGATTTTTATTCGTTGACGTGAAGTATCTTTTTTTGCTGTTGCTTCAAATCGCCAGTTTGCTTTAAATTATAATAAAAGTAATTGTTTTATTGTATAAAAATCAGCGTAGTATCTTGATATTGTATTATAAGAAGCAATATTGACATTTCGTCGTAAATTTTCGTACGTATATTAGCAAAAGTGCATCGAAATCGATATTTTCAATTTCGATTTCACAATGTGAAGTACTGTTTTATTTTTTTTATATACGAAATTCCTTTTTAGCACAAAAGATTGTGGTTTTTTTCTTAACATTATAATTTCGGTTTAATTTGTGTTGCTGTTGTTTGTCAATATTTAAATATCCTATGATGTTATTCAGGTTCCACTGCTAATGGATGATGATACAATTGCTTTTGGAGAAGAGGATGAGACGGTTCAAAGTAGCAACAAACTTAAGTATGTAAATAAAACTATATAAACAATAATTAGCTGTAAGTGTTGGAGCGTTAACACTGACAGCATCTTCAATTCTTGTAGACATCCATATGTCACCATATTTCATTTAGCCTTCAGAATAGGAGCAATAGTATCGTACATGTTGTGTGGGTGGTTTTCAAATAGTTTTATAACTAGTTTTGTAGTTGTTGTATTACTTTTGTCAATGGATTTTTGGACAGTAAAAAATATTACTGGAAGGCTAATGGTTGGTCTTAGATGGTGGAATTATGTGGATGATAATGGAAAAAGTCATTGGGTATTTGAATCTAAAAAGGTTTGTTGTCAATTTTTATGCATAAAAAGAAATATGCCCTTAAGAGCTGATATATAACTTCTAACTTGTTCTAATTTTCGTTCTATGACAGATGTCTAGACAGTCGTTGATTTCTAATTATTATATGTATATCCTATTATATTTATATTGTTGTTTACATTTTGACAAGCACTGGTTTTACTTGAACGAATGGTTCAAGGCTTACTAGGTTTCACATTTTGTGCCCTTGACACATTCTAGTTACAAAAAAAAAGCTTGTAGTTATGCAGGAATTTAATGTTCTACCACTCTTAGTAAAAAAAGACTGGAAAGAATTGTAATTGTTTACCATAAAATTCAAGGTCTACCATGTACCCTGTGTTTCAGGGTGTTCAACAGAACCGCATTAACACGACAGAAGCTCGTATCTTTTGGTTAGCCTTAATTCTTTGCCCACTTATGTGGTCAATATTTTTTGTAGTGGCTCTGTTTAGCTTAAAATTTAAGTGGCTGCTGCTTGTTTGCATTGCAATTGTTTTAAATGGCGCGAATTTGTATGGATATATAAAATGCAAAATTGGGAATGATAAAAGTATTTCTGCAGCCACCCGTTCTTTCATGAGGAAACAGGTCATAGAAAATGTCAGTATATAAATTTGTGCTTTCTGATTTAAACAGTTCATAAAGACTTAGAGATTTACAATCATTTACTGTACTATAGATTGCGGCAACGGTGGCTAGGAATCCTCCGTCAAATAATCCAAATGAACCACCAACCAACGTGATATAAAGTTAGAAATTTTTTGCCATGATATTATTTAAGCACAATGTCATCATAATGAATACCACATTATGAGAAATATTAATTTGTATATAACGATACCAACGATTATCTTGTATGTCTTGATAAAATAATATAAAATAAATCGCTACGAAGACAACGTCGTTATTGTTTTATCCTGTACCGCTTCACATCCAGAAAAGAAAAGAAGAAACGGGATCGTTACGTTAGTTATTAGTTTATTGATGCCACAGGGCAATACATAATGTACACATTATTTCTCCTCGTCAACAGACTTCCTATTACACAATATTTAATTTGTATAGGTGTTAATTAGTAACATTGCATTTATTATATTCACCTCAGCCTGTTGTATTCTTTCTGGCAAGAAAGTATCACAAAATAATTTCCCATTCTTTCAACGATATTTAATATTTGACTTATTCTTTGTTTCATTAATTCACATTTTTCTCGGAATTGATCGGACTGCAATCGCAGCGACTACAATCTTATCCGAATGAATGAACTCGGGATGTTCTTACGCACAGTGTAACAAACTCGTCGTAAGTATTGCACGGAGCATTAATGGCCGATTGTATTTTGTTGCATTGGTAGAGATTGCTCCGAAAACGCGAGTTGTATGTTTTTCTCTTTTTTTTTTTTTCTAAGAAGAAGAATACAACAAACCACATATTGCTATACACTCTGGGATATAAAAAAAATTATAAACACTAACAATAGACACGCAGCTAAAGTACAACATACACAAAATTTTTTGGAATGATACAAAAAAACGTAATAACGTTACGATCGGTACCTTATAAATATATGAATATCGTGGACTTCTTTGTAATTGGTAAATTCATCGAATACAGTTTAATGCTACCAACTTATAACTAGTAATATGTTTATACAATTATTTAACTTTTCGTTTTCCATAACGTATTGTATCTTTTTTTTTTTGTTTTTTTTTATAGTCTGGAACTTTGAACGCGAAGTCGTCGACCGTCTTAGCGAAACTGCACTTGGTGCAGGGTTTATGTTGTATATATCCCTTCTGTTTTTTTTTCCCTCCAATCTTTCACTGTATTCAGATCGAAGTCGAATCGAACGATAACAACGGTATCCTTAAAATTATCATACAAAAGTCTTTAAAGTTTATTTCGCTTCCTCTACGAGCGCTATTTAATACGAAAGTACCGAGAATGGGATCGTGTGTAAACTGAAACAGTTTTCTCCTCAACAAACTGTATCGAATAGATTTAATCATTTATTATCGTTCGAGGGAATGTATCGTTTTGATGTACGTTGATCTCTCAGCCTTCTATTTTTTCGGTGGCAGATTTTTATACCACTTACAACGAGTCGACTACTTTAAGTGAGTTTCTAATACCAATTGTACTTTTTAGTAACAGCACACCTTTTGTCGGTGAGAGAAATTATTCCAAGGACATTTCTTAATCGCTCGCTTTGATTCACTGAAAAACGGTCGTTTCGTTTCGTGTCTCTTCATTGCCAGCGCAACATAATAAACGGATTTGTGTGTGAGTCTCGAGGCAGAAGCACGATATATATATCGCTAGTCATACACAACTTAAAACGTAAACAAAGGAAGAGGCGAGAAACGAGAAGGAAGAGAACGTAGGGAGCAATATACACGCGATAAATCAAAGTAAACGGTATAAAACAAAAAAAAAATTATTATAAAAATAGAATTATCTCGACAGTAACTTTCGTGCTCGTACCAAAGGCCAGTCAATACGACGATCGAACAGCGATCGTACACGTATAGAAGAAATTCGACAACGCGTGTCGTCCTACGGGGCGAAACTCAAGCGAGAGAACGCGTCATGGAAAAAAAAACTACGTATATGGCGCCGAATGCGCGTTAAATTATGCGCACGCGGCAGTAGAACGGAAAATACTTGGCAGGTCTTGAAATTCGAACGGACAATGACAGAGAGACAAAGATTAAGTATAGTCTAACTTTTTCGCGTAACGTCGACCGGGAGGCGTTTTAAGTACTTCTTTTTTTTTTTTTTTTTTAACAAGTACCGAAATTACACGTACACGATAATACATTAGACGCAATGGCCTTCAGTCTTACAACATTAAATAAAATGATATGAGATACGAATGTAAATGCACGTCATGGAAATAATACAGTATATCTTAATTAGTCTTCAATGTAAATCTTGTGTAAAAAAATAGGTATGCAAAGTGAGGTTGCACGAAAAGAAGATGCAACGATATTAAAAAACCGGTATCAAAAGGGTGCGTCGAAAAGGAAATCTTACGGAATACATTAACAACAACGTGCTTAATTACGTATCGACGAAGAAACGGAAAAGACGAAAAAGTGAAACGTATCGAATCGTGTGACAGTTCGGAAAATATCCACAGCTTCATTATTTATTCTTTTGTTTTTTTTTTTCTTTAAATGCGTACTCTCTCTTCATATTTCATGATATTTATAATATATATCTATGTATATATTATTTATCATCTTATCTATGTATATCTGTATTTATATCCATATTTATAGTTTATATTTATATTTATATTTATATAATTGTTGTTAATGACAGACGGTGCATTTATGTACACTTAGTCACAATTCCTGACCCTCGAACCACTTTTAACGGAAAATATATATCAGACGCTCGATATTTTAATTAGATGCCTCGAAATTCATCACGGTTTGAATCTGATCAAGTAATACTGATTCTTTTTTCTTCATTTCTCATCTTTTTTTTTTCCTCTTCTTTCCGTACGCACGTTAACTGGTACGGTGGTAATAACGAGCACAGATAGTTAGATTATTGTACAGGCGGTCGAAGCCAAAGGAATGCCAAAAACGGTGAAAGGTCCTTTCTTTCTAGGTGACCCTATATCTATTTTGTCGTGTATATATATATATGTATGAAATATCTATAAATAGAATTTCACGCTCTACCATAATTGAACAGCGATAGAACGACTTCTCTATTACCGAATGGTACGATGAAAATTTCGAAATATAGAAGATATATAAACGAGCACATGCTTATTGTCCTCATAGACTACATAGAACTTTTGTAAACGTCTGAATCTCAAGTAATATACGCGTCGAAAATTTCTATCGTTATATCAAAAAGGGATGATAAACGCTCTGCGCGCGTAATCGACAGCAGGTGCAACACGATCAACGTTTGTTCTTGGCATTGATTTGGCATGCTCTCCGTGCCGGTGGGACGACGATCGATCATCGATTAATTAATTACATTAAGTTTCGTTGACTCTTCGGGGGACTCGATTATTACTGTGTTCTCTCTGATTCTCTACGCTATGCTTTTTCGAGAAACTCTGACCGAGGGAAACAAATTTTATCCTGAACGCGAAGCGGAATGGTGGCGGTGCTGGCCGTTCGGCTTCGGTGGTTGAACCAACACTCGCCAATGATCCAAGTTTCGCGCGAACCGTTAGGCGACAGCATAGCGGGTCGGGAAAATGGTAAAAGCAGTCGAGGTAGAAGCCTACAATGGAACTTTGTACATGAGAGGGCGTCGAGGGCTCGGGGGAACAGTACGCAAATCCGACATACAGTGCTTCTAGTTAGTTTAAATTAGTTCGCGATAGAAACCTGCACAACAGTTTTGTGCATTCTTTAATTGAATATAGGCACCGTTTCCTTTCATCCTTCCTTCATTCAACCCACGTAGCTGCATTATATTTCTGTTTTCCTTTTTTTTCTCTCCTTCTCCCCACTTCTAATGGCGTCGCTTACAGGCTAATCTTAGAACAAATCGTCTTACGATCTACTTAAAGTTACAGTAGGTAATGAGAAGATCCCTATCGTGCGTAAAATGGGTTCAGCGATGATTTAATTGTCGATTTGGCAGATTTTCTCGTTCGCTGAGCGGAAATTAGCTGCTTCCTCCTGCGTTTCCTAACAATTTTTTTTCGTTCGGACCGTTCGTTATTCTGTTCCTTTTTTTTTTTTTTTCGTGTCGCATCGATAAGTACTTTTGGAACGTGCCACGCGCGCTTTCTTCTCGGCTAGCTTTCCACCTCCTGTCTCTCGACGAAGCTTTCTTCGGACATTACGTTTCCCACTAATATGGAAGCACTGGTCTCCAACGAATAGGAAAGTTTCGACTGTTTCGACGTTAGAACGAGGTTGTCGCGTACGCGCTGATGTTCGATCGCGAGGCGCACGATCGCGAAATAATAATTACTCGTCGGTTATTTAGGTTGAAATCGAGCAACCGTTAATGTACGAGCTAATTGGTGATCGCAAGGTGTGTCACGAATTTTTCATCGAGTCGGATATGTGTGTGTTTCAACGGATCGAACTTTCGCCTCCTCTTCGATTTTCCTCCGATCTTCAGCTCGAAAACTTGCAAATTGTTTCTCCCTGTATATATACGTGTACGTGTACAACAAGTCTTTCTCCGTGTGTGCGTGCTCCTCTTTTTCTTTTCCTCGAACCGTGAAAGAAATTTCGTTAAGGGATATTTTCTACAGATATGATTGCTTCTCTACGATTTTGAACCGTACGCTTAAAACGGCAGTGTTTGTTCCGCGGTTTGCCGTTCGGGAGGTTTGAATAGGATAATTCAAAGTTGAGCACTTCGGATACCGATAAGAATGACTGATTTCCCGCGTATGTTCGGACAGCTGCAAAACCATTAGCTACCATAAAGATACCTGGCTACCTTGGTTAGCTGCCACAAATATGTTAATAATTCATCGCCTTTCTACTGCGTAAGTCCTTGGAAGGTACGAGGAGTACAGTACGTTACGCCCGGAATCATGGCTGTAGGCTACATACTTACAAACTTACATACTTCTCATTTTCGTAATTCATCGCGCTAAACACGTCGCACTTTCGCCCGTTCACCGACGTCTCTTTCGTTTCTTTGTCGATCTCTTCTGTCTCTCGTGGATTCCCTCTCCTCGCGCGTGTCGGGTTGTCAGTTGGCGTAATGGTCGAACGAGCCCAGATATTCCAAACTGGCCCGATAGCAGAACTGGTACTGGTCCTAAGAAAACCAACCCATGTCATCGTTACCCCCTCTAACTCTAAAAACCTACAAAATTTCGCGAAAGAAACCTCTCTACGAACCTCTGTCTGTACCATGGCCGGGCGTTGCGTTCGCAGTATTCTAACCGTCTGGAAAATGTCCACCACACCCTCGTACTGCATGCGTTCCAGCACGATGCTCAGCGTGATGAAGACACCCGTTCTTCCAACGCCAGCGCTACAGTGCACGGTTATCGGCCCGTCCTGGCCGAACTGCTCCTTCGTTTTGTGCACCTGCCCGATGAAGTCGATGAATCCGTCCCCGGATTTTGGAACGCCCTGCTCGGGCCAGTCGATGAACTGGAATTGCCTGACCGTGCGACTAGCCCCGTCCCGCGCATCCGTCACCTTGAACTCCCGCAGAATGTACTGTGGCATGTTGTACTCCGCGATGGGGTCGACGACGAAGCACTGGTAACGGATCGACCTGTCGGACGGCCAGTACTGGTGGCACTTCTCCCTGCCCATCTCCTTCAGTTTCGTCAGCATGACCACGATCGTGGAGTTGTGCTCCCAGAGCATACGCCAGAAGTCGTCCGTGGTGTCGCACAGGGGGCCCTGGGTGGCGATGTACGCGCCCCGGTACCGGTAACCGTCGATCAGGCTCGCGTTTATGTAGTCGGACCCCTCGATGTTGCGCTGCGGCTGCAGGCACACTCTGGTGCACTCGTACGGCAGGATGTGCACCAGACGATTCTTGTGCTTGTTGCACGGCAGATTCGCCGAGATGAACCGCGACGAGTCCACCTTGATGTTGGACAGCTTCTTGAACTCCAGCTCCATACCGGTGATGTTGTCGATCTCCGGTTGCATAAGCTTTTGGATGTGCGAGTGGAGGTTCCTGGCGGGCACCTCGGTGTTGCCGCAGATCACCGCCTCGTAGAGCGCGTCGTGGATGAATATGTACTGATCCTCGGTCTGGACCATGTAGTTCCTCTGTGCGCGTAGACAGGTCACGTGGCCGTATATGTCGATCATCTTCTCGTGCTTGATCCTCTCGAGCATCGAGTCGATGACGATGAAGCAACCGGTTCTACCGACGCCGGCGCTGCAGTGCACGATGAGCGGCCCGCTGTCCGGTGGATTCAGCGATCTGACCCTGCGCAGGAACTGCAGGAACGGAGCAGGATGCTCTGGGACACCGTGATCCGGCCAGGCGGTGAATTGTAGCTGCTTGATCTCGCGTCTTTCGGAGTAACCGGCTCGGGAGATTTGGAAGGTTCGGATGCAGTAGGTGGCCAGCTCTTGGACATCGGTGAACGTTACCGTCATCAAACCGTACGTCTCGGACCCTCTGCCTGGCCAATACTGATCGCACTTGATCCTGGTTCTTTCCTCGAGTTTGGTCATCATCACGATCGTGCTGGACCTTAACTCCCAGCACATCCGCCAGAAATCACCGAACGTCTCCTGGAGCGGTCCTTGCGTGGCCACGTAAGCGTTCTGCTTTCTGTAACCGTCGCAGTAGTTCGCGTTTATGTAGTCCGTGCCGGATATGCCGTCGATGGTCTGCAGGATCACCCTCGAATGATCGTAGGCGATCACGTTCGCGTAGCGATTCTTCGACGCGTTCACCTCCATGTTCGAGTGGTCCCAAGTAAACTGTTGCCCGGGCTCGATGGACTCGTACTCCTGGCTGAACTTCAGATTGTCGTTCGCTTTCAGTCGTTCGATATGATTCCCTAGCTCGCTGATAGGGATCGGGGGATGAGAGGCCATGCCTGGTGTTTGAAAATTCAAACGGCGCATCTCGACCGGATCGGATGGTGCATGATTCGAACTGATGTCGGCGGCCATTAACGGTCGGGTGACGGCTGCCTGGTCTGGTGCTTTGCACGGTTGTCTTCGTCTGAAACGCGATCGAAATTATGGTTCCGTTAAAGAATACAAAGGCTGAATTATTATCGTGCAATCGTTATCGTGCGATTGCTTGCCAATAACGTGCTACCGGTTAATTACGGTACTCACTTTTTAATAACGAAGAGGAGAACGAGAAATACGCTGACCATTAACGCTGCTATTATTGGACCTACCACCCACACCATTCCCGGTTCCTGTCCGCTTGTTTTCACGGAAACTTCCGGATTACCGTCCACCGGAGTATTCGGGTTAGGACGTCTAGGTGGTTCACCGGGTGGCACTTCCCTCATGTCGAGAGACAAATACTCGGAGAAAGGCGACGAAGTGTACAGGTGCTGTAACGGGTCGCAAAGCTCATTAATTGGATTCTCTCTGCGTTATTAATTTCATGTTCCTTCCATTCGCAGCCTATTCTTTTATCATTATTATTTATTATTTACACGGATGAACCTATTGTATACAAGACAAGGTAAGAAAAAATAAGTGCAGTAAATAAGAAAGAAAAAAATATGTAGAACGACAGTATTACAAAACAGTAAGCCGATGCTGTTTCTTAAACTTAAAGGCAGAATTAGAAAAAAAGTCTATACGAATTGTCAGGTTTATGCTCGTACCTTCCTCGGTGTGTCGACAACGGCACGCACGAAGATTCTATACCGCTTGTTCTTCTCCAGCTTCCGATTTTCATAGTCTTCGTATATGTCCCCGCTGCCGAGATGGAACGTGTACGGAATGTCTCTGTGCGGAAATTTGGCGGCAATGTAAGGGGCGTTCTCCCTCTCCTGCTTGGCGCCCTTGCCCGCGATCATGTCTTCCGTGAGCTCGTCCGGCTGCTTATCGGCCGTCGACTTGTCCTCGGGCACAACGATCAGGTAGTAGTGCGAGATCGGTCCGTACTCCTCGGAGGCCTGCGGCAGGATCACCTGAATCTCCTCGCCGTTCACTACGCCGTAGAAATCCGGCTTCACCATGGGTTTCGGCGCGGCCATCTGCGTGGTGATGGTGATCTTGGCCGGTGGCCTGTATTGACCGTCCCGCGGCACCGCGCTCACGTTCACGTTGTACGTGGTGAACGGCTGCAGCTCGTTTATCGTGGTGGTCAACACCGTGGGGTCCAACAGGATCTGTCTGCGAGGAACGATCTGGGTCTGCGTGATGCCCTGCGAGTCGACGAACTCCTTGACGGCGTCGAACGAGACCTTGTAGTTCATGGGGTTCAGTCTTATCGGCGGTTTCCAGGAGAGAGTCATGGAATGAGTGGACGAGTCAGGCGCTCTCAAGTCTAAAGGCACGTCTTCGGGCTTCACTTTTACCGTCACCTTCTCGCTGAGCCTTCCTAGACCGGTTTTGTACCTGGCCACGACCGTGATCGCGTACTGCGTGAACTTCTCTAAGTTCACCAGATCGGCAGACTCGGTGAGGCCGACGATCTTCTGCTTCCACTCGTCCAGATCCTCCACGGCGGTGGTGGTGTAGAATATCTGATAGCCCACGATCTTCCCGCGATTAGGCACCGGCTCCCACCAGACCTCCACGCTGGTGTCAGACGTGGCCACAGCTTTCACGGACATCGGTGCCCGACCGATGTCCTTTTCCGTTATGATCGTGATCTTCTCCGAGTACGGACCGCTCCCTTTAGACGTGTTAGCTCTCACGTGGAACACGTACTCGGTGTTCTCCTCCAGGTTCGTGAACACAGCTCTGGTCTTCGTGGTGTTCCGGTCGATGGTGGTCGAGTGATCGTTCTTCTTGTTGAACTGAACGTCGTAACCGATTATCTGGCCGTTTCTGTGCTGGCGCAGGGGCTTGTCCCACGTGACGCACACCGTGTCAGGGGTTTGAAAGAAGTACGACAGATTCGTCGGCGGCCCGGTGGGCTTTCCCTCGGGACTGATCCAGTATTGTACCGTCTCCTGTCCGAACCCGATCGCGTTCTGTCCGGCAACCCTGAACTCGTAGTCAACGCCTCGTTCTTCTGTGAGTCACGTTAATGTACGATCACAGAATGAAAGGCGAACATTATAATTAGACGCTGCGAATTTTTATGTATTTATAGGGAATATATGTAGGATTCTGGGAAAGTGTGAAGGGTGTTCAAGTTGAGCGACAGCTGTGTGAAAGTAGAATATTTGGACTGGAGTGCGAGCACGAGTCAGAAAGAGGGTGAATACGAGAACAAGAGTATTAAAGTTGTAAAATTGAAAAATTGTTAAACCATAATTACCGTTAATATTATTTTCAATATACCTAAGAATTTTATTCCATCACATCTACATCTAAATCCTACCATCTCTAAAAATAATCCTATATACGGTAAAAGGTTGATCGTCAGAATTTTGATTATTCAAATGATCGATTATCCGGGCTCCTTCAAAATTAGAACAACAATTCGGTACGCTAACAAACTCACCGAGATCGGTGATCCTGTAAGTGTGCTGCCGGGTTCCCTGTATGAATTCCTCCTTCAGCGTTTGGTTCTTAATCCCGTACCTTATCCTGTATCCCAACAGTTCGCCGTACGTTTGCGTGGGCTGCGACCAGTCCAACTCCAGCACGTCGGGATCTCCGGGCAGTACTCTAAAAAACGAAACGTTTTTCACGAAACGTATCGCAACCACGTCGCGTCACCGAGGGGTGGAATTCCCCCCTCACCCCAGGGGGATCGAGTCTTCTGTATAAGCTGCTGTTGGTTACGTACATTACGTTAACGTGCGGCCTGTTCGGCACACCTCCGGGAGTTCTGACGAGAACAGGCGTGGAACGATCGCCGTCCCCTTTTCTCGTTAGAGCGGCTACCTGAACCGAGTATCTGGTGTCAGGCTGCAACCCGGTGATGTTCACCTCCAGCACGCCGTCCTCTTGCACGTTCCTGCGTATCGGCTCGTTCAGCAGCTCCTTTCCCTTTAAACAGTCGGAACGGTGAGGTGCGAGTCAAACCCAGAGGCACCTTACCTGTCTCGTTTCCCGCGCGGTTTCTCGCGCGGACTGACCTGTTCGCTCAGCTCTTGCACGTGTATGTGGTAGCCCCTTATCACGCCGTTCTGCTCCTTCGATTTCGGCGGCTTCCACTCGACGTGTATCGCGGTCGAGTTGATCGGCGTCACTTTCACGTCCTGAGGATCTCCCGGCACTGGAACGCAACGCGCGATCAGTCGACGCTCTTCGAGCCTCGTCGCCGTGTCACACTCACAGTCGCACGCTCATGTACACGTGGTCGCATTCGCACGAGTAAAAAAAAAAAAAACAAAGGTGGACTTGGGGGTCGGGAATATCAAATAAATACGATAATAACGAGATAGAAAAATCTGTAAGGGCGAGAAGAAAGAAATTAACAATAAGGGGGTGTTTAACGCTAGGTTTACGGGACTCGTCAATTTGACGGGTTTCGGACTTCACGAGTAAAATTTGTTAGAATAATTACTACTATTCCTAGCAATTTTTGCTGAGTTTTCTCGACGGAGCGATACAAGTATATTCGCATCTCCCAGTTCTGCAATTTCAAATTCTTTTGGGTGTATACCTTATTCCTTAATGTATGAGTATTAGAAATGGATATGCAAGAAATGTCCGTAAATCTAGCGTTAAAACGAACAAGGGCGGAAACGAGAAGGGGGTCGTCGATCCGTGTCCTTTTGTCGAAGAAGCGTACTACGAACGGGCGGGGGGGTTGGGGTATCTGCTCTACGGGGTCGACTATGCGGAAACATAACACAACGATCGATCTCGTCTCTGTTCAATCGGTAATGGTCGTTCGTTGTCCGTGTAATAAAGAAGGCGCGGCGTACAAAACGTACGGCGGATTAACCCCTTGACGTACAATGACAAGTTAGGCTCGTCATTCATTTCATGTGTCACTGTAGACTTTCACGAGTCTAACTTGTCAAGAGCTGTTTTCAGCGAACACCGTGCAGTATATTATTAGATTATTCAATTATTTCACTCGTGCGTCAATTCTGTTTTGTTTAGAATATTCAAGATTCTTCCCTCTTTCCCCTTTCAAAAAGAATTTCAAAACAAAATGTTTTGTTCCGAGTAACCGTTCAATCGAGTCAAATTAAATAGTATTTTTCCGACGCATCGAATTCCATTTTATTTGTACACCAAGGGGTTGAAGCGTCGTTCAGCGATTAAAAGATCGTGCGGGGCTGGGGGTTGGAAGTAAATGATACAGCGAACGTGTAACAAAACGGAAACAAGAGGAAGCGTAACGTAAACGAACCAACATAAACAAGTCCACGAGGGACTGGAGAGACGAAGAGACAGAGAGAGAGAGAGAGACAGAGAGAAAGAGAGAATAAGAGAGAGAGAGAGATAAAGTAAAAGAAGAAAAGAAAAAGTAACGGAAAATATGTATGTACATGCCAACCAATCGCACACGGACAAAACGACGTACAAACAATATTACGAGGTACGCCGTAGTACCTCATGCTCTACGTCCCTACGGCACGATAATCCTCCATTTGAATACCAATAATGTATGTTTTTATTCTGCATTCGGTTTGAGAACGCGGTTTTGCGGCACGGGAAACGCGCGCGTATAAATACGTCATCGGGATGCAAGCGCGCGGTTACGTTGGACGATAAATGCTACTGAACGGCAATATTGGAGAGTCCATGACGAAACGAAGCAGTTCTTGTACATACGTATCGAATACTGTTAACAGATACATGTATACACCGCCGCTCGTAAGCGTTTGCCCAACCCGATTCTATTCCCTTTTCTTTTTCCCTCCTTTTTTTCACTTTACCGGAGAGAAACCCGGACAGGTCGCCGCCACTGTTGCATTTCTACGCAACAGCGTCCCGTGTACACGGTGTAATAAATCATGCAATAACTTTTAACGAAGTATTCGTTTCGCGTTAATGCATCACCCCACGGTGAACGAAATACTGCTTATTTTTTGTATTTTTTGTTGGCGTACCTAAAATAAAAAAAAAAACAAAAACATTGAGAAATTTAATAAACGAAATTACTCTTCTTTACGGTAATCGGGTATGCACGGGCGGTAAATTGTTGATGCGCGCCGATGAAGTATTCAGGCTCGTATTTAATGCGACTGCCGTGGTGGTGTATGCAAAGTACACGCGTGGCTCGATGGATGGGCAAATGTTTTTCGAGCGGCCGTGTACGTGCGACCTACGATCCATTGGTGCTGGGTGTGGAATGAGAACTTGTGCCGGCATAATAATCTCGTGCATACGTGTGTATTTTCTTATTTTTTTTTTCTTTTTTCTCTTTTTTCCTTTTTTCTTTTACTCTTTCGATAAACGTGCAAGGACAGCAAAACGTATCTCTCGTTTATATTTACACGTTACCCACATCGATAAGCAGCCTCGATAATTCGTCGCGAGCGTCGCTGCGTCGTCTCTCTCTGTTTTTTCTTTTTTCTTTTTTCTCCCCCCCCCTCCCCCCACGGTTCCGTGTTTTATCTTCCGTTCGCATCGGTTTCGACAAGCTTTCGAAGCCGAGATTCGATATTCCAGATCTTTTTCAACCATTCTGGCGTCGCTCTTTTTTTTCTACGTTTTTTTTTTCTTTTTTTTTTTTCGAGACGATGGCGACGCAACGAAAACAGAACAAAAAGGACGACGCTTCTCCGTTTCCCGCGCGGATTCCGATTTCGATAGGCGACACAGATGGCGTGGCGCGCATCTCTCTCATGGACGGTCCAGTATCCGGATACGGAGAACGTTATAATATAATATATATGTATACACACATATAGATATATACATATAGATATATATCGAGATTGTACGGAAAAATTAAGAACGGAATCGAAAAATCGTAGGAGAGCAAACGGAAGAAAAAGGTGAAGAAAAAGTTGATGGTATCTTTATAGATTCGTAAGCACGTGAACGATATATGTATATGTATATATATATATGTATGTATATATAAAAGTGGAAGCCTCTACAAAAGTTAGTGGCGAAACAAAAATGCATGGCAAGGAGGACGGACGGGTGTAGACGACAAAGAAAAGCCAAACACGACTTGCTTGATTGTTAATCGCGCGAAGGAGAGAAGAAGTCACGGGGCCGGGCAACATTATCTCTGCTCTGTCGTGTATTTTGCGATTCGCGCAATTAATTAATTAACGCCAATCGATCAACGCCCCTTAAAGATCGCAATGCAGCGCACAAAAAACAAAAAGTTCTGGCGAACGACGCGCGCAGTCGCAGCGTTTTGTCGTTACGTAAAACAATTTTCGCTTTAATCGTATTTGCTCGCCGGCTGCAGCAACAAAAAGGTGGTAAAAAAATGACATATCTCCAAAATGGTCTCTCGCAGAGAAAAAAACAAAACGATATGTGCGAAAAAAGAGAGACGAGGAAAAAAATATATATATATACAGAGAGAGAGATAGATAGAGAGAGAGAGAGAGACAGATAGAGAGAGAGAAAACGATCAAATATAGGAAGAAAACTCATGGCACAACTCGAGACGAGCTAAGGGATACTCACTTTTATCAGCTGCGCCCCAAAAGTCGCCAAAAAAGTGGGAAAAAAAACTCGTAAAAATTCGTGTCAACTTTCTCACGTAGTTATTGAGTAGAATTATTTAAAATGTTCATAATATTTAGGCATATCAGTGGGTAGCATACTACTGATTAATTATTCAACGTCAACATGGCCTCTCTTTTACAGCTATTTCTTTTCTCTTTGATCAGGGGGTGAGAGATAGATACAGATAGAGAGATAGAGAGAGATAGATAGAGAGAGACAGAGAGAGAGGGAGATGAAAAAAAAATCGTATGAATTTTCGTCTGTGTTTCTCTTGGTGAAACAAACACGCACACGCGCATTCGCTCGTTCGTTCGTTCCCTCCCTCCCACGCGCTCGATTCCAATCGCACCCTCTGTGCTCTATTCGTAATATTTTTTTGATCGCTCTGTGCCGAGAAACGTCGGTGGACAAAATTCTCTTTCGAATCGATCGTTAAATAGAAAAATATCGCTTGGTCCTCGGTTGCAGTTGGTCGCAGAGAGGCGGGAGATGTGAGAATATCTTTTTTTCTTTTTTCTTTTTTTTTTTCTTTCCGTTTTTCTTTTTTCTTTAATAATATTTTAATCATTTTGGCATGCGCAATCACTACTCCAAATATGAAATAACTAAAGGCTCATGTCCACCTGCCCCCTGCCGCGGAGAGAAAGATCTTCTCGTTTTCCATTTCCTTCCCGCGATTCGGGGCGGCGACTTCCGGTCCGAGGAAACACGGTTTCAGATGTAACAACAACCAATGAAGGAGAGAATGATCGCGGAGATACAGTAGAATACCATCGATTATCTGAATATTATAGCGTGCAATATAAATTTCATGAAAAAAAAAACTACGATTCCTTCGTTTTCCAAAACTACTCGATCAAAATCGATGATCGTCGGTTCGAGGCTGACGAGAAGAGGCTTATCGAAACAGATAACGTATTCGTGTCTCTATCAGCGAAAGGGATAATCGACGTTCTACTGTACAGAAGAGAGAAAGAGAGAAAAAAAGAGAGATAGAGAGATAGAGAGAAGAAATGTGAGGAAAATAGAAATGAGAAAGAGGACGCGGTTTCAATGGCGCGCCGTTCTTTCCCTCGCGGCACGAGGCATCGAGAGGGAAGACCTATGATAAAATGTCTACTGAAAAGAAAGCTAGGAAGGAAAAACCATAAGAAGTAAGAAGAAACGGGTATCGGAATCCGTGTGTTTACGTGTGTGCATGTGGTCTGGAGGGTCGAGGGTGGACAGGTGGATGGGAAACACGTGTAAACCCGAAAGGATTTCCCTCGTTGTATATCGCTGCCTGTGTGTATCTAAAGTCGCGAAAAAAAACGCGACACGAGTCTCTGTCTTTGCGGACAGAAAAAAAATCGCGAATAGAGTAGATAAGGATACGACAGTGAGAGTGAGAGAGTGATAGTGATAATGTATGTATGAGAGAGAGAGAGAGAGAGTGAGAGAGTGTGTGTGCGGTATAAGGTGGAATGTTTTCCGAGGGAAAAAATTGCTTTGTTCTCTCGCAACTCCAAAAAGTCACCCGCAAAAAACGTTAGCTCGATAAAAAATTTGTATTATTTCTTCTGGGGGCAGGGTAGATTTTTCGAGGGAGGGGCTAGAGAGACGGCGTTTCTAACTTTTTTTTCCCGCTTTTCCTTCTTTCTTTTTCTTTTTTTTTTCGAATGTACGGCAAAAAATATTTCCGTCCCTCTTTTGTCCCTCTGGTTTTACCAGCAGCATCCAGCCACGCGCATTCACCCACGCAAAAATCGCAAAATTCTTCGCAAAATACGCACGTGTTTACGGTTTCTACGGCAGTGAAATGAAGCGCGCCGTTTTACGGATCGGGCAGCGCGAATCGGGGGTTGGTGTGCTTGTTCCGGTTTCCGTACGACTAATCCGATTCCCGATCGGTTCTCCTGGATCGTTGATTTAAAGCGCACGACGACAGGTTGGATCGAGTGTAAGGATAAACATGCGTTTGCCAGGGTAAGTCGGGAACGACCGTTCGTACGGTCTTTGTCGGGTTCAGAGGGGGTAAAAACGAAGGGGTGCTGTCGTTAATCGCTCAACACAACTTCCTGATTCTTTTGACTTACTTTTACGGCTACCAATAAAGAGGGGGAGAAGAAAATAGAAACGATACCAGCTCGCGGATCACGAGCGGTTGCAAATTCAAATGTAACAAACGCAAAAGACATACACATACAGAGTAATAAAATATACTCTCTCTAGATACCTAGCAGAAGATGATGAAAAAAATATGTATATATATATATATATGTACCGATGATACACGATATATAAAATATGTAGGTAAAATACTTAATGCGTGTGTGTGAGCGTGTATGAATACATATATGTATGTATATAAAATGTATATGGAATAAAATACGTAAATTCAAATATCATATAAAATACGATGGTCAAGAGGCAGAAGATGGAAAAACAGGTCGGTGAATTGCATGCAAAAGAGCGAAGGTGCACGTGTTTTGTATATAGACACTAGTAGAGAGAGAGAGATAGAGAGAGTTAGAGAGAAGGTATCTGGTGTGATGATATATCATTCCAACGAGCTCGAATGAGTTTGTAAGAAACTCCACGTAGATCCCGTACATTAACGATCCATCGACGTTCGTCTCGAGCGGAGAGAGTCGTCGCTATATCTACAAACAGAGGCTTACCGATCTTCTCCTCCGCCCCTCGGTCGAGGGTGTTCTCGCTTTCGAGATGCTGCATCCGCATTAAAAACCCACTCTCTCCCCGTCGAGAACGACGCATCTCTGCTTTTTAGCCCACGGGTTCGTGGCTCGTTTAAACAGAACGAACGGAGGCAATATAACAAAAGAAAGATACTTCATGGATATTGGTATTCAAATGTTTTCAAAGCGGACGTCTTCCCGTCACGCGCGGCGGTACCCCGTTCCCCGGGTGCGCGTCACGGTTCCCGGTTTACGCGTAGCTTCCGGTAGGCAGCCCGATCTCTTTAGGTAGCGTCGCGAGCTGTCGTCATCCGAGCGTCGGCAGCTCTGATCCTTGAATCAAATCGATCCTTTTTCTCTTTTACCTGCGCTGCTCCTCACGCGACTCCTCACGCGACGCTTTTTTATCTTTTTTCTCCATTCCACTTCATTTTATTTACTCTCGCATCCCGTGTACTCTTTTACGCACTCGCTCACGCATTCACGCATGCATCGACCCGACGTGACCTCCGCGGGATATCCTCGATGTTTGGCAACGATCAGGGAATCCACTGGGGGAGCGTAAAGTGAACGACGAGATCGAGGTGGCCGGCTAGAGGTCACACGGGGTAGATGCGATCATCGACGGGTGGGGTGCTTGCTTTTGCTTTTTTCTCAAGGGTGCTCTCAGTGCTGGTGCTCGACACGATATATATCGCAGTGGTGTGCGACAATTGATAATCAGACACGTGAATAATACGGTGCGCTGCGAAATACGGTGCTGCTCTCAATACGACGGTCGAGCGGATCAATTGTACGTGTTGCCGGCCGAACAGGGAAATCCTAGCAGCGGAACAATTAAATAAGAGGCGTTTTGTACTCTGCTTAGACAACAGTAATGGTAACACAGTAATAACAACAGAAAAAATATAATATCTGTAGCTGAGAACGAAACTAATCCAACTCCACTAAAATGGACTTGGACCATCCAGGTTCTCAGTCATAAAGAACCAAGACTGATGCTTTCAGATTGTCACGCTTAAAAACGTTACCCTGACAAGTTAGATTCGGGTTAGGTTCGCCAGGAGGTTCCACCTGACCGGCGACAACACGTACGCAATATATCGGGTGCGCATATAGTCGGTCGCGCGCGTCCACGCACGGGTGATGTCCACGCGGATACGCGCGTACACCCACGTAATTAAAACCCACGCGCACGTCCTACGTGCATGCGTGCACGCGGTGTGGTGCTCTCAAGCTGTCAGCTGTTACTCGAAGCGAAGGCTACTTATTCAAGTGAAGTGCGTGTGTGTGTGTGCATATATACGCCGAGGATATATACTTCTATACACACAGTGGTGCCAACAACAGTGGGACACTGGCAGAGGCGTGCGTGCGGTTTCGCGCGTGTCCGCGTCTCCAAAACTCCGTTTCACCCCTGTGCGTGGCGCGCGCGCGACTTCGCATGCGTGCGTGGTGGGTGCGAGATAAAAACGGTGCCCGCGATGAAAAATAATACTTTTTTACCGGATGCTGTCTGCGCCTTCGCGCGCACACTCGCGTCACGACGGATGTAACGGAGGTGTATGCGCGTTCGGAATACGTTTAGAATAATATAATCATGGTTGTACACAGTGGTGGTATATAGCCGCGGGTATATACTAGGCGGCGACAATAACAATAAACGAACGGGTATACCTATATATATGTGTATATATATATATTACGGCGGTGAACTTTTGTGCTTGACAATGTGCGAGCTTACACGGCAGGGTGCTTTCAGCAGTGCTTTTTATCGTTCCGCCTCGCTTTGCCGAGTCTGCTCTTAGAGGAGGGTTGCGGACGGGGCTGGGGATCGGTCGGTCCGTAAACGGGACAATGCGTGGGAGGAAGTGGGAGTATGGGGGCCGGTGAAACGAAAGAGGATCCTGGGCGTTCCGTGGTGGTGATGGTGGTGGTGGTGGTGTTGGTTGCTGCTGCTGCCGCCGCCGCCGCCGCTACCCGGTGCAAAAGGTTCGAGGGAACGTCGTTAGAGACGCGCGTTCGTACGACTTCTTTTTTTCGCGCGACAATGACGCCTCCACAATGCTTCCTCGCAACAAATGATTCCGATTTCGCGTCCGACCAAGGTCTTCGATTATTTTCCCCAAGACAAAAGGCAGCCGCTGCCGGTCCTCCGCTGTCTGCGTCTCCTACGAGCGTGTTTGTCCTCCACCCCCTTTCCCGGAATGAAACGCGACCGGGTGTCTGTCCCGCGACGCGTTCCAGACCCACCACCCTCTCTGGTCCTCCCCCGTGCTTCGACACGGAGAGAAAATAAAGGGTATCGTGGCCCGATTACTTTTCTTCCGTCCGATGCGATTAATAACAGCCGCGTTCGTTCCCTCGCCTTTCGCGGTGGGCGCTTCTCTTCGCGACGATTCGATGGCGGCGGAGCGTGAGAGAGGGCAGAACGGGTTAAAAAATGTTGTCGTACCATGCAGAACGGGACAGGCCGGGTCGAGACGCTCGGCACTGGGCACTGGGGATAAACGGAGAGGAGGGATTCGAAACGAAAAGCAAAACTTCTTCATGCATCGGCATGCCATTCATAGGACGTTCACGGGTAGTGTAGGGGGGTGGGAGAGGTGGGGTTTGGGTGTAATCGCGGTGACAGAGGGAAAAAGAAGTGGTAGTTTTGGGTCACGGCATGGACCAGTTGCAGACTCGACAGCAGCTCGACGGGATTTGTAGGGACGGTGGGGGGAGAGTTTGTATCGAGTCGAGGGAGGCTTCGAGGGATTTCGTTCGTGGTCCAGGGTAAGAATGATCCGTGGGAGAGAGTTTGGTGAGATCGAGGAATCGTTAAACAAACGAAGGCATGCTCTAAACATGTGCAAACAATAGGTAGAACTAAATTGTAACTAAAGACAGAAGAGCCTTATATATCAGAGATATAGAAATATATATATGTATAATATACATATATACGGCGTGTATATATATATGTATATGTATATAGTGGAAAAAAGTGCGTTATATATATATATATATTTTTCTTCTTTTTTTTTTTCTTTTTTTTGGTCTGTGCGTGTGATACATGTGCTATGATTTGAAAAAAGAGAAATATATATATGTATATATATACGTAAGCGTTTCACGGGCAAGCCACCGTCTTCGTACACAGACATTATTTTCGTTCGGCAAGTTTTTTTCTTTTTGTTGTATTTTTTGGGTCTTTTTTTTTGTTTTGTCTTTTTTTTCTGTTTCTGTCTGTTTCTTTCGGAGAATCGTTGCAAAGGATGACTCGGAGCGTGGCGTCTCTCTTGGGACGATGAAGAAAATAATGCCGTGCACGGATCTAGGGACGGTCGGCTTGGCCCTCTATTCTTTTGTAACACGTGGCAAGAGTGAGTCAACGAACTAAAGAGAGAAACGAAACATCTTTACTGACGTAATAATCACGGTAACCACCAGAAAGAACATTGAGTGTAATGAGTACATATCATTAGACAATCGATATATTACGTTAGTGCGAATAAATCTTAAAAACTAGCTGTTCAAAACCTGGATCATCCTCCTGCAAATGCTTTAAGGAAAGACAAAAACACGTGAGTGAGTAGTATAATAATTAAGTAGTAGATTAGTTAGCGGTTGTTAAAATTGGGCGGTCCAAGTTTCAAAAGTAGGGGTTGAGGGGTGGGGGGCTATTTCGTTCGGGGAAGCGGGGGAGACAAAAACCAACGGCAACGAACAAAGGGGGGTGTTGCGATTAGGCCCTGTAAAAATGGTAAGAAAATATGTTTCTCTGTTCTCTTTCTTTTCTGTTTTTTTTTTTTTTTCTTTCTTTTGGCAACTACCGTTTATAGCTGAGCTCAAAAATTGGTTATCAGCTTCTGAAAAATCCGTGGCTGCGTGCACCACCTGGAAAAAATGTCTGGGGCACTCTAATAGGGGGGTCGTGGGTGGGTTGGTTAGGGGAGAAACGTTGCGGGGTTGGGGGGGCCATCGGGAAAGTATAGAACAGTAATTCGTTGGAAAATCGTAGCGATAGTCGCAAAAATTCCAAAAATATAAAATCTCGCCAGCCAAAAAATTAGGGCCAACATTGGTTCCGCGTTCCGCCGCGAACGGTTGCCGCGTCCCGTCCAATATATTGGAAAGCAAAAATCAAAAAAGAGTGGAAAAAAACAGGTAAAAGGGAGAAAAAATTTGTACACACACATGTATGGGGGTGGGGAGTCGAGGGTGTGCCAGAGAAACGACAGGAGAGTAATGGCGGATGATAATATTCAGTTTGAGGGGAGAAACGCGAAAAATGTTCGGTTGTGCGCGTTCAAAAAACTTATGTTCGCGCAACACAAAAATCTCAGATTCGATTCTTTTTTTCTTTTTTCTTTTTTCTTTTTTTTCTTTCTCATTAATGGCAAAAAAAAGGGCCGCGCATTCCTCCTCGTATCTTCTACGCTGCCGCGGCGAGGTTGAGCTTGACAGTTCGTTTCTCGAAAGCGTAACTGGAAACGCAAAAGTGGCCTGAGAGGAGAAGCTTTTTCAAGTATACACGTATTATACAGTATATAATATATATATAAAATTCAATGAAATCGAGTAGGAGTAAGATAAATACAACGATAAAATGTAATCTATAATAGAACGCAAAACATAGGAAAACGTTATCGAACATGATACGAACAGAAAACAAAACTAGAGTGACAGAGAGAAAGAGAAAATAAAAGAGAGTAGAAGAGAGAGAGAGAGAAACGGAGAACTGTATATAAAAGAGGCGATGAGGGGGATCGAGTGTGAGTGTAACAGATGGGAAGAGACAGGGTTCGAAGAGACGTTAGCGGAATCTGAAATCGAAAACACATTTAATATACACAGATATTATGTATGCGGACAATCGAAGGATCGACCGCGAGCGTCACCGGGCTCGAGAATCAGGGCGTGTCATCGCGAATCGCACTGGTAATCGCGCGTATATATCATCGATTGTGATTTTTGGCGGGCTTTTATATTTTTGGGTATTGCGCGACGAACATTGTCGCGATACACATCGCCTTCGCAAAGAGCGTCTCTATAGACAATGAAGCGGTGGCGCCGGAGGATGCCTTTGCGAGATTCTTCCTCTTCATCACCCCCGGATCGCGAGGAACTAACGCGAAATCTAAGACCGACAAACTTCAAGCTTCGCGATCAAACGCGAACTAACTCCCTCGGTTTCAAAGGAAACGGAAGAATTCGAGGTGTTTCTCGCTTGACTCGGTTTTCTCGAGCGTCACCCCTTCGTCAGGTTCGAGTAAACGGTAGAAAGATGATTAGCGTTCAATGATACATACCGTCCTCGTGAGTTCTGACCGAGATAGGATAACTCGGGGGTCCATCACCTACGCTGGTCCCGGCCAATACCCAAATCCGGTACTCGGTCCACTTTTTCAGTTCGTCCAACACGAATCGTGTGTCATTCAGTTTGATAACTTTTGCCTCCGAGTCGGAGCGTCCGCTCTCGACGACTTGCAGCTTGTAGTAAGCGATCCTCCCGTTCGATCGATCGGCAGGCGGAGGCTCCCATGTTACCAATATGGAGGTCGGGCTGATCGCTTGTCCGCTTACATTGCGAGGCGGAGCCCCGGGGACTGTATAACACTCAGTTATAGGGGAGGGAAAACAGAACGAAAACTGGTGGTGAAGGGAAGAGAAGAGCGGTCGTCGGTCACAGGACGATCGCGGCCAACCACCGCGGGTTCGAACGTGTTCGCGAGAACTCGTTGCTGAACAAATCTCGCACGCGACTCAACCCAGAAAACGAGAAAACAGAAGGTTTTAATCGTAACGAACGAACGAACGAGTTTTCGCGAACTCGAGAGGCGGCCGCCATCTTGGCCGGGCCGCGTTCGAGCCCTGACCGACGTGCGGCGGAGGGATCCAACCAAAAGAAAAATAAAAAAAAAAAAAGAGTTTACGTGACGATTGGTCAAGGTTCATATAGTAGGCGAGAATCACTCAAGGAAAAACTCATTAGTCGATCCTTGAACAGTCGAAAAAATTATGTGATTAGAGAACATTACGTAGAGCGGGACGACAGGTTAACTCGCGCGTCCTAGGCGCGCGGAGGTAACCTCGTGCCAATAATAATTTACAAGGAAACGAGAGACAATGAAAAACTGAAGAACGGACGTAAACCATACGTTATCGAGAATGAAAAGAGGTGCCCAAAATGCACACATATATCAATGCAGTGCTTTAGTGCAATTTATATGTATGATATGTACGTATATATATATAGATAGATATATATAAAGTGGCATCCAAAAACGGCTTTCATTATTTGCAACGCATGCAATCATTCTCACTCTCCCACACTTCACGGTTTCAACGATACTCTCTATCTTCCGTCTTTCTCATTTGCTTTTCTTGTACTTTCTTTTTCTTTTCCGTTTTTCTTTCTTTTTTTTTTCCTTTTTTCTTTCATTCCGCTTCCCCTCCCCGTTCAACTGAACATATATCCACGGCGCGAATCTTTTTACCCCCTTTCAACTGGTCATACTGCTTTTTTTTTCTGTTTTTCCTTCACAAGGTGTTTACACGCGAGTCGATTTAGCTTACGCTACTTGCGGGAGCGTCTTCTAGCGCTACAGCACCTCCTACCTGCTGTGCCAGAACGATTCGCGGTTGCATCGGCAGGCGCCGGATCGGCGTCGGTGCGCCGCGAGCGGCTGCCCAGCCGAGCAACCGGGAATCGACCTTTGTTCGGCACTCCTCGCTGCGTGAACTTCACTCCTCCTTTCTTTCCACTTTCTCTGCTCGTTGTTTGGCTGTTTGCTTACCGTACTGTTTCGTGCGCACCGGATACGGCATCGTCGTGGCCCCCTCGCCCCTCTGACTCCGCGCTGCCAGCCAGACGTAGTACAGCGTGTTCGGGTACAGGCCTGTCAGGGTGTAGTTCTCGGTGACCGATATCCTTCGATGATGCTTCTCCTGAGACGTTAATCGGTTGTAACAACTCGCGACCACGAAAAGTGGCGTAAGTATAAGCAGAAACGATTGGGAACTGACGACTGAGTTGCACGATCAGTGGAAACGGTATGATCGTAAAATTAATTTGCCTTATAACCCTTTGGAAGTTAACCCTTTGAACGCTGAAGACGTTATTCGTACACTAGCGATCGCGTTGCAGTAAAAGCGAAAGATCGAACGAATAGACAAACGCATATATGCGTTCATAGTATGCATATGTGGTTGTTGTGAATTTAAAGGGGGTGAACGAAAAGGAATGGGAAGGCAGTGTTTCGTCCGGGTCCTACTAGTGGACTCATCAGTTATCTAGCAGGCTTATGTCTTAGACACAGGGATAGGAAAGGGCAGTTCGGGACTCGTATACGTAGAAACCATGACAGATTCGAGCACTTGCGAGAAAGGTCGTCGGTTAATCCCTTCTAGCGGCGAGGGTAGGAAGGTCGTCACACATATATGCGCCCACGGCACTCAAAGGGTTAACAAAAGTTCTTCCAACTTTTTCTTGGTGAGAACTTGTACAGAAAATTTAAAATCGACGCTGAACTATCAACTTTTTGGTCAACTTTTGGCTTGCCAGGTTCGATGCCTGACACAACTTTCGCTAGTGCATCTCGTTTCGTTCGCACCGATTGCACACCTACCTGTGCGTAGGTATCGTTCCAATACAGCTCATAGCTGAGAATGTTTTCTGCGCTATGAGCGGGTTTACTCCATTGGAGCGTTACTTTGGTCTCCCCGATTTCAATCGCCGTCAACCTTTCCGGCTGACTGGGCACCCCTTGCTGCGTCTTTATTTGTACAGGCGTGCTCAGCGGACCAGGCCCGACGCTCGTCAACGCTTGTACCCGAATCGTGTATATAGTGTGCGGCGTTAAATCCGAGATGGTGGTCAGCTGGCTATTGTCGACCATCTGGTATTGCCAGGAGGCCATCGGTTGATTCGCGTCCATCGTGTAGTACACTTTGTAACCCTGCGAGAAAGAACGTTTAAATTTACTGTAAGAAAAACCGATCATTTACAATTCATCGTTACATTTCTGGTGACGTGAAACCTTTGCGAGTGTTCTAAGGTTCATAAGCTGCATCAAACAGTCTACAATAGAGTCTGAACATTGGCCCAAATGGTCAGTCCCTCTCATTGCTAGGGAGAGTAAAGCATGGTTGTTTGATTGCAGCCTTATAGAGTCCGGAAAACACTCGTAGAGTCCTTTGCATGTCTCCACATTTCCCCTTCTCGACAATTCCAGGAAATATAAAAATCTGAACTTTCCTGGGACTCAAGACACGGTCAACTCTAAAGACTCTACACATTTTTCATTATTATGTCTCGACTTATGGTTTGGATAGCCAATCTGTGAAAGCTTCAATTACAAAGCAAGCGATGTACTTTAATTCTATCGTATTGTACCGATTACTATTTCTTTATTCGTATCAACGGGTTAGAGACCTCTGTTATAAGATGCGAAATATTAATAGATAAATTGGTAAAAGAAAAGAGATATATGATAGGTGTTTTAAGGTGATAGGAATTTTTGCTTGGACCTAACCGTACAAAGAAGTTTGTTTACGGTGAGCAAATTATGGCCACTCGGTGGTATCGAAAGGGTTGAGCAACCAATAATAAATAGAGAAAACTGACCGTCACTTGTCCGTTCGGCGTTTCCGGCTCGTCCCACTGTATGACCATCGTGCTGGAGCTCAACGGTCGGGCCTGAACCTTCCGTGGCGCGGTACCGGGTTCTAGAACGAGAGATTAATTTGGATTTCGGTCGGAAACGCGTCCCCAAGTGGACAGGTCAATCTAGTTAGTCACTGGATAGGACAGTGCAAAGTGAAAAAAAAAAATTAAAAAAAAACAACCCCGGGAAAACACCATAAGAACCAACAAAACAGGAGCTCCAGGTAGAGAAACGAAAAAAAAAAAGGGGACAGAGAGTGGTTGCCCTCTAAACACGGTGTCCGTGGTGTCGCGATCAGGAACTGCGATTCACCTTCGATAAAAATTAAGTACGGTGCGTGTGTCGCGCGTTGCAGTCGATTAGCTACATCACGGATACGTACTGGTTCCGACGAGTGTGCGTGTGCGAGCGTACGATGGGCATGTGCGTGTGCTCTGAACGAATAAATATACAAGGGATTAAAAAACAAAAAAAAAAAACAAGAAAGAAAAACAGAAACGACAGAGAGTAGAGAGATAGATGAACGAAAACAAAAAATCAAAACAGAACGAAACAAGAGAAAATTGAACGAAAAACAAACGAAATGAACAAACCAAAAAGAGAAAAAGGTAAACGAAAAATAAAAAAAAAAAAAGAAAACAGAAAAATAAAACAGATGAACGAAAATGAGAAGGAGAATGCAAAAACGAGTAGGAAGTACGAAAGACAAGTGTGTTTGCTACAGCACTCTTAGTATATGATTGAACTTACTGGCACCTCCATTTGTCGATTCCGCTATTGGAAAAAAGGATGAACGATTATTCTCAATGATCATCGATTAAATGGTATTATAATGCACGGTGAAAATACGAATCGGTTTAATACGCGGCCTGGCGGTTGTTCGTATTTTCACGAGGTGCGAAGAGTGCGCTACTTTATCGAGGAAAGGTGCAATTTCGCGTGCTGTCTCTCCGGGTATTGGTTTTTCTCTTTTCCACAAAAGAGACGGAGAGACGGACGGGGGAGCACAGGGAAGGGGGGAGGGGGGTGACGGGACGGGGGTTGGTTGGGAAACAGAGGGTCGGCGAGTGGTACAGTGAGAGGGTTGCGGGCAGAGGCAGAGACGGGAAAAATGCAGAGCGAAAACGAGACGTCGAAGCGCGCGACGCGGCGAACACGGTCCGACAAAAACACTAACACACACACATACGGTGCGATACACACACAAAGACAGAGAGAAAGAGAGCGAGCGAGAGAGATAGAGATATAGAGGTTCTGGGGATTGGTGTGATAGGTGAAAAAAATGTCTTGTCACTTACATGAATCAAATCGTGCGTCCACGGCGGACAGCATGGAAAAAAAGGTATAATTTCCCTCAAAAACCGTGGTCAAAACTTGTTTCCTCCTTCGTGTGGTGCAAAAATGTCTCATCTACGTGCAAAAATTCGTACGCGATTCTCGCCGCGCTAATAAGCCGTATCTTTTCCCGTTCGCTGCGCGAGAAAAAGCCTGTCCGTGTACCAGCTACTACCGTTTCTCATCTTTCTCATCGACCGAGTGACGGCACCCGGGCGGCCGACGCGTTTCTCTTGGGCCTCTTTTGTTCCGCGAGCAAGGCGCGCGCCATCAAGATAACGCGAATTAGTCGAGCCGAGCCAAGAGGTATAACGATGACACGGATTCGTTCGAGACGCGTAGCGTTGCGCAAAAATTAGACGTTTCCGGTGCAACGCATTTGGTTCAGGCGCCTAAAACATCGCCAGGGTAAGTTTCGTCTTGCGCGTGCTAACGCCACCCTTGTGACGCCATTCGCGGTGATTTCCGCTTTCAATTAGTGTCTCTGACCTTTTCCGACAATTTGGACTCCTGGATAGATCTACCATATTCGAATTCTGCGGTGCGTCGTTTAACACTATTCCTACCGACACTTCACGTATACCTATTCCTACTGCGACATTTCCACGTAAGACAGACTACAAATTTTTCTCAAAAAGTAAACAATGAAGAAAAAAGTGAATATTGAAAAATGTATTATACGTATATTTCAAGAAAAGTCTAAAGTTTAAAGGTGATTTAATTACATTGTATCTATGAAATTCTAAACGAAATTTTAAAAACGGTCATTTGACCGGTTGTGGTAGGAATAGTGTTAATGAACGCCCAAGTTTTATCCTACCGCCATAATTGGCATTATTAATTGATATCGTTAAATGTCAATTGACACTTCTTCGATTACGCGTTCTCCTCGACAAACCTATCCAGGGTACCACTGAACGCGTTGAAACAGGAAATCATCATTTTCGCGACGCGGTCAACGTTCGCGTCGAACGAATCGCGAAACAGTGCGATCATGACGCGACGCTTCGCCTGCTCGTACCTCGACGACGTACATCACGAAGTAGCCATCCGAAACATTTCCCAGCGTCGTCGAGACACGCTGCACGGCTCAGCGAGATGGTGAACGATGACGCTAATCGGAGGGAAGCGACAGAGCGAGCAAAGCGGTATACTGACTTGTTTCGCCAGTGGTGACTGTCACCGGGGCACTCGGGGGACCACGCCCAATGGCGTTCACAGCGATCACGTAGAGCTCGTACTCGGTGTACGGGCTCAGGTTGCGGACATGGTAGTGCATGGTGGTGATTCCAGATATCTCGGCGAACGCCTGGTTCACGTGCTTCGGCTTGTGTTGGATCACGTAGTACTGCACCTCGTCGGCGTCTTTGCAGGACCAGGAGAGCTTCACCGAGGTCGCGGTGATGTCGGACACCTGGACGTTGTCTGGCGGGCTTGGGAGCGCTGAAATTGTTCGAGATAAGCGAATTTCCTGCGGGTAATCGTTGATGGTTCGTCGTGATCGATCCTCGGAGATCGCACGCTGATGCTGCGATTCTGGAGTGCAACTCGTTTGTTGAAAAAAGTTCGCGAAATGAAAAGTATTCGTCCCTCGACTCTCTCGAGTCATGATTTCAGCTATTTTTCCGTCGAAAACAGACGGTACCACGCTGGGAATGGTTACGCGATAAAATTTAGAAATCGTGCTGTCGATCTTAGAAATTGGAACGCTTTGGTATTCTTTTACACAGATTAACGCTTAGCCAACCAAATGGGAAGATCTCCTATTTTTCCCTGAACAAAGCATCGCCATTGATTCTATTTAATTCTGTTATCAGTTAGCGTTGACCTAGCGTTGTTCACAGTTCATTAACCATTCGGTCGACGAAGCGTTAACGCATCTGCCACGGCAAAGGTAAAGATAAATAAACGCTCTCAAAACAATCACCAGAACGTACGCGTCCCATCACATCCGAAAGGGTTAAGCGTGCAGATCGGATACATCCACTCTTGTTAATCGCTCGTTCAGTGAGCCGTGCATCCGCTCTTTTTAATTACTCGTTCCACGAGAGCCGCTCACCCCCCGACTGACTAAACGACAAAAAAAAAATATTCTCTCCCCGCTCAAGTATGCGTACCGCGAAACAACCCGACCGCAGCGTTCCTGTACAAAATCGTTTCGTCGCGTCCCGTTGTTCAATTTCGCAAAGCAGGTGCATTGTACCCGGTCTTTGACTGCGACGCATAAGCGGATTGATTAGTCATGGAAACTGTACCGCGACGGCTCGCCTGTTCACCTAGCTTGGGACACACACAGATACATACAGAAACATACACACATAGAGCCTAGTGTGATTGATCGTTTTACGTTACGTAGCTCGATAGGCCGCTGCTAATGCGATCTCCGAGGATTTACACGCGATTTCGATCCATCTCCCCGATACGATACATAGGGATACGCGATACGAACACTGAACTTTCACCACCGACGTGACTTCTATGACCCCGAGGTCGCTGGCGGCGGTGCAGGTGTAATTCGCCGACTCCCGGACGTCGGTGAGCATCAGCACGTTCTTGCCCACCGGAAGATTGTCGTCCGGCGTGAGATCGGTGGACGGGCCCTTCCTCCACTTCACGTACGGCATCGGGGAGCCGACGGCGACGCAGGTCAGGTTCAGGGACGCGCCCAGCATCACCTCGTTCAGGGGCAACGGCGGGATGGAGAAGGTGGGCGCGACGCGACGAACTGCCAACAGTTTTTCCGGTTAGCAAGCCTGCGATCCGGTCTTACGATCGTCAATCGTTTAACTTTTTCGAAAGGGGGGATGAAGTGAGATTTGGGAGTGTAGAAGTTAGGGAAACGATGAGACTGTGAGGGACAACGCGAGTAAGGGAAACAAGGAAGGTTGCATTGTAGTTGAGAGTCTTGGAGATTAACCCTTTGACTGGTAAATACTCCCGGTCGAAATGCTCCGCGTGGACGGCGTTCTGTTATTAATTGTGTTGCTCTTAATGGGAGACACACGTCCATTATTTTACTTAAAAAAAATTATTTCGACTACAATACATTATTAATTAAGTTATACTTATCGTGCACTATCGTATTAAAACATAAGTTTCCCTAAATAGAATAGAAAACTGTCATATTTTTTAAATTTAATGATAAACATTTAATTATTCTAAACATTTAACTATTCTAAAATAGTATCCATATACGCGTATACGCGTCGATAATCCACGCGAGTAGCTTTCGTCAGACGCATATACGCGCTGATAACAGACAAAGGGTTAAGCGTTAGCGTTGTTACGCGAGGTTAGGTTCGGGTTAGGTTGTACGGTCTATATAGACTTTTGGTAACCGCTTACTGGAAAGCTGCTGCAAATTAAAAGTTTCGTTAAGAGGTAACGAGTAACCGTTAAATTTAATATTTCGTTTCGGTTGTAATTTCAGGCCACGTTTCGTTGAAATGCACTTTATAATATGAAAAACGTACGCCGTGTAACGCTCACGGGCGGGAAATACGAAGGCACGATATTATTTTCTCGTCTCGTTCTTTCTGTTTGCTGTTGTCGCGCTCGCCGTAAAGAAATTAATCGTTTTCCACCGGCACGCCAAAGGAAACTTACGCGCGGAGGGGTTGATACGCGACCCAAAACCGGTCGTCGGATATTTGATTACGGGACCCTTGAATTTTCGAGGGGGTAAGAGAGGCGACCGCAGCAAGAAATGTCGCGTCTCCGCATAATATTTGCACGCGATTCCAGGCGCGTGAATCCTTTGTGCCGTCGGCTTAGTTTAATTACGCTTTAATTGCGCGGCATTAATTTTAATTACAAACAGGAAAACGAGTCGGTTTAACGGGGCCAGAGGCTCGCCCCGCGTTTTTGTAACGAATTTACGTTTAAAGCGGCCGCGGGTGACGATAAGAACCCGTTCCTTGAGATTTCCCTCCTCGCGAAAGAGGTTAGCAGCCGCCGTGCCACGGCCGGCACGTTCCCCGGGTTAACCTACGCCAGTGTTTCTCAACCCCGTCTCTACACCTCGAAGATTTGGACGCCTCTTTGCTAATCGTAATTCACCCAACGGTCGACCAAGTTTTGAAGAAATGATTAATAGCGGAGAGCATTTAGAGTAAAAGAAATATAGGTGAAAATTCAGATTAGCGATATAATCTTTTACTTCGTTTCATTTTGCATAATAGAATTATATCTTTTTTTTTTTGTCTTATTAGAATTTTCTCATTCAAGATCTTTTTACATATATCGCGAGGTTTGAGAACGAAATTTTTCAAGTGCCCTCGAAATAATCAAAATGGCCCCCACTGGGGTGCGCGATTCGTTTTGGGAAACACTGACCTACCCCATGCACGTGTTTGTGCGCGGGCTTGTATACCTTTCACGTATAGCGTAGCAGACTTGGAGTACTCAGTGCCGACAGAATTATTCGCCACGCATTCGTATTTTCCTTGGTCGGTCACGTCGGATTCGGTGATTTGCAGCGCCCCTGTAATGAAAAGAAAAACACAGCCACGATTATTTTCGAACAGCCACCCCACAGCAGAACTTTAACTCCGCTCGTTAACAATTTCTTTTCTTTTTTAAGGCGACATCAAAGGGAGATCCGGGGGAAACGGAAGAGAGGAGGGCGAGGGAGGGGGTGGGGAGCACGGCGAGTACCGTCAAAGGGAGCTTCGTTTTCATCGTCGTAGTTGTCGTCGTACTTCCCTATTCTTATCGATTTTAATCCGCTTATCCGCTCTGTATCAAGTTTTTACGTCAGTACGAACTGCCGATCGTTCGAGCAAACTTTAAGGATTAGAAACTTGCGGGGAGATACTTGAGGGTTAAATATGAAGCACCAAAGCACGCGTGGAACCGTGTACGACGGTGGTTACTTAGTACCTGGTCCATCGCAGAAATCATTTTCTACTTTTCATTTAATTCTTAGTAAAATTATACCGATGCAAAATAACTTGGGGGTGTATCGCTTCTAGTTATTAACAAATAATTTCAGTTAACAATAGGGCAGTTTAGTTACTTTTTCTTAGCTCTGTGTGTATTCGCCCTTTTTTAAGATTTAGCCTTTTTGTTTGATAGGAATTATACCAAACCAATCGTATTAACAGAATTCTAGCGAATCTACATCGCATTAAGGCTACGTCGAGCATCTTTTCCTTCCGTTAATACCCTCCGCCAAGATATAATCAGAGATTTGTCCGATTAAAATCATCCCTTTCGTTTTGTCTCTCTTCCTTAATTACTTCTTTCGATGCACACTAAAGAGTTTTCGTTCGCAAACAAACAACCGAATAAAAATAAACGACATTCCTCAAGGGATAGCGCAATGGTAAAATGCAATTGTTTTGACTTCAACTAATCGCGACGGTCAGCTTACACCCGATATTATGCACATCTTACAGTCGACATTACCGCTCCACACAACACGCGGACTGCAAAGGGTAGGGATGGCTGGACTCGTGGTACTTTAGATAATCCTCACGGCTCTTTCGTTTCGTTTTTCCAGCGCTAATTGAGTTGGTAGCGGGTCGAGGAAGCTCCTATGTAACGGGCCGCGACGAGGGGGTGAGAGCCGGTTGTAAGGGAATCGGTTTCAAAGCCCCCGTTACAAAGCCCCTCTTCTCTCTATTCCACTTTCTGTTTGGCCTGGCCGGTTCCGTGCGCGATTTCCATGATGCGTCAAGCCCCTTGGCACGATATCCCGCCACGATGATGAACTGGCTGTTACGAGGCGTGTGATTATCTCCGTAGACGTCGCTCCTTCGGTATAATTCAGCGCCCCTCTCTCAGGTCTCACCCCCGTCCGGCTCTTCCATCCCCATCCGAAGTTTCTCACCCTTCCTCTTTGCCTCAGCCTCCCACTTCTTCGCCTTTCGTTTTCCTTCCCCTCTTCTCCTCCCCAAAACTCCTTCCCGTTCCGCGTCGGCAAAGTAAACAGAACGGATCAACGGGCTTGCTTTCCCATCCTTTCGACGCTGACGTTTTATCGAACGACGATGATAATTAACGGTGGTAATTAATGGCTGCCACCCCGGCGGACGAGCATCCTCGACGGTGTAATCGTTTCTTCCTGCGTCCCGAGTGGAAACAAGTCGGCGAAAGAAAGCTTCCTTCCCTTTGAGGAATTCCCACGTCGGAGGGGAGCTAGAGCCGCGGTTTAACCCTTTTGGTACTACTGCCGCCCATTCGCGGCGGCTACAAGACCACCGTTTATTGGTGGAAAACTTCCTCGCACCACGAATGTATAACCGCGGCCAGCTCCTCCGTACCGAAAGGGTTAAATATATTTCTCTGCGAGCACATCGGTCGCGATTATAGATGGATTTATAGGGTTTCGTTGCAAACGCGACTTCGGCGACCGAGGAGAAAGAGGACGGACGAACGGCTAAATAGAGGGAACGAGAGAAAGAGAGAGAGAGAAGGGTAGTTCCAGGGTAGAAAACACTCCATCACGAGCGAGAAGCCAGGCAGTTTGATATCGCGTACGATCGGAATACATAATCGAGCCTCATCTACAATTTCCAGTAAGCTGACCAGGAAGGAACAGCGTGGGTCATATTGTTATCCCATCCAGTCACGTGCACGTTGTTAGCGCAGCTGCGAAAAACTTAGATTGCCGCCAACAGCCGAACGCCGGAAACCGTTGCTCATCCCTTGCCCCCTGTTCTTCCCACCGCCCCTATAACCCGTTCCACCGGCAGTTTCGTCCAGGAATTTCTTCGATAATTCACCGAGCGGTGTTCTCCCTGCACCCTCGACTCGCTTCCTCCGGTCTCTCGCCGAAAACGCTCGAAATTTCGCGCTCGTGAGGGGTGGGAGAATGGTGAACAGAAAAAAGGGAGGGGAAAAACTTCGAACCATCCAGGGAGGGAAGAATGGAGGGTTTACGCGATCGTACAACACGCGAGAGAGCCGTGGAATGCGCGCGCGTGTAACGGTGCATCGGCCGCTTAATGCACCGGCGATGAAAGTGGAAAAGGCGGAGCGAAACGGAGAAACCGGCAGCAATTAGACGTCTCGTGTACGAAACACCGACCGACCGATTAGCAGGTTCTTTATGAATTCTGAATAATCATCGCACGCGAGGCTAGCTCGTGTTGGGGACCGGGACACAAGCATTGGCGTTGTTACAACGACAACGGAGGAACTTGTAAGTTGCTGCTGGGCGAGGGGATGAATTTTAATTGAACGGCCACGAATTTTAGTCGATTTCGGTTTCGAAGGTTTCGTTATAGAGGCCTGGAGCGTTACTTATGGAGTAGATGAGTGTGACTCGATGTCAGTCTTTATCACAGCATTGCTACGTCGTGTCGGACGCTCAACATTTATAAAGTGCCATTTTAAATATGGTAGCGAACAAAAGTTTAAGATCTAAGAGTCAACGAAATTAAAAAAAATATAAGTTGCAACAAAGCTTGAGAGAAAATTAGTACAACTCGAGGAATTATCCTTTGAAGTGAATTTCAAATAAAGCATCTAAAATACTAGGAAGTTATTGGTAACAGAATTGAAAAATAATTTGAAGTGCAAGGGGTTAGCACATGTTTATGCTGTTCGAATAGAAAAATAAGATTTTACTTCGTAAACACCGCAAAATCTTGTATCTTGTTGTAAACTTTACGCTTTCAACGTGTGTACGCAAGAAAGAAATAAACGTGTGAATTTGTGCAACGTTTCTGGGGCAATTGAAGATCGTAACATCATTTTTACCGTTCTGTTTAGTGTGCCACGAAGATCGCAACGGTTGGTCTCGAAGATAACCGAGAAGAACGGTTCCGGAGGAAGGTACTGGTAAAGGTTGGAAACCTATTCGAGAGGAGTTCGATTTTCTGTTTGGAAAAGTACCGTTTCCTTTTATCGAATCACTATCACAGAAGATTCGGATCTAATCGGTCAACGTTCGAACCTTCCTGAGAGGTAGCCATCGGTAGTTATTGCGTTCACGCGGCCATCGGCGCAACGTTAGCATCCTCTTTCCTGGCGATAAAATTCGATGATGTTCGAGCAGTGTACACGATCTATTCAGGTTTGCGTCGCGATAACGTCGACGCGCGCGAAAGGGCTTTCACCGTGCAAAGAAGTTGGAATTGAATAAAGATGAAAATCTATCTATGCGCTCGTCTCGCCGGGGATATTTCGTCCCGTCGTCCTACGAGATCTCGCGCAGCATCTTTTGAGTGGTTTAAAGCCGGCGTCGGGGATCCCACGCTATTTTCTCATCATCCGCGAGAGCTGCAGGTAGAACGTTCATTGAAAACGGGAGCCTTCGAGGATCAGGCACGTGCGCCGCGTATATCAAAAATTCTAGGGACAGACGCAACTTTCTCAATGACAGGGAACGTTTGTGGAAGCCTCTAAAAATCGTGGAAGCAAATTTCTTTTCTCTAACGACGAACACGATGGCAGATTATACGGTGCATCGAAAGGTGGATGCATCGGAAACGTGGAATAAATTTGTTATAGAAATTTCTTCTGCCTTGGTTCTGGGGTAAGTGCTGTGGGGTTAACCACAGTTCTTTTTCTGAAAGGTTACATAGCCTTCCCCACTCCGTGGCCAGATCCTTCAGGACAAAGATCTTATGTTTTAGGCGACGCAACGTAGGATTGTTTGCCATTCCTAGACTTTCCTACGCATACTATAAACAATAAGAATAGCAGTTATCGATCATGATTATGGTCCAATTATTAGCAAACTGAAGCTTAGATTTCTCAAGGCTAGGAGAACTGCTATTGATTATTTATTTAAATAAATAAATAAATACATCCCTCGACGTCTAAAGGCGTCAAGTGGCGCCTTGGGATTCCATTCATACTTTCTAACAGGACACACGCCAAATGCCCAGTCATAAATCAGTTCAATAACCAAAGTTACGGTCTAAGCACTTCCGGCGACCACCCAAAAATATGCGGTCGCTAACAAATTTTTCCCGTATCACGCTTCGCTTACGAGATGATCGAATTAGAAAATTCGCGCATACGAGCGCATGGTTGTCGAATTTCACCGCGTACCGCTAGTTCTGACAGTTTGTATGTTAATTAAATGGATTACTCAGAAAGTGCATTTGTAATTGCAGAGGATAGTAAATACTAGTAGTGTACAGTGAAATTCGTCGAGCGGGAGTGCAGCAGTCAAACGCATGCGCATTTCACAAATGTTTAAATGTGATTAACTCGGAAACGATGGGTCGCGCGAAAAAAGTTCGTTCCACCTTTTTGGACTCATTTTTGTTGAATAAGTAGTCATGCCCGTACATTTTTACCACGACGTTACACATCAATCTTCCTACATTAGGATCCAATTTCGAGAATTATTACCATGGCAAACCAATATAGTTCTTCAACCGATTTTTTAAATGTTTTGAGCCCAATTACTTAATCTTTTATGATCACCGCAAGCTATATTAATTAATTTGTGAACCAATAATTCCTTACCCTATAAATAAATAAATAAATAAATTTTTGCGTGCAGAACGCCACTCCGTCAGATTAAACCGGCCGTCTGGGAACATTTCTGCGTGTGCCGTTCTAAAAACGTGTTTATTCCAACTTTTGATACGTCGATGCAACGACGCATCGTCGTATTTCACTCCTACGCACCGATCGCGTGATTAGACACTTGAAACGAACCTCGAAGAAGATTCAAGGTACACCGGATCGATTCTTCCTCCTCGACGACACGTGTGCCAGCGGCACAGGAGCTTGTTTAACGAGACAGGAGCACGTTTCGACTGTCAGCAGGCAAGGAGCAGACGTTTCTCCTCGGGTTTGCGTTCCGGCAAGCACGGTTACAGACGATAGGAATACGTCCCGGCATAAATATGTACAAAGATATCGCGGCGTCGTCTGGGAACGCGGGGAGAGAACCAGGCAGCGGGGGGAGGGATGGCAGGCACGAGCATCGGGACGGAAACGTCGAAACTATTTGCATGTGTTTATCCACCAATATTGAAATATCTTTTCTCATATTTAATATCGCCAGGGCGGACGCAGAGTATACACGCACGGCAGCATGCACTGACTTGTAGTTTATTCTCCCCCCTCGCGTTTCCCCCCTTCCCGTTCACCCTCTTCTGGTGTAGATGCGCCAGGTAGGAAACGAATACAGATGGTGCCCGATGTCGGCGACGACTTCGAAAGACGAGCGCGTTCGATTCGATCGGGATAGAAATGCAAACGGGAAATATGTTTACCTCGAGGGTATACGAGAGCTTTCCGCTCGGCCGTGTCGTTGCTCTTTTCTCTACGACCGTCTTTCGCCCGCTCAAAAAGGAGCGGCCAAGGACAGACCACCGTCTCGTCGCGTAATTCGCGAGCGTTTTAATTGCTTTCATAATTATACCTGGCCGCCGTTGGTAGCGTTATCGACCGCGCAAAAAAGTCAATTATAATTATCGGGAAATATTCACGCTAGAGAGAGAGAGAAAGGGGGACGGTCGAAGAGTGAAATGGAGTTGACGAAGAAAGGGTGGAAGGGGAGGTAATGGGTGGTGGTCGATGCTTTTCCAACGGTGCACACGTATGCACGCGTTCGCGATTCAGTCAAAATACAAACGGAAAATATGTTTACACTGCAGCCGTGTGGTTCTATTACCTGTGCGCCTCTCTACGCTCGTTTCGATCCGTCTCTCGAATTGAATTTTCTTCGGCGACCATAGAAATCATAGAAATCCACGCTGTTGCGATTACATTAATCGTCGAGCGGTTTTTCACCATCGGCTTTATTCGCTTCATTAATATCGGCCTTGCAGGTTGGCTTGGTCTTTTTTCGGACACCGGCGCCCGAATGTTTGCCGGTCTGATTAATAGAAGCATTAACTGCGAAGCGCTTTATTTAGCGATGCTGTATCGCAAATTAGAGGACGATGAATGCGATGAATTATTCTGTGTCAAATGATCCGATTTCGAAAGGGGAGAGGAAAAAAACGAAAGTAGGAATTTTGTTTTAAAAGCTCGCGAAGTTGTATAATATCGGATATGAAAGGGCGACGAAAGAGGTTGACGAAATTAATATAAGGTTTACGGTTTATTTGACGGGTTTCAAATTTCGCGAGCAACATTTTCACAAACAATTACTATTATTCCCAGCAATTTTTGCTAATTTTTATCGATGGAGCGGTACAAATATACCCAAATTTATTTTCCTCTCAATTCTGCAATTTCAAATTCTGTTCGATGTAAGCCTTAATATATGTACATTGGGAATAGATAGGGATGCAACCCACTTTCTCGTCCTCCTCAATCTCCTCTACTGGAAATGGGGTTTTGTATTGCTTAAATAAAATACACCCTTATTTGAAATATTATAATACTTTAAGAGTAAGCTGGTTTATGGTTGATTTTTGTTTCGTAGTATTTCTGTACTCGATTTCTAACATCCTGCTTCGATCCTTCGTCTCTTCTCCCCTGTAAACGTTTCTTCTCTATTTCGGGTCTCGCCGAAGGTTCGGGAGTGGCGCGCATTAACGTCAGGATCCTCCGGTTCGCAAATATAAGAGAGAATGACGGGAGACGAGAAGATTATGCGGGCAGGAAACGTCTTCCGCGAGGGAGCCGTGTCGTCGTCGCGTCGTCTCGCGGATGCGTCGTGCCGGAAGAGAAATCGAATTACCCGTTGACGTTTCCGCTTCCTCTTTTCGCTCTGCTATTTGCGCCCGACGGAACGACCCTTTAATCGCGCGCAAACGTAGCGATGCGTGGCCCTCGTTCGTTGTTCCTCGCGAGGAGAGGCGGGCAAAGGGTGGAAGATGTCGCGAGGCTCGAAATTAAAATACCCGCGACAGCTCGATCAATTTTCCGACAAATCTGGCTTCTTCTCAGCGTTCGGCCGGTGCTAGCATATTTTTAGGCAATTTAATAACAGTCAACGATAGGGCATCGTGGATATCAACAGTATTTAGCAGAACGGGGTAAATTTGGAGCTCTTCAAAAGCTAAATCCACCGACAGCGAACGATAACTAAGACAGATTTGATTTTGATGAAACCTTATTCGAATTGAGGAGTCGAGAAATAGTAGAGTGATTTTCTATTTCCATCGAAAAGTCTATTTCGGGGCTGCTAAGTTAATAATTCGAACAACTGCGGAACAGGCGAGGATAAACAAACTTTTTAATTGGGAAACCTCTACCGTCTTCTATATCAAACGAACCCTTCGGTTTTCACCATCACGTATACGAACACAGAACAACCGCGGAACATACTTCTCTAACCAACAACCCCAACAAATGAAATTCAAAGAGCGTCCTTATTAAACTCAGCGACATCAGCTTACCGTTTAATAATGCGATCAACACAGGCCACCAGCGATTACATTGCAGCCTGAACGAGAGGTCCAGGGGAACAAACGGGAGCGTTTAATTAATTTCGTGACTCACTGTGCACGCGCAAAAAAGAAACACACAACGAGCGTGGAATCCATAGAAGCGCACGCGACCGTGTTCAACGTCCCTTTCACCCTCCACCCTGGACAAAAGTAAGTACGTAAGCGGGAATAAGGTGAGTTGGCCGATCTCCCCTCCGGTACACGAGCGTCGGCTTCATAAGTCAACTCCCGTGGGGCGAAAGGGCGGTCTAATGGCCCTTCGGGGAGGCTCTCGTGGGGGGGTCCGTCCTGCTCGTTCGCTTCTTGGCGGGAAACAGGCAGGGAGGGAGGAAAGGCTATAGGGCGTGCGATATAGTCGGCGTAACGCGTCGACAAAAGGCGGACGAGCATGAGGGAACACGGCGCGAAGGTGGCACAGCCGGCGGACGAACAGCGAGAATTTCACGGCGCGCAGGTGTTAAGACGAGCAGCTCGTTCCACCGCGGACTCGTTCCGAACTTTGCCCTTCTTCCGCGCAAACTTCGGCCCCGGGAATATTTTACGAACGTCCTGGAAGAAACGTTAAAGCGAGCCTCCCTCCTCCTCCTCGTTCGCACCCGCTTTGGAATTATCGCGCAGTTCCCCGTTTTTACTCTCCCCTCTTCCACCCCCTTCCATCCCCTTGCTCGCTGCCGAGCGATCCGAGGAATTTATAAACGACGCGATTCGTATCGTGTTCCCCTTCGTTGCATGCGTGCAACGGGCTACGACGGCCATTACCGCCGGTTCCTACGGTCCCGGGCAACAACAGTACGGGCGCGCCTTCTCCACGGCGCATTCCTACATTATCGTTACGGACAATTACAAAAGTTTCCCAAACGATCGGGATATTATGCCGGGGTTAACGGAGAGAAACAGGGCCAAGGCGCAGGGAAGAAACGGCGGGGGGCTCGAAAGAAGGGGGACAGCGGGAACACAGGGGAATCCCAGGGCAGGTGTTAAGAAGCGCAACGCGACAAGGGTAGTAGCCGTATACACATACATATACGCGCAACACGCGTACCCTTTCTCTTTCTCACCTTCTAGGCTTGTTTCGAAGTTCCAGCCCAGTGCTCATCAACCCTCGCCAGCAGCTTTAATGCTGGAAATTTTACGAGTGTTGACGAAGCGTTAACTGCCCACCCCCTTTTACTTTGCCTCGTGCCCTCTCACCCGGTTTACGGAGCCGAGGACTGCAAAATATAATTTAACGATTCTCGATGCGTTAAGCTTCGGGCTCCCAGCTTCTCGCGTTCCGCGCCTCCCACAGTCTCGCCCCCCGTTTTCACCCCCCTCCAGCCCTTTCGCCGTAATTTCGCCTACGCTCGGTCCTTTGAGCCGGGTCTCCGCGGTTTCCCTTCTCCCGTTCGCGCGAACGCGACACGTAATTCGATGCCCGATACGACGGCGCGGCCCGGCGCGCGATCTTTCCCCCCCGTGAACGTTGACAAAGCTTAAATGAAACATTAAATTGGTTTATCTCCGCAACGCCCGGGAATCTGCGCCGGTTTAATTCTCTTCAATTATCGTAAAGTGCTCGGCGTTCACCAAAGCGGCCGTTATTTTAATACACCGACGTCGCGCGGCTGCCTACCTGCCGTGTCTAACTTTAATTAATTTGTCTCGTTTGCGCGATAAACGGAAATGGAGATTCGCCGGCCGCATTGTCCGAGCGTAACAAGTCCTGTCCAATCCGCTCCTCTGTCCCTTTAACGCTATCCACTCGCCCGCCCGCCCTTCCTTCGAGGCCTTTTGTTTGCTTTGCCGCCAAGAATTTCGGAATTACATTTTAACCCGATCCCCTGGCCCGGCCGAAGTTTCTCTCTGCCAAAGAACGCTCCACCCTTTTACCGCCAGAAGCGACGCGCCACTTCGTCCGCATTGTTCTCGCGGACCTCGCGCGCGGAATAGGTTTCTGGTGCACGTGTGTAGAGTGCAGAGTTGAGAAGACGATCAGCTTCGCTCGCACTGTTCAATGCATTTTGTCGCCTCTTGTTAAGCGATCCGATCTCGTTAACGTTATCGTCGCGTGCGTCTTTCTTTTATGATCCAGCTAAATGATTGATTTTTTGAAATGACCAGCTGCCATTTCGATCCTCGAAAAGACCAAAGGGTCGAAGAAAATAAATGAATAAATTAATAAGAAATAACAGTGTGAATAAAATTTGTACTCTATGCTAATTGATAAATAGTGCTCTGCCATAATGGCGATAAAAATGAATAAATAAATTTGAGAATCATAAGATTATGTTTATATTGTCCTGTCGTCTTAAACTTTTGTCCGTTGCTGTACCTAATTTCACAAAATTCCAAATGTAAAGATTAGACAGTCGTGCTTTTAAAGCTCGGTATTCTTTATCCGGATGAAGTAAATTTGAAGTACGAGTAAATTCAGGTACCATTCAATTTACGCATGGAAACCTTTTAAGAAGGTCACACTCGGTGACCGAGAGCCGCCTTTCGAGCGCAAAGGGTTAATTCAATTTCGCAGCAGCTGGACGCAGCGTCCGCGTTCCACCGGCGTACTCCTCGTCTCTTCATTTTTGCAGCTTCACGCAGCGCGAGTACCTACGGCAGTTTTAAAATAGGTCTAACACAGGCCGCATGGTGAACAACGATGCCAGAAATGTCGGTACACTTCAGGAGTTCCGGTACGCTGCCACTATATAATAACCAAGGATGCTTTGATATTATTAACGCAAATTGCGAATGCAACCGTTCTCGCAAATGAATGCAAACAATGGCTCGCCAGACTTCTAACAATGCCCAGATGTTAGAAACGTTCCGTTAAAATTTCAACGTTAACCTAATAATACGCCCGACAATGGCAACGGAAGCAGCCGACGAATTTAATTTGTAGGGAATTTGAATAACGCATGCACCTGCGCCGCGTCCTCTTGCTTTTTCTGCAGGCGTCTTTTTGAATTTCACGAAAAACCTTCGACGGAGGGTGGTAACGCGTGACCGTTAAACAGGTTACCATCCATGCCGCACGACTAACGTTTTGTCTCGTCTTTCCTCGATTCTCTCTTCCTCTCTTCGTCTATCTTTCTCTCTCTACCTCTATTCTCTCTGTCTCTCACTTTTTTCTTTTTGTCTAGCACTTCCTCCGCCATCCATTTTCTTCCCGCAGAACTTGCCACGCGGACACACGCCGCGATGGCAAGTACATTGCCCTCGTCGTGCGCTTTTTGCAATACATTAAGCCATACATTTTACGGGATATACGTAGCGACGGCGGCATATGGTGGCGGCTTTCTAACGGTATTGACGGCGGTGGAGCTGCTGCCGCCGCGAAGACACGCGAATAACGTTAAAGGAGCTACTGAGCGAGCGAGCGAGCGACCGGGTGACTGATGCGACTAGAGAGGGATGCTTTCTGCTTCAACCTGTCATTCCAGCCTTTTTCTTATATTATTTACTCCCCCCCTCTCTCTATCCGTGTTTCGTTGGCAGCTTCTCGCGTATCCATAAGAGAGAGTGAAGGTGGTAGTTTGAGTATGGGCGTTTGAAATTGAATTGCAGAAATATTACGAAGCAAAAATTAATCGAAAAGTAATATTAAAGTAATAACAAATAATATTAATATTATTTAGTAATATTAAATCTCATTTCCGATAATAGGGATACACGGGTTACGTTTGTAATGTCTACCTAATGTCTAATATCGGGACTTCGACTCAACTGTAGACTCTCCGACACATGGACAAACGGACCAAAACGGGTCATCACTAATTCTTAGACAGCTAATAACCGTCGTCTACCTTGTCTGCGCTTCGCACTTTGTCAGGTTGGCATTTATTACACAGGACGCAGCTTTTTCCCGTTTAGCTTCGCGGAATTTCTATTTATTTAATTCCACCAATTTTACTCCACTTTGTTTTGTTACGTTATACCTTGCGAAGCTTCCATCTGTTTTATACCATGTTTTATACCATTTCATTTCACTGTACTATACCCTCTGCGGGCTTTCCATTTGTTTTATTCCATCCCGCCCTCCTCCGTTCCGTTTTATTTAATTCTGCCGTGTGCGGTTTCCGTCCGTTTTATTCCAAATTATTACCGTTTACCCGCCACTCTCCAGGATAGTGCAGATCCATACAATTTTCTAACGACTAACGTTTATCTAGACCGAACCACAGGCGATACCACGCTATTCCGTTAAAACCGGAAATTTAACCTTACCATTCTTTCGCCCGTTCAATCGATATCAAACAATAACCGAACTAGCGTTACGCGCATACCCAGTTTCGCGATTCCTCGATGACGTCGAACGAAAACGTTTGCTCCTGTTAGAATTTAAATACAGAAATATTACGAAGCAGCCAGCGTTTAATAAAACCAGCTTTCTCTTAACGTACTTTCCGAAGGGATTCTTCCAGAAACCCAAGCTATATTTGGCAATTTAGAAAGTAAGAAAACGTTAAGATACAGAACGAAGGGGTTGAAGAACTCCAGTCGGGGTCGTAGGAATTTCGACCACTGCATTTGCCAGTCTTATGACAAAACTCGTGAAGTTTGGTTAGAGTTGCATCTTGCTCGTGTTATATAATAATAATAATAATAATAATAATAATAACTTCATTAAATAGGTAAAAACCCTTTGATATATAATACGTATATATACAAATAATTAGACTTCCTTTGAATCAAGAACGGGAAGTAAGTGTTTGATAAAGTCTTAAGAAATTTAGATGGATGCAATAATTATTACTTATTATACGGTTAACATAATACAGTTAAGTACTAAAGTATTTTAAATAAGAGTGAATTTTATTTAGTAATTTCATAACCCCATTTTCAATAGTTCCCCTAAAAGTCATCCAAATCATCCTCCCTTTACCCCTTCTCACGCGTTACCTCACCAAGCGCCCCGAAAACCGCAGGCGACGCAATTCTTCGACCCCGTCGCCTCATCCCACCCTTCCGCCCTATCGACGCCGGTCAAAGGAAGTCCGGTGGTCGTGTCCGATCGAATTTCCGCTCGGAGAAACTGCGCTTCTCACCGCGGAGCTCACCCTTCGCGAGGATCACTCGATAAGATGTTCGCGGGTGTTCGGTAGGTGAGGACAGTTGCCCGCGACAGGGACACGCACGCACGCACGAGGTATCCCCGTTTATACGTGCCACGCATACGAAACCACGGCTTACCCGGAATCGTAAGATCGGCGCACGTGCGCACGGCGCGCAGACGGCGGCGGCAACCACGTCGCCGCGGGGATATCGTCGAAAAATTTCCGACCGGATATTCCGGGCGTGGAGGCCGCATAAATTTCGTGTTAATCACGCCGCGACGGGCCGTGCGTTCGATTTAAAGGCCGAAAATCGTCGAGTGCAGGGGGTCGTAAGGAATTTTATGGCGACCTACCCCCTGTGCTCGGAACGCAGCCAACCTGGCGCGCGCACAGCCTCTGGCTCGGATGTATGCATAACGCGTGTGCGCACGTATACTGAGGGGTTGAAGGGGGGTGGGTAGGGGTTGCGATACAGCCGAACGATACGGGGGGGGGGGGCGCTCGCGCGTGTGTATACATACATGCAGCCGGCTTTCCTGCATCTAATGTATACTTTTCACGTCGCGGCAAACTGCGCCGGCCGCCGTAAAGATAGTCGGGCAAGTGCACGCCGGTATTACGTGACGTGCCGCTCGATAATGATACCGCCGTCGCGATAAAAACAAAGTGAACGTTGTATGTGTATACGTGTGTGTACGGCCGCGCGAAAGTGCCCCGCGCCACGGGGAAATAATGATAATAGGTTACGTCGTGTGTTACCGGAACAGCCTCGCTATATAGAAATTGCCGCCGCCGACTCGTCCGCCCGTACGTTCGCGCGTTTATCGGCGGGGCTGTATCTCCGCGGATCGACCGAACGGGTTGCTTATTATTTAACCATCTGTAAAAAAGTTGGCGACAGGGAAGTCGCGGCTATCTGTTTTCCTTCTTTTTTCATGTTATTTTGTTTTGTTTGTTTCCCGGCTTTGTTACCGTGTTCTGGTGTTAAGACAGTTGGAGAGGTGGGAGGTATTTTATGAGGAGCAATCTTGCGGCTTGTAACTAACAAGGAATGCTGTAACTGATAAATAAGATTCTAGAAATAATTACATAGAGTAGGATGTCGATTATTTGAATTAATTGGCAGGCAGACCCGTTGGGATGGTCGGACTAATTTAATCAACGCTCGACTTGAACCAGAGTCAAACTTTTAATTATGTCACGAAGCAAATTTTCAAATATGGATATATCTACGTGAAAGAATGAATACTTGTAAGAGAAATCCGGTACAAAGTTACATCGAACGTTTTTGGATTCAAATTACCCCTTTGCACTCGAGAGGTGGCAGTTAGTCGTTTAATAATATTACCTTCACAAATTTTTGAACATTCACTAAGATTCGCTTATATTAAGCTTCATTCAGTTTAGTTAAGTCATATACTAAAATTTACCTGTATGACCGTTTAACCTCCAAGTCTGATTAATAAACAAACTAACTAGAGTCTAAAAACTTGCGAAACCAAGGGTTAACCGAAATTCGCGCGATCGACGATCCACCGTAACTCGTTACACGATGTATCCATCCCACGTTGTACTATAAATCGTTCCGTTCCATAGAAATAGCACGAAATTCGTTTTATCCACTCAGGAAATTAAGTTCGAGTCGCGCATGTAATTAACCATCCATCGTCCACTTACGTGCTTCAAGCTTTTTTTCATCGGGTCGACGCAGAGATCGCGTGCTTCTTTTCAGGCTCCATCAGTTTTCAAGCGCCACTCGTGCGTGCCGCGAATGCCGGGGACGATCATCGCGGGGCATAAAATTTGTTATGGAGAGAGGCTGCGTCGACGTACCCGCTGCGGTTGATCGAAGGATTGTTCCAGCGATCGTTTTCATCGGGGTTCGTTAACCGTGTCGAGAGAGCGGCCGCCGCACGCCGCCTGGTAGCGCGGCTCGCTTTATGCGCCGGCATTAGTTATCGACTTGTCCAGGAACGAGTACACGCGCGGTACGCGTCACGGGAGAGAATAACGAGCAGCTGACCGAATCACGAGCGAATCGTTCGCCGGGGATCGGCTGGATTTCAGCCAGAGCGTGAAGGGACCGCGATTTTTACACAAATTCTTCCGACGTTATTCGTCTCGTCGAGGTCGCGTTACAATACGTTACACCAACAAGGGAGTTCCATCAAGGTTGGTCACGGTTATTTTATCGGGGAAGCTGAGGATTATCGGCAAATCATACATTAGCAGGATTAACAGTGGGATGAAACGAATTGGAAGATATTATTACCTCCATTATTTTACGATTGAGAGCTATTTATTAAACACTATTAAACACTATTCCTACCACGATCGGTTAAATGACCGTTTTTAAAATTGTGATTAGAATTTCATATGTACAACATAATTGAATCGCCTTTAAACTTTAGACTTTTCCTCAAATATACGTGTAATACATTTTTCAATATTCACTTCTTTTTTCATTGTTTACTTTTTGAGAAAAATTTGTAGTCTGTCTTACGTGGGAATGTCGCGGTAGGAATAGGTATACGTGAAGTGTCGGTAGAAATAGTGTTAACTGTGGATCCTTGTAATTTTAAAAACAGTTTCATCTATAGGAACTGTTTGCATTTCAACTTTGTCATCGGAAGATAGTTTCGGAAATCTTCGGAAATTTTAGCATACTACCTAACCAAACTAAATGAAGCTAATTTAATACTTTTATTTTTTAACATAAAAATTTAATACTTTTATTTTTTAACATAAAAATTTAACAGAATTTAATTTTTTACACTTGAAAGCCTTTGAAATTAGTATTACTGGACGACTAAGTATCCAAAAGAAGTAGAAATCATTCCCTGCATATTAAAATGAATACCAGTGTCGGACATATTAACATTATTACTACTTATTTTCTCAAACTTCAAAACTCAATCCTTTTTTCCCCATTCTTGCGTCTCCCGTGTTACACAGCGTTCATCGACACAAAACTTTTTATCGTTGCTGCAACTGTACTCGTCGATCGGATATCGAGTAGCGATCGAGGGTTCGATACCGCGGAAAGGAAGCTGGATCTTGGGCAATTTGATCGAGAACGTCGGGCCAGGGTGGCGTGGCCGGACACGAAGTGCACTTCGCGAGAGGCAGGGCAGGTGCGCGGGCCTCTCGGCAAACGAGATGGATGTGCTGGATGTTCCCATATCGCGTGACCACTCGATCAACGCTACCGCGGGTTGACAGTGACTTACGCACTCTGGCACTCGACGAGATATGACACGCGCCACCGAGCTTCGCCCTATTGTTACCTATACATCGCGGCTAAACATCTTCAATCTATCCGCTATCCATATTTTTCTACCCACCCCCCCGTCGAACTTCCGCGCTCTTCCCCTGATCCTTCCTACGTTTCATATTTGTGCTCCGTTAATAGCCCCATCGCGACAAGATTTACACGCTTTCTCCTGTCTCTGAATTTTTTGTTCAACTGAGGAGAGTCGAAGATTTGAGCAATTTGCTTTCGCGATCTGTTGCACGAAGATTCTTTAAGAGATCGGACAAGTGAGGGTTAAATAACCGATTTGCAATAGGATGTACAGTGACAAATTTGGAAATTTGTGGTTACAAAGGAAAGTTTCATAAAAATAAAAATAGTTTTAAGTATTATAATTAGCGTTCTCGTTTGTTTTCTTCGCCACAATCTGAGATAATCGACTCGTTTCATTGAAAAAGCCTATAAGGATTTCCTTGAAAGAGAAAAGGGACCGGGGTCGAATAGAAAACTGAGTTGTAGAGTCGTAAAAAGAGCTGAGGATTAAACATAGAGTCGCGTGGCAGAGTTGAATTAGAATTTACTGTATACTGTATATGTTTGCATATTGATAATAATAAATAATCTTAAGAACCTTTATTCTACAAATATATATTAATTGTAATACAGCAAGACCAGTTCCCTGCTTCCACCTACACAAATTCCAACAGCGTTTGTGGAATCGAAAAGAAGAACAGTAAAAGTTGGAGAATGACCACTCACCGGTATCCAGAACCGTGTATCGCGAATTGGTCGTGTCGATGGGCAGCATGTCCCGTACCCAGGATATGATCGGAGGTGGCGAACCGACAGCGGTGCAAAGTAACACAGCGTTGTGGCCCATTTCGATCACCTTCGTCATAGGCGCCTGAGATATTAACGGGAAACCGCTTGGCAATTTTTCGGCTGCAACAATCAAAAGCGTATCTCATAAATTATCAGTAACAAAATGCACAAAAATAAATTTCCAAGTGAATAAATTCATTTATTTAACAGTACAGTATTCGTAAAATTTTTCACAATTACATCTGAATACATTTAAGTTAATTGCAAAACAGTCAATCGATGTGTTAATATCGTTCGCAAATGTACAAACGCGACAAAAGGGATCGTAATCCTTAAAATTAGAAAAACAGAAGGGTGAATTAAACAAAAGAGACAATTATACTCCAGTATTTCCAATTACGCCCCAATATTGTACCTCTAATTTCTTATACCCGAATCAAAAACAGCGTTTTTCCTTTATCCACAGTCTTATTTTTTAATTATTTAAATACTAAAGTTTTAAGGCTGAGGCAATCAGATTGCTAGAGCCTACAAATCTTCAGTTATAAGCACTGCAGTGCTTCACACTCTCTTTTTTGCGTTCTTATAGTGTAGAACAATATATCCTCCTGTATAAGTTTGTATGTAATTGTGCTCCTATTAGTTTCACTTTTACTTTTATCTTTTAATTATTTTTATTCTTCCTGTATTACTTCTTTCTGAAGGGTGTTCACCCGTCGAATAAATAAAAAATACACCTTGATTACGCGAGACCCACGCAGCGAAGATGGCGGACGTACAAAAGATAACCTCGTTGGCGTGGATCGCGTAGAATCGGCACGGGATCGAAGCTCGGCGGACAGTCCCGCGGGATCGGAAGTTAAGAGAAATCAATCGCAGCCAACAGGATATACTCTGTTCCCACCCCTATCCACCGGAAAACGGAAACAGAGGTTTCGTCTTCGAGGAAACGGTTCGCCAAGACACCGATGGACGCGCGTGCACACGTAGGCACACCAGGCGGTGTCCAAGTATAGAATGGAATCAGAATTCAATATACTGGAAAAAGTTTGCGAAACGGTTTATAGAAGAACACAGGGGAGGGGGGAGCGGCCGTACGGGATCGATACCTCGAAATTCCTATTCTCGGCCGCGCCAGAAGCGGTTGATCGATACATCCGTGTCTCTCTGGACACGAGAAACGACGGCGGCCAAGAAGCTGATCGAGAAACACGAGAAAATAAGGGTACACGAGCTGTTCCACACGCTACTGGTTTGGTTCGTAGGAAACGATTACACGGTTCCATGTAGCCATTTTTGTGGAATCGTGGGCCACTGAACTGGGAAAGGGGTTCTCGCGAACGCGATCTTAGTTAACGTGGGTTTAACCCTTTGCGCTCGGAGACGAGACTCGGTGATCACACGATATGAATTCTATATTGATTCCATTTACCAAATGCAAAGGGTTAAATAGTCACGCTTATAAATTATTCATTTAGATTAAGTAAATTTCAATGGTAGCCGAATTCTAATAGCATTTAATTTCGTTACCTCGAACATAACAATTTTTGAAAATGGTTTCGTTTGATGACTGATAATATTTTTAAGCGGCTGAGGATCTGACGTATGCAAATATGTAAATATTATAATGCTCAAATTTTATGTATTTATTTATTTATTTGTTCATTCATTTTACGGAAATAACTCATTAGTGTACCAAAGATACACAAATTCTTAACTGTCGATATTTGCATTATGCGTAACAAATTAAAATATAATTGGTAGAGATTAAAAAATAATTAACAACAGTCTAAGTCGATGTTTCATTTTCTTTCGCACACCTTTCATAACGAATATTCAAGCAGGATGCGTCTTAGAATGATCGTTAAACGGAGAATAAAGTAAATTTTCATATTCGTTCGTTTAAAAATGTACAAGATCCCTCTAGTCGTCCTCGATATCGCGTTATCAATCGATGCGGCAACACTTGACGTCTCGCTTAAGAAGCTTACCAGAAGCTACCGAAACGTCGTCGATATCGCGCCATTGAGCGGGCCGGATAAACCGGAAGCATCCGAGATGGTTAATTCCCCGTGAATCGAACGCGCTTTATCTTTATCCCGCTGCCTGGTTGAGCCGTGAAATCGCGGATAACGAAGTCGAACCCGTTTCACACACGCGATTAACAAGTTGACGGCGACGTGCATCACCGGATGTGTCACACTTGAAAAGACTAGCTTAAAATTAAGACCAGAAACGGATCCCGCCAGATTTAATTAACGTTTACAGGTATATGCAAATTGATATTGCCAAATTATTATGTATCAATGTATTTATCAAAGTCCACGGAATTTATTGCAATTCAATAGGAATCGTTTAGCTTTTGTAGCTTTTTTTATAAATTGAGGTCAAAATTGAAAAATTGCGATTTTTTTCTAAATTGATTTTCTCAAAAACTGAGGATGATGGAATGAACTGATTTCAGATTCGTTTTTAGCTCGTCGAGATTTATAAGAATCAGTTAATGGGTATGATTGCGCAAAAACCTTAACGAATAGTGTAGTCTGATGCTGCGCAGCCCTATGAAGCGCAGTCCCATGAAGCGCAGAATGAATTCAAGCGCCGCCTCAGGCAGAAAATCACGAATATCGGCGCCAGTGTCAACGTGTTAATTGAACGCGTTTTGTGAACGCACGCGCGCGACACGAGATCGCATTTGCCCTCGTTCTTCGATGTAATTACGGCTGTGCCGCGTTAAAATCCTTAGGGTCGAGGCTCGTCGGTTGAATTTAAGTTCGAGGATGTTGCACTCGAAGTTCCGAACAACTTCGCTTGGTCCTGGTTCCGTTTCAATGGGGCTCGGCGAGTCTCCTCGAACCAACTCTCCTCGACGATTTTTCTTCTTCTTCTTCTCCCTCGGTTATTCCTTTTTCCTTTTTTTTTTTTTGGTTTTTAATTAAAAATGTACCGATAATTGCGTCGCGTGGGATTAATTAAAAATCTGTACCACGAGATGTCAGCGATAATTACTGAACCTCCCGTTCGCTCGCAAACTGTTCATCCCCGACCCGTATGACGTCGTTCTTACGTGATTCGCACCCTAGCGACTTCTGTGTCCTCGATTAACAACAACCGAGCGGAATCAGCGGAAGTGCGATCGATATCTTTGGGTTTTGTGTAAGATTTCTTAAGTTGCTGAGTTTTGTAAGTAATACAAGTAAAAGATATTCAGCGGAGAAGGAATTGATTTAAGACACCCCCTCAAATGTAAATCTTCTATTCTCGCTGATTTTATTCTTATCTACAAACTGCTTAACTGCATTATTGTCTGTCCATCAATACTTGATTTATTTAAATTTTACACTCCTAAAAGTTCCTTTAGGAATTTTGATTTTTTTTATATTGTTCCTTATTGTACGTCTCTAGGGTTAGGTAGCTGCAGGTGTATTTTTCTTTTTTCTCTGTATATTTTGTTTTTATGTTGTGGATGTTGGGTATGGCCATGTCAATGATTCTTCTTTTTCTTCTTCTTCTTCTTCTTCTTCTTCTTCTTATTATTATTATTTCTTCCAATTTCAAATTTTTCCCACGAAACACTCATAATATCCAACGAAACAAGTTCGATCGTCGACACGGGTTCTCACGGGTTACCCTCGAACCGGATGAAAGTTTTCGAAGAAGACCAGCGATCAAACTGCAATCAGCATCTCGGCTGGCCGCGGGCGCTTCGTAAATCGCTGCTTTATAATCCGCTCAATTAAAAGAGCAATCGGAACTCGAGCCGGTCGATTGCCGCGCGACTTCCGCCAACTTCCATCTAGTCAACCCCCCCGCCTCGTAAATACGTTATAAGCCCGTAGGAACCTGTTGGATCCCTTTTGCGCGTCCGTCGAACGGGAAACTTTCCCGTCGATGCGCTTCCCTTCTACGCACCTACTCGCCGCTTTCATCGAGATAACTTCCGTTCCGACGTTAAGGTGCGTGTTCAACTTCGAAGAAGTTCGCGAGAGCTGTTCAGGATCGTCGCTCGTGACAAACTGACGAGCAGCACTCGGACAGTTACGCGTATATTCCAGCTACAGCAGTGTACATCGCGAAATACAGCTCGCAATCTGTTCAGAAACGGGGATCGTTCAGGGGGACGTCGATTAATTGGCCTCATCGAGATGAACACAGGTCGAACGAAACGTCGACGCTGATGGAATTTATTACTTTGGAAGCTTTTTGATTAAACTCAACAAGTATATAATGTATATTTCATTAATAATTCGTGTACCGCTCGCGAGCTGTTTGCAACTCAGTTGAAACGTTGCGGGAGGCAAGGTTCGATTAAATTCCATTGCTGACCCATAAAGAACGAAAGAAAGAAGGAACAGGTCGGGTGTTAGCGCTCTGTCGAGCGTAAGGAAAAGCTGACCCATTTCAATTTCTCCGAGCACACCGGGTCGACGGAGAGTCTCGTCTCTCGGCTTTGCAGCGGAGGCGTTCTCCGTAAATCCGTGCATAATTTTAAAGAACCGCAAAAGGTAATACCTCCCCCTCATCCTTTCTCTCTCTCCCTCTTCCTCTCTTTATTTTAGTTATCGCCCAACCCCTACCGCATTCTCACGCCGACTAGTTTTCTTCTCGAGGAACGAAAGCTCAGGCGCATCCGGTTCGGTTCCTCCCGAAGAGCGTTTCCGAAGCGTTCTACCCTGAAAAAGCCCCGTCGACCCTTCGTCGTGGTTCCTCCGTTGTTCGTCACAACAAGAACGAAGGAAAGCTCTCGGTGCTGATTTTAGCTGTCGTCGAGAGGGGCGGACGAGTGAAATTCGCGGGAACGTCTTCTCGATTTTTCCCAGCGCTCGCCTCTGCTAACGAGCACAATCAAGGCGCGGGAATCGTTGGCATTTTGGTCGCTGCCGTACACTCGTGCCCTCGCGGAGGTAAACCGTAAGGTTGAATTCTGTCAGATTCAGTCGGCCGTCGGTGTCATCCCGCTACGAACAGGGAGAGAGGGAGAGATAGTGCGAGAGAGACAGAGAGAGAGAAGGAGGCATGTTCTCCGCTCTGCGTTTCTTCGGTACCTTCAGCGGGGCTCTTCTTCCATTGTTTTCTTCCCCGGCGCGGCTTCTTTTGTCCTCGTTATCGTTCGAGTTATCCGGCAGGGCGGCGCCAATTATATCGGCGACCGTGAGCGCGTTCAACGGCCGACAATAGAGAAATCGCCCGCAGAGCTGGCCCCCGTCCTCCGACCCCTTCCTCCGCCGGGAGATCCTTCTCTCGTTCCTCGTTTCCACGCTCGCGACAAACGATTCCTCGCCCCCCTCGGCCGCAGCTTTCGCCGACCACCGCCGCCGACAATACAACCAGCCCACGCGGGACGATGCAACGGGAGAACCTTCTCGGTAACTCTATTGTCCCTTCGTCGATTCGTGGATTGCCTCTTCTTGCCTCGTCCCCGAACGAGGGGGGACACCCTTCCGATTTCACGGCGGGAAGAATACAGAGAGAGCTCCGCGTCGGAGTTTCCTCGTCCGGCAGAAAAACTCTCAACGACGGTTACCGGGGGCACAAGAAACCGCCGTTTCTTTTCGCTTCCTCGCTATCCGGCGAGCGAGCTTCTTTTCTCTCCCCTTTCCCCCCTCCCTCGTTGTTCTGGAAGTACCGACGATCGTCGTGGCCGCGTCGTTTAAGACGGCGGATCTATGTAAATTGGCGTTGAAGCTAGCAGAACCGGAAGAAGTTGTAGCTGTTGCGAAAGAAAGGAAACGGTGAAGGGAAAGGGAAGGGATAGCGGTGTTTCCTCCGGAGCCCGCTGGTGGACTCATTGGTAAGGCTTACCTAGCAGGTCCGTGCCATAGACACAGGGATAGAAAGGGACAGGTCGGAACTTGTATGTACAAAGATGACGAAGCTGGGAGAAAATTGAAAGGGTAATTCTATGCAACATTCTAAGACGAAAATCAAGAGTAACAATATTACGTTTGACGCTTTGTTTATGAGTTATAAGCAATTAAACATTGCTTATAAACGTACCTACCGTGTTGCCCCGTTTGCCTGCTCTCAGGCGTTAAATACTCCGGCGTTTAATTGCTTATAACTCATAAACAAAGCGTCAAACGCAATATTGTTACTCCTGATTTTCGTCTTAGAATGTTCCATAGAGTTGCCCCTTCAATTTTTTCCTAGTTTCGTCCGAACACCCTGTTTATAGAAACCGCGACGAACTCGAGCACTTGCGAGAAAGGTCGTCGGTTGATTCCTCCTAGTGGCGAGGGCAAGAAGGTTTCCACAAATTTCCGACGAAAGTTGATGTTCCTCGGTTCGATTTGAGCTCGCCGCTTCGGGCGTGCAGCAGCAGCAGCAGGTCGCTTTGCGAACGGCGACAATGCGATGGATTTCTTCGTATAAAAACACGGAGCACGGATTGATGTTGGGGGCAGAGGGATGGGAGAATCAATTTTCGTTCACTTTTGTTTCGTTCCACCACCCTCTGCCGCTCTGGCTCAAACGGAATAAATCGCAATTTTCGCGAAACGCTGCCGCGTTATTAAGCAACAGGTGATCGCCGCCTTTAACCACGGCGAAACGTAAGAGATTTCCCGACGTTTCGGGGGCGGTGACGCGTGCCACGGTAGAGGGGAGCTGCGATGAGAAACGGTGCTGTCGCAGGGAACGAGGGAAGATCGAACGGAGTAGCGACCGAGGTGAATGCGAAACGATTCCGGTGTCGTCGATCTTTCGAATCCTCGGATTTCCGAAATCGTAACGCGGATCTCGGTAAATTCTTTGAAATATCGAGGCGTTACGGAGGGGGCGCGTGTTAAACGAGGATAGGAATGTAGACGGAGGGCGAAAAAAAATGAAGAAACGTTTTCGTTTTAGGGTTTCATGGAATTGGGTGTCTTTTGAAACGATTTCCTGGGAATTTTTATCAAATTGTTAACGGTTTTTTTTTATAACATTCGTGCGAAGATTTTTTAGGTTGTTCTTCATTAACTTTGTTTCTGATGTTTTATTTACTTCGAACGACCTAAAAGTATCGCATTTTTCAGGGGATTCAAATAAAAGATACAGCCTAGACTTTATTCGTTCGCACGTTAGGCAAGTAACTCTTTCCGAGGTGTAATCCACGCAAAATGTAAAAATTCCTACGAAACGAGGCCATTTTATTCTTCCGCGCGAACTCCTTCGGTTCTTTCGAATTTTCCTAAAATTCCAAGTAGGTATCCCGAGGCTTCCGAGCACGACTGTACATTCTGATGAGAGAACGTGACTGGCAGAAACCGAGAGCAAATATTCGAGGGCTGCCGGCCCCGGTCCGATTACAAAATTTGCTCGCGTCGAAATCGATTAAGAGGCAAGCACCCCCCCCCCCCCCCCAACGCCTCGTCTCTGTTCCCTTCGAAAGTTGTCGGATCGTTCGAAGGGCAGATATTTCACGGCGACTTCGCCGGGGAACAAGGACGGGGTAAACCTGGGAGCTTATCCCGTAGGAACTCGTCGAGGCGGAAGCAACCTGGCCGTCCGTTCGTTGGCTTCGCGACACGCTCGAGGATGTAGCAGCGCGATGAAAATCTCTTTCCGGCGAACAGTTTTCCCGGTGAACATCCGGTGACAACCACGCACTCCGCTAAGTCGCAATTTTCTCCGGCTCCAACCCGCGCGAACAAAGCCTTCTTAACCATTCGCCGCTGACGGGAACGAAGCACAGAGCAGCGGGAAGAAGGGAGAGGGGATGATGGATACGCAAAAAGGAAAGGGCATATATACTCACAAATAGATAGATAGAGAAAGAAAAAGAGAGGAAGGGGGGTATGTCCACAAAAGGAGGGAAACACATATACACAGATAGATAGATAGATAAATAAGGAGGAAGGAAGGGAAGGAGCACACACACACAGATAAATAGATAAAAAGATGGAGAGGGGGAAGATACACAAATATATAAATAGATAAATAAAAGGGGGGGGGAAGACATACATATAGGTAAATAAATAAATAAAGGATGAGCACACAGATGCAGATAAATAGATAAATAAATGGCGAGGGAGGGGAGATATGCACACAGATAAATAGATAGGAAAATAGAAAGAGGGGGGGATTCTTCGAGTCATTCTGCCAATTTCCGTCTCTTTCTGCTCGACTTATCCAAGCCTCTTCCTGCTTCAACCCCTTTTCCATCTTCTTCTCGGCCACCGACCGAACGGATTTCAACTTTCAATCCCTACGGAGACGCGAACGGTCGACTCGGACCACTCGAATACTCTGAAACACTTGAGAACTTTCCGTTCGGGAACGACGACGCTTCGCTAAAACGATAGAATTCTGTATTGGAAGAGACGACCGCCACGGCGAAGAACGTCGCGGAAATTTGCGTCCTACACGCGCCTCTGACTACACAGCTTCGAGTCTTCGAAACGGTCGAGAGACGTGCATTAGCGAGCAAATTTTTAGTTAAGGTCGTCGGTTTCGGTCGAGGATACATCGATCAGCGTGTTGGAACCGTAAACACTCTATGCTGGCAAACTTTGGAACGACCGCTACGGTTGAAAATTATTCACTGCGTTTTTGTCTGACAAGTTTCGCCGTATACTACTTGCGTTTATCGCGCTCGATAGTTAGACGTATACGGTGAGACTAAACGATCGCTTTTTAAGCAGGGAACAGCGAAATCTCTGAAATTTCTGAAAAAACAGAATAATGCAACCAATGCATATTTTATATATACATACAGTGAGCTTAGAATAAATTAATAATAACTAATTGCACCAAGCAGAGGCTTGCGGGTGATTTTAATGCGTCTGTTCTTTATTTCTTTTTTATTTTAAATATTCAAGTATTTTTCTTAGTACAAGTCTTTTATTATATTTAAAAGGGACCTCCCCGTTCATCTATTAAATAAATCAATAAATAAAAACAAACCTTCCACACACTTCTATCATCCATTTTGTAACCCCCTGTACCTCGCGAGGCTTCTTATCGTTAACATCGTAATATTCTTTAGGAGTTTTTCAACGGTTCGAAGGTAACAATGGTTGCTCGTTCACCGCCATTGTACCATCTCCGGTATCGTAACCGGTTTACGGATCTCGTTTAGGGAAAATATTTCTTCGCCTACGGTAAGGCAATTACGCTCGATACGGAACGATCGAGCATCGCCGGCTAACGGCTGCTGCCGTTCATTTTTTTTTTTCATCCATCGATTCTTCTTTATGAGAGTACAGAGGGGTCTCGTTCGTGCTCGCGCGAGCTGCAAGGAATTAAACTCGCATTTTTCAAGGGAACGTTCTCCGCGGCCCCGCCAGATTTCCGGCGTTCCGGCTGGCCGAAGCTTTAAAAGCTTTCCGCGCGACGATCGACGTCATCGGCGCGGCGGAAAATTTGTGACCGGCTGACGACGCGGAAACAGGAATTAATTCGCCGCTGTCGGGGCTAAGCGAAACGGAGCCCCGGCAAGGAACGAGCCAATAAACTACCGCTGGTTAAAATTCCCCCCGTAAAAGTCGCTCGCAAACGCGCTTTCATAATTCAAGCGCGCCCCGTGACGCAGCGTATCTCCGTCTTTGGACGCACAGCTTTCGCGGTTCTCGCTGAAATTCGAATCCGTTTCGAACGTCACACCCGCGTTTAAACCTTAATTTAATTGTGTGCACTGTGAGAAATATTTAAAATAAAATAATATATTTCGATATTTTGAAGCTAATCTTACAAAAGACTTTCAGTTTACGACATCATGCGGTATTATTGAGATCAACGAAACACGTTTAACACTAGGTTTACGCAACCCGTCAATTTGACGGATTCTGGATTTTACAAGAAGAATTTGCTAAAACGATTACTATAAAGAGTAATTTCCTAGCAATTTTTGTTGACTTTTTATTGATGGAGCGATACGAATATACCCTAATCTATTTCTCCCTCAGCTCAGTAGCTTTAACCTTCTGCAGTTTTAATTTTCACATTCTAAATATTTACTAATATTTACCTCTAGTATACTTTATTTAGTTTAATTAAGTGATATACTAAAATTTACATACACGGCTGTTTAACCTCCGAGTCCAACTAATAAACAAACTAACAAAACTGTGAAAATTTGCGAAACTATCATTTGGTGACTAACAGTCACTTCTAAAGAGCAAAAGGTTAATTTCTGTACGATGCATGCATACCTATTTCATAGTGTACGCGTACTAAAAATAGATGTACAAGAAACGTCCGTAAATCTAGCGTCAAGCGTTCCGGTTTCGGCGAGACACCGTATAGGCGTGTGGCGCGCGTGTACGTGTACACGGCCAGTTTACGTCATTTCGAGGGAAATCGATCTATGGGAAATTGGCCGGGCCTGCGGGAAAGGAGCCGACTCGGCCACGAGACGCGAGCGCGTACGTTAAATCGCTCGAAAACGGAAGCCAGGCCGGAATACGTCGGTGGAATCGGAAAATTAAATTCGGCGAGCAACGGGCAGAGAAGTCGAGGATGCTTTCGCGCGCAAAAACTGTTCTCCCTTCGCGAAACTCGACCCGGCGCGAGTTTTTCTTAAACTCGCAGCGGCTCGAAGGGGAGGGGAAGCGAGAAAGGGAGTCGGGAAATCGAGAAATTAAAGTTATGTAAGAAGGCCGAAAGAAAAGTTGCTTCGTTTCGAGGCGGCAGGAAAAATTTCTTCGTTTCCTTTCTTCGAAGAAGTTTACGGTACAAGCGAGCGTGGCGAGCTCGAATTTTCGTTGCGACTGGAAAACGATTAAACTCGCGGCACGGATTCTTTGTCGAAGGGTTATAAAGTGTTACGTCTGCGGCGCGGATTCTTTTCAGTTCTTTATATTACAGAACACGTTTTTTAACATTCTCTGTTTTATAATTGTTTGATTTATAATCGACTGAAACATGAAACTCGAATAACTATTCCTCTGTTAAAACCATTATTAGCCCTTAGAGCTCCATGTGTTCCTTTTCTTAATATACAACACTCCCTTTTTCAAACAATTTTGATTTCTTCGTAGAAGATACGTCTTTAGCATCGCTCAGATTTAAATTATTAACATAACATTCTTCCACTATCTATGTCTTTGAGTATAAAAATAGGTCAAAAAGTAACTTATTGTCAAAGTATCTGGAATTTAATCACATTAAACACAGAATGTCTCCACAACAGAACCCATTGAAGCGTTAAGGGTTAGTTATTTCTATGTGCAGTGAATCCAAATTTTCACATGCATTTCCTTATTTCTACAATATTAAAAAATATGTGCTAATCTGTATAGTTTCGAAGACACTGTAAAGAATAGTAATAACAGCGACACTTAATAATCAGAATAATCCTCGTAAACCATAGTATTTCTGAATTGACGCTTAAGGAAACAGTACCGGTAATAATTAGTACGAGTAACAGACTCTCGTGGAATCGAGGCAGCCATCGTGTAGTCCATTTAAAAACGTAGCGAGGAAAGTAACGACGGTGGTCTCGCTCTCGATCGAGGCCGGTATTCGAAAGTTGCGAAACGAGGCTAATGCGAGAGGCTCGAAGTTAGAATAACGCCACGATGCCAACAGCAGCAGCAGCAGGTGGTGTAATACCGTATGGAGAGGGTCTCATAATATTCAAGCTACCCCCTCAAGAACGATTCGAGCCACCTCATCTTAACGAGGCCCTGCATCAAGTGGCTCGGTTTCGAGTACCAGCTTCAGGGGATTAGGCTCTAAAGACCAAACTCGTCTCGAACGAGAGACGGAAGACGGACGAGAGAGGGAGGTAGTGAGACAGAGACAGAGGGAGGAAGAGACAGAGACAGAGAAAGGAAGAGAAAGGAGAAGAGAGTGAGAGGGGGAGAAAGACAGACAGATACAGAGAGAGGGAGAGAAGAAGAGAGTGATAGGGGGAGAAAGACAGACAGATACAGAGAGAGAGGGAGAGAAGAAGAGAGGGAAAGAGACAGAGGCAGAAGGCGACTACGACGACGACGACGACGTCGGGAGAAAGCCACCCTAAATCGTCTTTTGATCTTGTAATTAATTCTGCGCGCATTACGCTCGCCAGGAAGAAACGAAACCGGGTCTCGTATTCGTCGAGGAGGCCCCGGTCGGATCATTAACCAAAAAGGTGGAGAAAAAGAAACGGGGAAGAAAGAGCGGGGGTAGGAAAAAGCGAGTAAGATAAGAGCAGAAGGAACGAGCGAACAGCAACAACCGGGAAAGGAACGGTCTTCGAACAGTGACAACGCTCTTACCTCGTTCTTATCAATTAATCGAAGCTCCCCGTCGCGCAGCAGCAGTACCTTTATGCATGTTTGATGGAACGATTTATGGCAGAGCTTGAATTTATTCAGCCGATTACAATATCGTGAATATAAAGTGCGCGCAGGAAATTTATCGGCAGAGAATTGATATCGGGACAGCGGGATGGAAGAGGAACGCGGTACAGAGCGACGGGCGAGGGCGCGGGCACGATGAGAAGAGGCAGGAGTGGGCGGCGAGGGAGGGAGAGGGTGGCGGATGAAAGAGAACGAAGGCTGACTGATCGGAAACTCAAAGTTTACCAATGTTTTTCCATTTCAATCGCGCTCGCTTTTCAGGGCCGCGGTATTTCCCCCGTGCCGGGGGCGGAGAGGCATTTCCATCAATCAATTATTTCGCCGAGGAGGTCGCTACGCGCCACACGCCCCCCCCTGTCCCTCCCCGCCACCACTCGATCTCTCGAGCTTCCGCGAGAGTAGGACGAGGGAAGTGTATTACGATGCCGGAGAGCAATCGGTTTTAAACGAAATCGGCTATTACTTGCGTCATCGCGGCTGCTGCGTCGGCACACTTTCATGCGCGTGACAAAAATAAAACTCGCCTGGAATAATGCCGGTGACGAGAAGTTCGTCGCATAATTGTGTATGCGTGTGTGTTTTTTTTTCTTCTTTTTTTACAATCCGTGACGGAGAAGCGGACAAGTTCCTGGGCGACTGGCCCCCTTAGCTGTGAAATGCGTACATCACGGGAGGAACCGGTGGGGTTACCGGTAAACGCGTCATGCGCTTAATCCGGAGCAACGTGGGTGGAAAGAAGATAAATAGGGGTGCAGCAAAGGATAGTTACGAGAGTGGTATGCAGTAACGAACGAAAGTTTGAGAGCACGGAAAGGAGTTGATACCGTGACGCATGGATCTACGCGAGAATGAAAAGATCGAGAGGTACTGCGAGGACATCGTAGGTGTTAAATTTAAATAGAAATTGCGGATGTACAATAATATCCTCACGAGCGTGAGAGTTGGGTTAATCGATTTTCTTTAGTGTACTCAATCTTCTCATTTCAGTTGAACTATTAAAATTACTTTTTATCCTATTATGTGCACACTAGTGGGTTTATACTCGTAAAATTAATAAAATAAAATAAAATAAAATAAAATAAAATTAAAAAAAAAAGAACGAAGAACACTATATAACATACTCTGTGCAGCATATCGATCTATCGATCGCTTTATTCGTCGTAAAATATCTTACGCACACCTTGAAGAACACCATACGCAGAAAACTCCTTGCAGAAAACGCAAGCTCGACCCTTTTCATGCAATTTCCAACTTTCGCTCAACACTCCATTCATTCCACTCGGGATGTTTCAAACACGTACACATAGTTTCGCAGTCCTCCCGCAATGGTGAAATTGAAAAAATTTAGATTCCTTTTTCACTGCTTTCTTTATTTTACGTTTCATACGCTATCCTGTGTCTCGTTGCTACTGCGAAACGCGTTCAAGCTCACGGTTTCTGGGGGGGCGAACGCAGAGAAGACGTAGGAAGACGTCCACGGAACACGCGGTAGAAATTTTCTACCGGAAATCCTGGTTGGTCCTTTTATTTATCACGTTTCCGGAGAGACTGGTGAAAGACCTTTGAGACTGTTCTTTTCCCTCGTTTCCTCCGTGTTCCCTGGATTTTCTTCCGCAGCCGCGAAAATATCCGCGAAAATGGCCCGAAAGGTGGCCAGCATAACGATTTGCAAACAAGCCGGAAGTTGGTAATTCCTCTGTTTGCGTTTTGGGTTTGTCTTCCGCGTGCGTACAAAATGAATGATCATGGGTTTGAGATTGAGGCAGGGAACGGGGGAAATGCAAGCTGCACCGTCAAAAGATAGTTCTGAATCAAGTGATTTCACTTTCTTTTTTTCTTTATATTTGTGTAGGGATACACAGCACACAATTAATGTTAATCTCTATCTCTGTATTTGTTACTATTTACGATTAAGCAAATATTTCTTTCGCAAATCAAATAGTTGGCGAATTTAAGGGTGGAAATTTACCTTCGATTCTTAACCGTTTGAATGCTATGGACGCGTATATGCGTTTGTCAATTTTTACGAGTTTTCATTTAGAACAATACAATTGCTAATAAAGCGCCATCCAAGCGGAGTATTTAGCAGTCAAAAAGGGTTAAAGAACTTCCAAAGATCTGTCATTTCCTTGGATCGAAAGATATTTTACAATTTTGTAAAAGAGTATCTTCAATCTAATATTCTGTTAGAAGGATAGCTATTCAAGAACTACTATAGAAAAGCTAGAGAGATAGTTTCTCTGTAACCTAACCAATAAAACACAGAACATTTAACTCTAGAATTAACAGAGCAGTCAAAATGACTAATTGGTGATTACTCATAGCAATTTTATAAATTCACTATGGTGTAGCTTCCAAAATTAACTATGATTTTCTACAGAAGGTATGAATAAAAATTTGTCTTCTATGTATTCGTTACTGTTTTCATGTAATTTCCATTTGTAAGAGGAACCAGATAATCAGGGGTGACGATGGCCAAAGTAGTCATTAGGGCCACCATAAACCAGAGGTCCCCAATAAGGGTTGGGACCGAGTACGCGCGAGGCTTGGTCACGGCCGCTTACACTTTCCAGGCCCGCACCAATGGCGGGTTTGTTTTTCGGGAAAGTGCAAAGTGGGGATGCGCCCATAAAAACATGAGGAAAAGGGCATAGCCAGTTTTAGTAAGATAGAAACCGTATTGTACGAACGAGAGACGATTTTGTAAAAGAAATAAAGTAACCCTCACACATTTTGATCTCTTCCATACAAACAAGTACACTTTAATTGTTAGTAGTTCTAGTGTTACCGAACACCTTCGCTAATATTCCAAACACAGAGTAAACGATACCGTCTCCGAACAAAATCACCAAAGAATTCGAGCAGCACATTTACGTCAAGCCATGTTGTTCATTAATCTTCTTACACCCTCTGTACCTCGACCAACAAACAGTTACGGCTTTTTCACCCACAGAGTTGGACAACGGCACGGCACTGAACGGCTGGCCGCGATTAAATTTCCACGACTTTCTCAAAGCGGATCGCCGCCGACAAGCGCCTCGCTGGCCAAACATTTCGTCGTGCCGATCGGATACGCGATCCGCAAGCCGGGCCATTTACAAACGCGTCTGACAGAGGCGAACAGTGTGTACGAAGGGGGGTGTGGGACGGGGAGGGTAGGGCTGTAGGGTGGACGGATTTTCGAAATACATTTTCCGAGCGGAAAGGGAAAGTGACGGGGAATCCGCGTGATCGGTGGCATGGGTAAACGACGCGAGGGAGCAGAGGAGAGAACGTAGATGATTAAAGTGCAAAACCTCGTACGTCGATGGTCGATAATTTAATGGAAAAGTGAGAGAGGAAGAAAAAAGGTTTCATTAATGCGCAACGGGGGAGGATTGAAAAACGAAAGGGACGGTTCGGTGGTTCATGGGTGTACGCGGCAAATTAGGTGAGTTCGAGGATGATCGTGGGAGGATTAATTATTTTTGATTGTTCGCAACCAACTGGAAGAAACGTAAGCTTTCATCGGTAGCTAGACACATTTGTGGAAGCAGGCGATTGACTACTTGAAATAATTTGATGGGGAGAAGCGAAACGACTGAGGTGTTTTTGGTGATATACAGCGATGTTTCTTAGAATCCTAGGAAATTCTTCTTCTCCTAGGCTATTTAATAAATCTATAACCGCGATTAGCGAGATGCATGTTCACAAAAGTGTGAGGTCTAAGACGTTTTATAGCGCACACGTTTAGATTCTTTTATAAATTCTTGGAAAACTTTTTCTCTCAAGAGGATCAAGCATCGTGCTTCTATAGTTTTACAGGCGCCTCGCGAGAATCGTTTTGAGTTGCTTATCGAGGGACGTTGCTAGCTGCGGGATAACGCGTCCCAGCTCGTATCCGAGCGTTCAATTTTCGGTCGGTGAATAGGAAACGCAGCGACTCGGAGGAGCCGCTAAATCATCGATACACAAGGCTATGGTACACACGCCGTCGATCCACAGCGTCCGAATCAATTACCAGGTAACCGATAGCGACGCCCCAGACGCCATCGCAGAGGGGCCGAGCCGGCTTCTCGATCGAACGCTACTTAGCTCTCTCGCTGCTCTCCCAACAGAGTAGCTCGGGGGAAGATCAATCGTGGCGCGGCTTCGTCGCGAAATCGTGCTAATTTACCGAATCAATATTGTCGCCGGGCTTTTGTGTCCGGGTTATAGAGAGACCGACAGCACGGTGGAGTGACGGAGGATGAGAGAGGAAGAGGAAGAGACAGGCAGAGAGAGGATTTATATCAAACAAATAACGTGGTGGGCAAATTTGACTTACGCCAAAAAAGCTGGACTGGGATTACACGGGGGGCGGGGGGACGAGGGGGTGGGTTACGTTAATGCGAAATTCGGCCACGATGTTTGCGAAATAAATGTAAATATCAAAAGCTCGATATCAAATATTCGTTGGTCCATTAGCTAATTAATCCGGCGCATTAGAGAAAACGCCGAACGGGTTAGTCGCATCGAGGTTTATGGCGTAATTGTGTGCACTTGGTATGTACAGTACATAGAGCGATGTAGGTATGTATAGGGGGGAGGGAGAGGGAGTGCGTGCATGTTGGTGAATGCGTAGACAACCGGCAGAGTTCAGTTTTGGCGATCGTGGCTGAAACAGACTCGCCGGCTAATGGACATCCGGTATTTCTCGCTGAATTAACCTCGAAATGGACGAGGAGAAAGAGGAAGACAGGGAAAGGCAGCGAGAGAGACAGAGATGGAGATAGATAGAGAGAAAGAGAGAGAATAGAGGTTTCCATGTTGGTGCGCATGCCGTCACCAGCGAGTCGACTCTTCGAATTTTCTTTTGCGATTTCCCGCGTATCGATCGCCTCACTTTCTCTCTCTCTCTCTTTCTTTTCTTCATAGCCACGAGAATGCCCCAAGAATAATCCCTTCTTTCACGATCCTCGCGCTAGGGAAATTACCGCGACACCGATTACCAACGCCATTTTCATCCAGTGAATTTCCTTTCCTACAGCTTTCACGCTGTTATTAGCTGACTGCTCCAGCCAGCGGAACGGAATCGGTAAGTCGCATATTAACAGCGACAAGTACCGAACGAATATTCCGCTGCAGCCTGATGTACGCCGGCTATAAACAGGGAGATATTAAAAAACAAACAACGATTTTATGCCAGTCGCGTTCCCCGTTCACGCTTAACCCCGATCAAGCTCTCTCGCGTTTCTGCAAACACTGCCCGCGAATTTGTTCTCATTTTTTCGCGACGAACGAAGGTAAGTCGCGTAACAGGATATTCCGGTATTTGCGTTCAAATTGTCATAATTTCATTGGCGGCAAGAGAAAGGTAGCTTTCTAATTGATTTTTAAAATACCAGCCGACAATCTGTTTTTTTCTTTCGATAACTTAATTTACTGATCTTAACGCAAGATATCAATGATTCACACGACTTTTTGCAATGATTAAACACATATTCATCTTTTAAAATTAATCTAATTTTACCTAAGAGATGAATTAGTATTTAAAGTCACTGTTTTGTTACCTTCGACGGTTCAATCGATCCTAAAGTGACAGCGATTTTACATCGATGATTCGCAAACAGTATTACGGATGTTGTTAACGAAATTCGCGGCCCGTAGCACTTTCATCCCAAGGGACTCCCCTACCTAACACAGTGATTTCCCTGCCTCTGTCTGTTCCATATTCGAAAGGAACCAGTCATTCTTCCGCCGTCGGGATCGGCCTTCAATTTCGCGCGGCATTGTTCGCAGCTTTTAATCCTACCATCCGCGCCCGATTCAATAAATCCTTCGTAGGGAAAGCTCTTCCTTAACGCCCGCGAGGATCTCCGTGTGTCCCGTTGAAAGTTTTCGTGCGGAAGGTGGCGCGTAGGGCGAGAGCAAGCGTGCAAGAGAGAGGGAGAGAGAGAGAGGGAAAAGAAAGAAAAGGGAACGTGGCCACTTTGGGAAGGCTACGCAAAAGCATTTTCCCCGGGGGCTTTCAGAAAAAGTTGCCGGAAGCAGGCAGCGGCGGCCGTAAATACGTCGATTCAGCCGCGCTCTCGTATTCTTAAGTAATTCATAAGGAGGCCGGCCCCCAAGAAACGGTTTTATTCTCCCTTCTACCCTTCCCTTTTCGCGGACGACCCGGACATTCGACCGTTTTTAGCGTCTCATTTACGGGAAACGAAAATTTTGCCCGCGTGAATACCGCGCGAAATTGCCGTCGAATACGAGCCCCCGTCGACCGTCGCGCCACCGGAACAGAGATCACGCGAGGACCCGGAAAGTTCGCCATTTTTTCGCCTCCTCCTCCTCCTTGCTTTCTTGTTCCCCTTTTTGATCGAGCAGTCGAGGCTTTGCCTTATCGTCGAAACGACTAAAGCCGAGGCTGAAGCGTGGAAACGACGCGCGATGCACACGGGTCTCCTCCGGCGGCGGCCATTTTCGCGGCGGTTTATTTTTCGCGGTAAAAGGCGGAACGGCGCGGCTTGCCTTTCGCGTTTCGTTACCCCGTCGTCGGTAATAGCTGTTGGCAAACGTATTTCTTTCCCTTTAATATGGAAAAGTTGCCGAATAGCCTGTAGCGGGGCTTTCGATCGTGAGAAATTGGGGCCAGAACGTCGCCTGTGGTGGTGGTGATGGTGCGCGAGGCGAGGAAGTTGAGGGAGGGGGAGGAAAAAGTGGAAAAAGCGTGGTGGAAGAAGGAAGCTCCAGACAAGCGTGGCAAAGCGTGGAATCTCTCCATCAAAAGCTCAACAAAAGCTTGCTCAGGGCTTCGGCTTGCCGCTGGAGGAAGGTGTAGGGAGGGGTGAGAAGGCGAAAGAAGGGGGATGCGCCAGAGAATGCCAGCTAATGTCTGAGACGCGTCAGCGAACGGGAGAGAGGAGGCCACAGCGGAGGAGGAAAGGGAGAGAAAGCGCGGAAAAAGGCACCTCCAGGAAAAAAGCACGCAGAGGGTGGAGAAAAAGAGGGTGTGTGTGAGAGAGAGAGAGTGATAGAACACCCGCGCGCGGATAAAATGGACGCCGCCGCTGAATACCTTAAACATTCGCGAGCAAGCTTTATTGCGTTAAGCGAAAAACATCGAGGGTCCCGGGGCAGGGGGGAGCGCGAGCGAGGATCGGTTTGCAGACCAAACGAGCTTCGTTAAGCCGGAAACTCGATCGACTCTTTAACGTTCGTTTCCTCCCTTTCGGATCGAGAGCGATTTCGAATTACCGCGGAAAGTCCGGCGAAGAAAAATCATCGCTCAGCGGGGTGATGAAGAAAAAAAAGGAAAAGAAGGAACGGAAGGAAAGCGGTAATCCGCTGGGACGTTAAACGCTTCGCGGAAGCTCGAAGGCATTAGAGCCGCGCGGAAAGAAGGAGACGACGTCTTCCGTGCTGCGGTCAATCAGAGCTCGTTAAGCCGGAAGCTTAATAAGCTCGTTCGTTCGGGGCTTTCGAACGTTATGAAGCAATAGTTGGCGGATCTTGCGATAACTTTCGTGGGGCTCCGGCAAGTTGCGTGGGGAGAGGGCCCGGCCAGCAACGGGGAAACAGAGTTCGAAGGCGTCTTAACGACCCTTTAATTTTCCATCGGCCGAGTCGATTGAAAAACTATTAGGTCGTTCCTAGTTTCCAAGGCTTTTGCTTTCTTAGACTCCGACTTTGCCGCCGCGAACCTAACCTAACGTGAAGCGCTACACGAATACGCTGGAACATATTATAGAGGGTGTTAATCTGCCTCTGGAGTTGCTACTACTTACTTCCTACTAAACTTTGGAGTTATCACGAATGGACTATATTTTGGAGTTGCGAGTAGACGGTGATTTTATATAATTTAGAGACTGAACGCGAGGCTCTTGATTTTTCTATCATCAATTTTATTTATCTTCAACAAACGCTTTCGAAACGTACCTAAAATCACGAGCGTGCTGGTTGACGTAAGAGACGAAGGAGAAGATAAAGATTTCGCGTTTTAAGACTGTCGACCTCGATTCACGAAGAGAAATCAGCGTTATTTCGCCTGTTACGCATAACGCTACGGCGAAGTAAGCAGCAGCAGCGGCAGCAAGCACGGGGGTTGAAAAATCGTTCGGCCGTTACTCGACGGAATCGCATCGACGTCTCGGCGCTACCTAGGAGCCGAGGCTGCGCCAGGGATGGAACAACACCGAGAGCCTGAGGCCAGCATATTTTGAGGAGAATGAAAAAACATTGTTCCCTCTCAGAGAAGCGATAGACAGATCGCAGGGTCTGTGGCAGGGATCGGAGGGCGCGGCAGGGGCTGCGACGAGGGGCAGAGAGCTCTCTCCGAGCACTTGGTCCTTTTTATTATTCATGAAAATCGTGCTGTCGCTGCTTTCTCGCGGCTGTATACCGACCAAAGCCTAGAGAAAACTCTCCTCGAATTAAAGCATGGCCGTGTATCGAGAAGGGCATTTTGCCTGGGGGCGGGCCAGAGGGGCAGGTGGGGTGAGTGGGGTGGCTTGGTGTTTGCCGGGGCTCGCGTCACCGGACATTTTCGCGTTGTTTTTACACGCTGTATCGATTCTGTTATCCAGCGCGACGCGCGTTTTCTCGCGAACAAATATTTCGCCGGACGAAACACACCGCCCGCGTAGGCGCGAGTGGTTGCAAAAACGGGGTGAAGGAGGGTTGAAATCGGCGAAGGATCCTCTCTGCGTTTTCGTTGCCGGCGACAACAGGAGAAAGTCGACCGACCGCGCGTTAGGCCCTCGATTCTGGAGTCCCGCAATTTCACCCTCGATTCGATGCCACCCTTCGATGCGTACCCTTGCTAACGAGTAAAAGTGGACGGTTGTTGCGGTGAGAGGGAACGAGAGGGGATAAGACTAACGCGAGACCGTAGTATTGCGTGGGAGACGGTTAAAGAGAGAGATGAGAACGATCCACGAGATACAGAAAAATGGACACAGAGAAAAGGGGGGAGGAAAGAACGTAAGCCTGCAGGTAGTGGGCGATAGCGGTCGTGAGGGTTGGAAGAAAACGAGTAACATTGGAACTACTTGACGGTGGTTGTAGCCGGCACGAGAGGGGGAGAAAGGATGTTTATTTGTACTTCCTACACCCGGATGTCCGTCGTCACGGATCGTAGAAAATGGCCGGCGGAGGGTTTTCCATCTTTCTTTTCACCGGCCTTGCGACCCCAAGCCATTGCTGGCTCCTTCTCTCTGGCCCTTTTCGCATGGTCGTTCTTGCGTTGCCGCCGTTCCTCTCTCTTTCTCTCTCTCGCTCTCTCTTTAGGCAGCTACTGCCTCGTTTTGTTCGACCTGACATATTTTCCGAAGGCTTTTGTGTCGCTGTAAGGACGGAGGCGGAGGTGGCACGGGAGGGAGAGATAGAGAAGCGGGAAAAAAAGCGGGAGAAAAAGTGGAGCGAGCCCAAAAGACCGTGAAAAGGGCATCGCGGGAGATCCCTCTCTCTTTTTCTTTTTTTCTCCCCCTCTCACTCTCTCTCCTTTGGAACCGACACAGCCGACAATGGGAAAATTCAGGCTCGTTGGATGATTTGTTTCTTCGTTAAGACCAAAGCAGCCGACGACTCGCGATTTGTTCGCGATCGATACCCTTCCCTATCTTCTTTCCTCCTTCGTTTCCACCGCTTCCTTTTCTAATTTGCATCTCCGTGAAAGGAAGAAGGCAAGCTACTGTGGCGGCGGACAATGGTTTAACCTCTGGAAGGCTTTGGACTGACACGACCAACGGACGCAGGGTCATTCTGAACGTTTTACGAGAATAGCGCCGGTCTATTAGCGATAACGGTAAACGAATGAGCAGTATTTGCAGCTCGTGAAAGTGTATCGTTAAGCTGCTGTTCCTGGGTCTACTGTCTTTTTTTTTCACCGAGGACAATGAATGCCGTATCTAAACCGTAACAACGAATGCATAGACACCCCTGACAGGTTATGAAAGCGTGTTCAATTTCTAACATGTATCGTGTCCAGGTACCCTTTTCGCGGTTTCGCGGCACGCAAACGGTATCTCGTTATTGTCGCGCGTCTTCCAGGGCCCGGGGGCGTTGACGGGAACCGGCAAATTATTCACTGCCACCGTTTTGGCCAGCGGGGTCCGACGGGGTTAAAAGCGAATCGCCGTCGATTCCCGTTTTAACGGCCGTAACGATCGTTACGTTGGCCGCGCGAAACGGCGATCCTTTTAAAGTGATTGGCGGAACCACTGGCCACGGCGGCCCCTCTCTTTTAATTCGCTTTTTGCTCTCCCACCTCCTCTGACCCGAGCCTCGAGTGCTCCACCAACTCTTGCCACGGCCGTTCATGCCTGGAAATTACTACTTAATGCCTTTGCTTGCCCGACACTCTGGTAAAACTGCGCGCGCGACCGCCGCCCAGACTGGAAGATTGAAAAGCATTACCGATTTTTTCGCCCCATCCCCCCAACCCCCCTCCACCCACCACCACCGATTCGTTCCTCTTATCGCAAATTTTTCAAATTTATGTGTTGCTCTCTGCGTAAAATCTCTTTTTCTTCGTGCTCGATCGCGGCCGCGATTTTATGCGATCTGCATCGGAATGCTTTCGTTGTTTCTCTGCGAAACGCCGCTATTTATATTTCACCGTATTTATAGTTACTATATTTGATGTTTTCCTTCGCTTTCGACGGGTGTTAGATGTTTTTTCAGGCCATCGATTGGCGACAATTTGAACACGGAGATAAACACGGTGTTCGATAACACCGTCGATTTATCGTGGTCCGTGTGAAAGTTTCTATCGTTTGCAAATTGATTTGCATCAGGACATGCTCGGCTTCTAATCATACCGTTCTCAAATAGATCACCAAAATAAGGATTTCAAAACTGAGGGGAATACTTTAGCGAGGAAAAATTAAAATAGAATAAGAATCGACCAAAGGAAAATGTAATATTTACACGGACTTGGAACAGTAGAATTTCTCTTCCACTTTTTTTTTTATTTCGCCAATCGAAGAAGCATCGAAATTGTCTCGGCTAATTTTCCGAGGTGACCAACCGGAAACCCAATGAAAATACTGGCAATATCCAGCGTTCGTTCGCATAAATGTATTAAATTTTGTCGATAGAGGGTAATAGGGAGAAGTAGCGTGCGAAACCTACCCCACCTCCCCCGTACTCCCTACTACACGCGTACACGTATACACACAGACATACACAGACACGTACAGGCCGTTGGATCGTTTTTTCTAGTCGCTTTTATCGGACGGCAGAACGCAGCCCGATCATGCCTGGAGATTACTACTTAATACCTGCGCTCGAGCCGGGCCGTCGAGTGGAACAACCCGCGTACGGGTCAGACACGGCGACTGAAACCCGTTAGCGCGGGTTACCGGTTTAATGGACTTTAATATCGATCGGCGGTCCGATGTTGAAATTGTGCCACGAGCGAATTTTAGATTATATCCCAGGGAAGAGCTACGACGCGTTATATTGGCCGCTTGAATAGCGGCTGTCCATAAACGGTGTTTACTACTTCGGCCGCGATCGCCGAACGATGAATCTGAAAATCCAGCAATCCAAGCTGAGCATGATCGCCCGATTTCTTCTGAACCGATTACCGTTCGTTCACATCTTGATGAAAACACGTTTTTAAGAAGGAGGCCACGTTGTATTTGCCAACGACGAATCAGTTGGACAATTTTAACAACGATGATATAGTGAATGAATTAGAAGAATCTCTTGGTTTCCAAAGATGAATTAAGAGAAGATGTAACACCATTGTAACGAACGTCGAGAATTTGAGAGATTAAGAGTACGATCTTAAGTTGATTAACATAAACTGAAGGAGAGAAATTAATAATAATTGCTGTTTTATTTGAAAACTGTGAAACAAACTCCAGTTTTGTAAGTGATCTTCCAGAATACAACACCAACGAGAAAATCTCTTAAAGTCCTTTCGAAATGTTCCTCGACAGACAACAGCACGGCGATCAACGTATACAGGGAACAAGATGCGTATCGGGTTTTCTGCGTACGATTCCAGTCGAGTTCAACGCACAGGACGTCGAGGAGCGAGCGACGCGCGTCGGAAGGTCGAGCCTGGAAAGGGATATCGATTCGAACGGAAATAGTTGGACGGCGATAATTTTAGAACGACCGAAAGAAAGAGGCGGCCACGGACGAACGAGGCTCTCGAGATCGAGGCTGCAACGCCGACGTCATGACCATCGAGTTGCGAATTTTCACGAATTCTATCTACTGGACGTATCAGGATGACGGAAACGATTTTGTCCGGGTCGAAAGCAAGCTGTATTCTAAACGAAGAAACGAAGGATGTAACGAATCTGGGCTCACTGATTCGTGGTTGGAAGAAAAGAGGTTGCGGGAGGAAATTGGTTACACCAGCAATCTTCCGGCGTGCGCTGGTCCCACGTGTTTCCGTCATTATGCGAAAATCGAAGGAAAATTTCAGCTGCGGCTGACAAGTCGATGCGGAAGGAAGAGCTCACACAATTAAGTAGATGGCAGGTCACTATTACGAAGTGTCGTGGAAACGATTTTGATTCAAATACACGATGTTTGATGAAAACCAATGAAATATTAATATCTTGTTAAACACGTTTCGTTTCACTGAAATAGAATTGGCAGCTTTAAATCGTAGTGCGTTAATCGGTTAAAGTGCTCGCGAGACGGAAGCGGGAAGTGACTACACAGATTCTCGAAGTAACGCGATTTAAATTGCAGCTGTTTTTGGGAAAGCTCTCGAAACGATTGCGGTGCGAACGGAAAAGTGAGAGTTTCCTGCGAAATTTCGAGGGCAAACATTTAATTATTTCAGCGACCCTGCGCAGAGTTTAATTCGATTATTTCAAACATGCAGATGTTCCACTTTCACCTCAATATACTTACATTAATTATATTTATTTTGTAAACAATGCTAATTTATTTATTTACTTATTTACTGGTACAGAACCGTTTGGTACATAAAATATGATTATGAGAAAGGTAATCATCGAGTGGTATAATTTGTATGACATTAAAAGGCAAAAAGAAATCTAATGAACGATTGAAATTAACTATACGTTAATTCGAACGTGCTCCTTCTGAGCTATTAACCCCTTGACTACGGCAGACTTTGATATGTACTGGTCATACTATACGGCAGGGATTGAGTTACAATGTGCGCCGAGGACGGCGAATTTTTGGTGTTAGAAAGCCAAACTGTGTGAAGCGCCTATAGGCGCTCTCAGTGTCAGTGTTGAATTGAAACATCTAAAAGTCGCGGAGATACGCTAAAGGCTACGTGTGTTAGGGATGGGCAGCAAGGGTACTTGGATTAAATGAGAATAACTCGAGGTCCGCTTTCTATAAATTACTCTGACTGACTGCCTTATTCTTTACTGGTTGTCCTTACACTCCTCGGTTCGGGGGTCGGTCCGAAAATTTCCTGCCCCCGAACGGTACACCTTTAGGTGGGGCGGTATAAATTAAATAATGCTTTTTCCCAAATCCGACAGTCAGAAAGTCAAACTGTGTCGAGCGGCTGTAGGCGCTCTCAGTATCACAAACGCAAAATTTCTAAGCGCCTACAGGCGCCCACAGTAGTCAAGGGGTTAAATACCCTAACACTCTATTAACTCTAACCCATAGAATAAACAAACAGGTATCAGAAAACCAGCTTCGATTCTTTTGGTTCACAAGCGCTATCTTTGTCAACAAGATTAGCCATTCTCTTTATCCATTCAGATAGAAATGATCCGTAACAAGTCAGCGAAGCGGTCGGTTGTTCGGCGACAAAGTCGAACGACACAATTTCCACCTCTTTTAGCGGCCGATCCAACTCGCGCAACCATCTGCCGACGTCGATGGTCCCCGGCGTCGCGACGGCGACCCTCTTTCGCTCTGGCCTTAGGAGGGTGGCGCCTTCGCTGCGCTTCGATAATTAATTTTACGTATCCAGTTTACAAGCGGGCGAAGCGGCGTGTAATCAGATTTCCCACCGAAATTGGTGGAGATTGTTCGTGAAAATTCTCATCCTTCCTCACCCTCTCACCCTCTCTTCCAGCCCTCTTTCCTGTTTTCTGAACCACCGTCTCGCGTTTCCGCCAAACGAGAGCGAGATCTCACGCGTATTAATTTTTCGAGTGCTATGGACGCGTATATGGGCTTGACGAAAGTTGCTCGTAGGGACTATGACAAATATATATGCGTTTGTCAATTTTTGTTTTCTTCACCTTATCACTTTTTCCGCAACAATGGAGCTGTGATTGATTCTATTTACTTGTGTCATTAGTTAGTCTTCGACTAGTGTTATTCATAATTCGTCGAATTTTCTGCATTTCCAAAGTACAATTTTTAATCAATTCTCAATACGCGATGGAGAGTGTTCGGTTGGGTATGGCACTGTGCGATTAGCTAATAGGTTAACCCTTTGCACTCGAAAGGTGACCGTTAGTTGTTTAATGATACTAACTTCAAAAATTTTCAAATTCGAAATATTTACTATAATTCACGTATATTAAACTTCATTTAGTTTAGTTAAGTCGTATATTAAAATTTACATATATGGATATTTAACGTCCGGGTCTGAAGTAACGTCTGAAAATTTGCGAATCTATCATATGCTAGGATTACGATGTCCCATGAGAGGGGACAGCCGAGTGCAAAGGGTTAATAGAGTGTTAATAGGCTCCCGGTTGGTGAAGTGTTAAGATAAAATAAGGGAATCGAACACCACGATCCACCCCATGAACGTTATATTTATTTCTGTTGTTTTGTTTTATAAAATCGATCGTCTCCTCGTCACAACTCTCCTGACTGTACTCTGCCGCTTTTATTTGTGAGGGTTACTTTATTTCTTTACAAAATAGCCTTTCGTTCGTAAAATACGGTTGCTGTCTTACTGACTAACTGTGCCCTTCTTCCCATGCTTTTATGGGCACATCCCCACTTTGCACTTTCCCGAAAAACAAACCCGCCATTGGTGCGGGCCTAGAAAGTGTTAACGGTCGTGACCGAGTCCCGTGCGTACTCGGTCCCAACCCTTATTGAGGACCTCTGATTTATGAGGGCCCTAATGACCACTCTGGCCATCGTCACCCCTGATTATCTGGTTCCTCTTACGTATTCTAATTTTCTTCGTTGACAGCAGACCAGAAAAGGCTTACTGCGTGGCATTCTACGAGTCGCCACGCCTCACATATGCCTCGAACGATTACCCGTTAACACGCGTTAACGTTTCAGCGGGAGAATTCGAGACTGCCGCTTGCAGCAGATTAAGAATAACCATGCCCAAGGACGAATGTAATTAATGCGCCGGTAACCGCGTGCTTGATAGCGGCCGCAAACTTTCTAAGTGACAAAGTTTTCGGCGGAGAGAAATACGCCGCCACTTTCGGGGTTAATTACAAGATTTTCTAATCTCGCCCGTTCATCGAGGCGAGGCTTTTTTTAACGCGGCCAGGAAAGAACAGTGGCCTGGCGGGGCGCAGGAAGCGGAGCTGGGTCGATGGAGCGAGTTTTTTCGGCACGCGAGGTCGGAAAGTTATAGAGCAACGAACGGCGAGTCTCAGGCGAGGACGTAACGCGAAGGATATTTTCATAATCTATGAACACCTTCGCCCGTCTGAGTTCGCCGTCATCGTTAACAAATTATTACCGTGTGCTAAACACGTTCATCGTGTTACCCTTGCAAACTCAACAGCACTGCGTGTCCCGTGCATCTTTGCTCTTCTCACTATTCCTATCGATTTCCACCGATTAACGCTTAACCCTTTGCGCTCGAAAGGCGACTGTTAGTCACCAAATGATAGTTTCGCAAATTTTTAGACTTTAGTTAGTTTCTTTATTAGTTAGACTCAAAGGTTAAATAGTCACATATGTAAATCTTAATCTATCACTTAAACAAACTGAATGACTATTTAATATAGGCGAATCTTGATAAATATTTCGAATATGAAAATTTTTGAAGTATCATTAGACGACTAATGGTCACCTTTCAACTGCAAAGGGTTAATTAACCGTCATTTGTGGTCGTCGATCGTGAATCCTTCGTAAAATCGAGCGCCCAGATTCGAGGAACGTAAAAACGGTGGAGGTTGAGAAGGTCGAGCGAAAAGCTGAGGTTGTTTGTCGCGCGCAACGGGTGGCTAGATATGCACGCCCGTTGTTCGCTCCACTTTTCGAGTTTCACTTTCGCGCTTGTGCGTGAGTCTCTCCTTTGTGCGGGCACCGATCGAAACGAAGGGAAGGACAAGCGCCACGAGGGACACGGCGGCGAGGAGTTTGTAAATATTTTCCGTGGTGGGACGGCAAAGAAAGGGGGGAGCAGGGTGGAGGAGGGTCGGATCCATTGTTGGTCAGCCGATCAATCGTCGGTGTCCGCGAGAACTATCGGATCGAGAAGGACGGAGGGGCAGGGACGCGGCGGTGTGCCGAGCACAGGCCAGCTTCCGAAAGAGAGAACAAGGGTCGATCGAGTGCGGGGACAGGGGCAGGGGACGCTTTGTGAAGGATAACTGCGTTACCGTGCACTTTGCCGCGATAACTTCGTTCCAGTGCCGGTTGCTTCTCCGCGCTACGCTCGCTTCCAATGATCACGTTCCAAGACTCCGCAGCCTCGACTACTTTCAAGATACCACCGCTCTCTCGAGCTCGCCTGCGCTCCACTTCGATTCATCCAACTGGCGCGTTTTTATTTTTAATACTCCAGAAAAACGAGGTCCTTTATGTTGCGCGTTTGGAAGGTATTCAGATTAACAAGCGTGTTATCGAGTACCGATCCACAGCTTACAATTAGTAACAAGAATTGGTGAGTTTGTTTGAAGGGTGAAACGATTAATGCTCGAGACACCCGATGATGAACGTTCAACTTCTTATTTTATGGATTTAACGAATCTGGCTTGGCATACGGTGAGATATTTTGGCCATGAAGGGCATAGATTGTATTTTTGTTATTAACATGACCATTTTGGCATTTTGGTTACAAGCGTCCGACTTTTCATTGACCTGTGCTACTTTCTACTATACGAAATTGATTAGAATTCAACGTTTGAGCAGTGCAAATACAGGTCTTAGATTCAGAACCGGACGAAGTAGAGTACACCAGAAATGTTCAGCTTCTTGGTTGACATATAAACATTCTAACCAATTAATTAAACGCGTCACATAAGATGACCCACATCTAAGAAGAGCAAACTGTACTCGAAGACATGGCCAACGATGACTCCCCCCTTTGAATGTCCCGCAGTTCCCAAGCCTCAGTTTTCAGAGCAACCTCGCGAAGTCCCGCGTTCCGATACGCCTGGATCGATGTCCGTTGCCCAACAGACCGAAGAGCGGAACGAAAGACGGGCATACGTACGGGTCCGGTCGACGGATCGTCAGAGGACGGTTTAACCGGAACACGCGTGCCGTCGGATCCGATTTATCCTGCTCCCGGCTGAAATCTTCCTGCCGGCTACCTCTATAGATCATATCGTTTCGTTTCCTGACTCCCTCTCTCATCGGTATATCCTCTTCCCCCCCGTAGCCGACGAACCGTAGATATATCCCTCTCTCTCTGTCCCTCCCCCTTTTCCCCCTTTCCACACCCCGTACGCCCGTTCACCTCGCAAACGCGGACAACGAGCACCGGAGAGAGTAGTCCCGGATTGCCTCCCTTTCCTCTTCGACATCGTACCAACACTGGTTAGCGGACAGGGTCTTCGGGTCTGGCAAGCAGCTCGGTCCGGTAGTTGCTTACATTACCATACGAATGGCCGATCGATCCAAGACCTCGACTACCTACCCACCCGTGGCCAGGTTCGCGCACGTACACGCGCGACCCCGCTGCTGCCAGTTCCCGTGGCCTCCTGCTGTCAGCGTGTATGCGTGTCCCCGCTCGGGGCCACACGCGTGCACACACGTGCGCGCACGTACACGTACGATGGAAGCCGAACAACCGGACCCGGAGAGAGGAGCACGCCTCCTCTCCACCGTTTCAGAGGAGGACCTTGCCACGCGCTTGGCCCGACTCGCAAACCGGTCGAGTCATTGCGGCCAACTCGACTCGTTACTGCCGCCGACCCTCTGCCCTCCCCGCGCCCGTTAATCATTATTATTGGCACTCATCCCCGGACCATCGGGGGTCCCGCCGCGTTGAATGAACCGGATTCAGGACCCGCCAGATATTACGCGGATGGCACATCTCGATCCAACGAATGCTCCCGCCCACCAGAGGCGCGGTCGAGCTCGTGACAAACGACCGAAGAAGGTGAGACGATCGTGCTCGATGAAAACGTTCCTCCGCCTCACGGCCTCGGGGCCCTTCCGCTTGGACGGACGCGTCCCGGTGTGCCTGGAGATCCCTGAATCGGAGAATAGAGGAGTCCTCGAGAGCTTTATCCGTACACACCGAGGCTGACGTTGGTCACGGACAAAGAATTCGAGGCCGAACAGCCGTGAGCTCCCTCCTTGTACAGCCAAGAACAGGGTAGACCTTCTTCTTCTTCGTCTTCCTTTTTCGCGGCCTTCGTCGCGTTTCAATTCGACTTGAAGTCCGACTCTTTCGATCCACGGCTCGAACACTCGCGATATTATTCGACCGTGTCCCCCTGACCCGGGCGAGGACACGCGGAGGAAGAGGAAAGGATGACGCGATCGGTCATCCGTTGATGTCGAAGGGGCGAGAGTAGAACGGGAGGGGAGGAGATATCGGTGACGGAAGAAGAGGAACAAATATAGAGGGCGGCCAGATGGCGCGCAATCATTTAGCGACAGGTGTTGAAGGAGAAGGATCGACGGAATCATTCGAATCGTCATCTGTATTCACCTTCGTTGCCCTTAACCCTTTGAGCACTGGACGGCGTGCTGTTAGTGGCTGCGATTGCTAGAGACGGAATATTGTTACTCGTACACTGACTATCGCGTTGCAGTAAGATCGCAAAAATTGACAAACGTATATATTCGTCCATGGTGTTATGCTCAAAAGGTTAACGTCGAAATGTGTGCTCAGTGAAAACTCATAAGGCGAAGGAAACAAAAATAGACAAACGCATATATGCGTTCATAATCCCTACGAGCAACTTCCGTCAGACGTATATATACGCCCATGGTACTTTCAACAGGTTAGCGCTGAAATATGTGCCCAGTTAAGAGTCATCAAAATTGACAAGCACATATATTTGTCCATGGTTTTTACCAGCAATTTTCGTGAGACGGATATATGCGTCCATAGCACTCGAAAGGTTAACATCGTCGCAGTGAAAACGAGCCGCGACCTCGCGTCGCAGATAGTATCGCGCGATGTGATAAATGAACCGCGATAAATGCCTCGCGCTACCCTGCGACGCTATCAGCGGGGCTACGTTTCGCGGATCTTTTTTCATGTTAACCTCCGGTTGACACGTGGTCCTGGAAAAGTGCGGGGAAATTGTCGCGAGACTGCGTTGGGGGACGGTAATACTGTCGGAGCGGTAGTTAAGTGAGATGAATAGCTCGAGGGTGAAATTGGTTTCACCTTCTTGTGTTAAATATCCTGATGTCTGTGTCAGTGTATATATCGATAACACTTGACGTTACTGAGCAAAAGTTTGGGACCATTATTCTGAGAGATAGAAGTGTTTTTTTTTCATAGAAGATAGAAGAAAGCAACGAAATGTGTGTTAATAAACATTAACGTTGAAATGTTGCTAGATTATTTCTGGACTCATCCATTTGTTAGCAGTTGGCAGGAGCGAATGTGTATGTGAGAGACAGAGAGAATATGAAGTCGCAAACGCTCAGTCGACCAAGGGATTTGTAAAGATTAGTTTACGAGACAGAGATCAAAATATAAAAAGCATAAAGATGCGAGATTCTCTCTCAAGATTATTTTTGTGCCAAGCTCTGACAAATACCAAAAGTCGTTATTTTTCCTTCTTAATACACTGCATCAGTTGTACATTACTATTTGCCATAAATATATTTTGTTCACATACCAAAAGTGTAACAATTAATACAATATGATAGAAAGACGTGCACTTCTACAATTCCTCTTAATATTTCACATTAAAAATTGTACTTTGAAAAAGCAGAAAATGCATTCGACAAACTATAAACAACACTAGTTCAAGACTAACTAATAACACAAATATACAGAATCAATAGCACTACCCTCGTTGTGGAAAAGCCAGGAGATCCTCCAATTCGGTTTGCTAAACGTTAAAATACATATAGACAAAATTTGCAAAAATCCCGATAAAAACAGTAACGACTCTACGTTGTTGCGTTGCAAATGATTCGTCACCCGGTCGATTGCGTATACAGAGTAGAGTTGATCCTCGGGGTTGGGATCGTCGCAGCAGCCCGCGAAAGAGTAACGGGGTACCGGAAGTGCATTAGGCGGCGTTCCGTCGTTCAAGCCGCTCGAAGAGTCTGATATATCCCGCAAGGACGTCGGTGTTCGTAGCTTGTACAGTCTTCGCCGTGATACGCGACGCGTACAGCGTATACGAGCGAGGAAAGTGCACGTAAGGGATGCGGATGCACGGAATACCTCTCGAGGCCTGAATGCGCATTTCGGATGTTGCATTCGAAGCGACAGTCGGGAGAGGGGGGATGAACTTCCCGTGCGTGGACTTAATGCCGCGATCGAAGTCCTCGGGAGCCATTCCAACCAATTTAAGGCTTATTAAACTTTTTACAGACAGTATAGAATTGTTTGACGAACATAGAGAATCGTGAGAGAGTTATAGTATTCGTAGGTTACTGTATTAATATATTAAGTAACTATGCGAAAATTCGGTGTCACGACTAGTTGTCAATCAAATGTTACACGATGTCAATTGTAATTATTGTAGCAGCAAACAGCGAACGGTAACGTTCGATAAGTGACCAGTGAGAAGATCGTAAGGCAAGGGGTTAATACGCTTATCGTATCGCATAGAAGCATTCTATATCGTGAGTATCGTGCCAAAGGGTTTAGCAAATATGACTGAAGGGTCAAAGAAAATAAATAAATTAATTAATAAGAAATAGCACGATAAAACGTTATAATGGGCATAAATAAATAAAATAAAATAAAATAAATATTAACAAAAATCGCATTTTCTATGCTAATCAATAAATAGTGTTCTACCATAATAACAATAAAAAAGAATTTACAGACAATATTTGCAGATCACAAAACTATGTTCTATATTGTCCTCTCGTCTTAAACTTTTGTCCGCTACTATATACGGTACCCACACGTCAAGCGTCAAAAACCATCGACGCCAAAGAAAAAGTGAAAAATCTCCGATCAACGTATACGCATGCATAAATCGTGGTCCCGTAGCTCTCAAAAGCCACTGAAAATCAGTGAACACGCCCAGGACGGCGGCGGCGGCAGCAGCAATGGTAGTGGTGGTGGTGGTTGCTCTAATGCAGAGGATCCGAAAATTCCTAATTAGTTTACGGGCACGCGAGCGGGCGTAAAGATAGAGGAGCGCAGATACGCGCAGGGATAACAAGGTAATAATCGAGGACGCCTGGGCAGCTTGAAATACTTTATCGATTTTTCGTTATCTGGCCTGACCCGGGGCTTCGGAATTACCCGTTCCGGATACGCGGTCACGGGTTTTATTTAGGGGCGCGTTTTCGAATTACCCCGGCAGCGCGCGGACGACCGGAAGCGGAGAGGGATCGAGGGGGTGCGTGGGGGGGCACAACGGTTGTTCCCGGAAATAGGAATCTTGCGAGCAGTTACGTCCCGCGGGATTTCAGCGACGAGTTACTGGATAGAGGCACAATCTCCATTAGCGATTTCTCAGAACACACGCGCGCGCACAGCCATTCCCTAACCGTACGTGTCCTCTCCGCCTCGCCGTGTTCTCGCGACTCTGCGCAGCATTCCGTCCCAGCTCTATCCCTCCCCCGCCTCGTTGCGAAAGGACACCCCCTCGCCAACGGTTCCCCCGTCGTTATCCCAAGGATCTCCGATTGCTATTCCAACGCCGAGCCGGGCAAGTTTGCCGTTTCGCGGACAACGGTGTAATTCGACCGTGATGTAACCCTCGAACTTCTTCGAGCGACACGCTTCGATGTTGGGGGTGGAGAGGGTGAAGAAGTGCAGGGGAATAATTTGCCGCGATGCAGCAGACACAGTCGGAAGCACGAAATCGATCGAACGCTTCTGTCTATTGAAATTATAATAAAGTCGGCTTTCAAGTGAAATTGTAAAAAAAAAACAGGTAGGTAGATAGATATAGACGATGTCTAATTTTAGAGGGTTGACAGATTCGGGAATTATTCTGGGAACGGTACGTTTTCTGGTTAAATACAGGTAAAAAAAGAACTCGACCAAACCGTTCGACCGGGGATCGCTGTAAACGCAGAGCCGAGCAAAATATTGTTTCGGTTAACAGGCAAGTTTATTCTGGATTACCCGTGTAATATTTCAAACTCCTGTTTAAACTACGAAATTATAAATATTTTATTCCACCCACCGATTCGTCCAGAATTTTTCATCCCATTTAAAATGCCGTTTTATTCGAAAGTTCACTGAGCGCCGCGCAAATATTATCATGGAATTAATATTTGGACGTTAAATTTTTGAAACAGATCCCATTACTCGTTTCTCTTTCACGAGCGTTATGGTAACGCAGCGGCGGCGATTCTTGGAAATCTGACCGCCTATGTTGTATGAACGGTTTTACCCTTGCAACGTTTGCCAAGCTGAACGGTGTAACCTGTGTCCCGGGGGCAATCGGATCTGTCCCGGATAAGTATGTCCAATGGCATATATCACAATCGAGACCCAAGAAAAAGATTCCTTACAACAGACACATATGGATTCAAACGTGGTTTTCTTCTCCAATATCCAAATGAAACCCTGAATGTGGATGAAACATCTTCTTCATGATCGCATATTTTTATAATGGGAAAGCTCGAGAAGTGTGAAACAGCCATTAACATTAGGCAGGTCTAAGCCAATACAAGCGAAAACTGAAGGTGCGACAAGATTGACCATCACAATACAGGTTGTTCGAACGAAGCTCGGAGAAAATTGAAGGGGTAACTCTATGCAACATTCTAAGACGAAAATCAAGAGTAACAATATTGCGTTTGATGCTTTGTTTACTAGTTATAAGCAATTAAACAACGGGGTATTTTGCGCCTGAGAGCAGGCAACCGGTGCACACGGTAGGTACGTTTATAAGCAATGTTTAATTGCTTATAACTCGTAAACAAAGCGTCAAACGCAATACTGTTACTCTTGATTTTCGTCTTAGAATGTTGTATAGAGTTGCCCCTTCAATTTTCTCCCGGATTCGTCCAAACACCCTGTATGTCCCAGGGGCAACGGATCGGAAAGACGACGAGAGAGGCGAATAATGCGAGGCGCGCGGAAAGGACGAGATCGGAAGAACGCGAAGATAGGTACGAGGAGTGAGACAGAGAATGCGAAAAGGGGCGAAGAAGCCACGAGGGGAATGATGTTGGATTAGAGCGAGCCTAAACCGAAGTAATTAAACCGGGAACGCTAATGAAAAGCCACGAAACGTGGCTGAAATGGCGCAGACCGGATACTTTTTGCCCGGTAACGCATTACCTAATTGATGTTGCGGGTGCAAACGATCGAGTCGCGTAGACGTCGAGCCTTGATCCTCCTTTGATGCCTCGTCTCTGTCAGAATTCCCGCGAATCTTGTCCGAGTGTTTTACAGTCGGCAGTGCGGAGGGTCGAGAAAACCGATAAAAGAGGGAAAAAGAAATGGACGACGGGCCTTTGGAAGGACTGGAGAAATTCACGAAATCGCGCTGTATCTTTCGTTTTCGCAACCGAGATACTATAATTCCTTACAAACCCATAAACTTACGAGACTGTATTAACCCTTTCCACTCGTATGTCGCTGTACAGGCGACATTATACGTTTTACCGTTCCGCTCGTATGTCGCCATATAGTCACTATCCTATATGTTATTATTTTACATATTCCATTCTAGGGATCCGTGTTACAAATGTTTTCCTTTAATTTCTGCTTAAATGTGTGTGTACATATACAATAAAATAAGTAAATAAAAGGTGATAAAAGATTGGTAGTCTTCTAAAATATAAATACGAGTGCAAAGAGTTAAATGGTTAAGGTACGTCATTATTTTCAATAAATCCACTCAATCGTCTTTTTCTGATCGCGAACTGCTATTGTACCACGTTAGACTTTTTTACGGGCACCATTGAATCATTCAAAAACTGTGTATTTAAACATTTTAAATTTTTTGTTTCTTATATTGTTTACCAAATTCGCATTAAAATTATTTTTATAATCTTAATTTATTTTGATTATCCCGTTCCACTACTTTGTACACCAATGGGGCTTTCTGTTTATTGAATAAATAAATGAATGAATTTTCCGCTTTCTCGTCGATACCACGTGAACGCGATAAATCACGGAATTCGCGTACGGGCTCGTTGCGTACGAACGAGAAAATCCATCGATTTTGCCTGCGGAGAGTGGAGCGGACGCAAACAAAAAGAAGGAGAAGCTCTCGTCTCGAAAGTTCTTGGTCGATGGTCGAATTTGTTTTCTATTTTGCCGTTTCCGCTCGCCCCCATCCCCACCCTCGTTATAGCAACACAGAGAAAGAGAGGGATGGAGAGAAGGAGTATTTGTTCGGCGAGCGTTCCGCGAACGATTTAATTAATCCGCGAAAAGCGCAGTCCTCGAACGCCGTTACCTCGCGGTGGGTTGAGCAGTTACGGCCGGGAAAGGAAAATAATTACCGTTACCATCGTTTCCGGTGCCTCCGCCCGCATTCTCCGCTGCGTTCTGCGAGCCCACCCCTTCTTACCCTCCCCCTTTCTTCGCCCTCTCTTTGTTCCGCCGCGGTCTGTCCCTCCCTCCCTCCGCTCGCGGGGTGAAATTCCTAGCAGAGTCGGCACTTTCGCAGATTACGTGGCCGAATAATCGTCTCCGAATCGCGAGAGTCCGTGGCCTCGAAAACTTGTAATCCCGTAACCGGCATCCTGGTCGTGTAACTGTGACCCCCCGCGATAACCTTTTCGCGTAAGACCTGGTTCCGTAGGAATACTACGAGATAAGCATGCATAAAACCTCAACGACAGTACGAACAAAGTTCAGTCAGTTATTCACTCAGCTCTGCGTCCATCTCTGTTCGACCTATCTTTGACTTATACTACTGAGTAATATAAAACATAGCAGTTCCGTCTTCGAAGCTCTTTAAACATTTAGCGTACTACTTTGTTTTCACTACAGTGATCTTCCAAAGTAGTTACATCACATTGTGTCGATTCAAACCAACTATTGTTCGGTGCGACTCGATTCATTGACTTATAATACTAGATACCTGAAACTTGAGACACGGCAGATTACGATCTCCTTTGGAATCCTTATACACGGAATTTATCCGAGATATAACAATAGGAACTACGCTTCCGGTCAGAAGTCTTTTATTTTTCTCGTTTTCTCCAGTCTGGTGGCACGAGAGCGATTCTATAGCAGGCAGCGAGAACTGTTAATTCGATTAAAATCGTAATCCTATTGGCACGATCGGATTCAAAACGCGTCGAATTTGTTTCCGTTGCGGTTTAATACGTTAATTACGCTATTAGGCATTGGGCGTTAATCAGTTTCGCGTTACCATCAAGCGTGTAAAGCATTTATTCGGCTACGGTACGCAGCGACTGCCTCGATTAGATGGAATCGGTTGGTTGATTAGTTTTTGGGGGATGAGTTGTTAAAAAAAAAGCGCGGGAAGCTATGTTGCATTTGCGAATTGGAGGGATACGCTATACGGTGTGTTCAGTGTGTAGATAGTGGCAATATTGTAAACTAAGGATCTCAACGAGGTTCAATCGCCAAATGCTTTTAAGACCCTTGGTCATTTACGGTTAACGAGGTATTTCACCGAGTATCATTTATTTTTTCAAGGACACTCACCTAAATACGAATTTCTTATATCCCTTGCTGACAACCCTTACCCACCAACCTTCACATTTTTTCCCGGCTGTGATTTTTCCTACCCTTCATAACTCACCCTGCAAGTTTTTGAACACAACCATGATTCACTTAGTTCAAAATTAAATTAAGTACAAAGGTAAAGTGTCGTTAATCATTTGACCCAGCCAACTTTAGATAGATACAAGTTGCGTGGAGCATCATTACGCCCAAACAATTAGTATCCAACACGGTGTGTAATAACTTTCTTGCAGTTTCTCGTTTAGCCATTCAATTTGCATAGACCACGGTAGATCTCGTTATCTTATCGGGAAATAAAACGGATTATCAAGGTGCAACCGGTCAGGTTTTAATAAAACTTTGAACTATGCGATAAACTGCTGAAGTTGACGAGTAGCATTTAATCTGGACGCTTTAAAGGTCAATGTAATTTATAAAACACCGAATGCTGAAGTTTCCTCCAGTGTTTGCCATCGGTATTATTTACGAAACCCAGAATATTCATGCTCGCCAACCGTTTAATTAAGTATCAGCGGTCGCCGCGTCAATCAAAGCCGTCACCTGATACTTTAATTCGCGAGCTAACTATACTCGCTTCGCTTGCTGCACCTTCGACCGCACACTTTCATCCCCGCGCGCATACGTACATCGAGAACACGTTTCTGTCGCTCTCCTCGGAGACGCTCGGCCTCCTTGCCGATCGATACTCCTGTGTAATCGATTACTCTTAATTAAGTAAACACTCGGATTACGCGTCGTCGGTGTGCAGCTCCATTACCGCAATTTTCCACAGCAAATCGAAGGTGAAGCAAACCGAGGATAAATCAAGGGGAGCAGAGAGAAAGGCAGAGAGACAGAGAGAGAAGGAGAGAGTGAATGAGAGTGAGACAGAGAGACGGAGAGAGTGAATGAGAGTGAAACAGAGAGAAGGAAAGAGTGAATGAGAGAGAGACCGAGAAATAGAGTGAGTGAACGAGAGAAAGACAGAGAGAAGGAAAGAGTGAATGAGAAAGAGACAGGGAAATAGAGTGAGTGAATGAGAGAAAGACAGAGAGAAGGAGAGAGTGAGTGAGAGAGAGACAGAGAAATAGAGTGAGTGAACGAGAGAAAGACAGAGAGAAGGAGAGAGTGAATGAGAAAGAGACAGAGAAATAGAGTGAGTGAATGAGAGAAAGACAGAGAGAAGGAGAGAGTGAGTGAGAGAGACAGAGAAATAGAGAGAGAGAGAATAGAGAGAGGAGGAAAGAGAGAATAGGAGACGATTCGTAGCTCCGATTCTTTCCGGTTACCCCCGCTTATTTACCAAGCGGATATCGACGATGACGCCTCGCGTATACGCCGAGGCCCGCTTTCCAACTTTCGCGATAAACTTCCCCTCTCCGCTTCTATTTGTCGTCGGATTCCAATAACGCCGTGGCCACGATACAGCTGTGCTCGAGCGGAGATTATCGGTTAGCTAATCGATTACGAGGATCCGAGGGGGATTCCCGAAACCCACCCCCGCGATATCCGGCTGGCCTGGATGAAATTTCTTGGGGGTATCGAAAAACCGTGGGCGCGCACACACGTCGGCGAGTGGCCCGAGGCGATGCACGCGGGATGAGAAAGCGTTATTTCTTGAAATTTATGCTTGGTGTAAGCGAACGTTTAGTCGACGGGAAACTTTCGTTCTTTCCGTTACCGAAGCTGACGCAACGCGGGAAATTTTATGCAAATACGGTGGTGCTTGAAAGAAATTTCTCCCCCGAAAGTGACCACGGTCGCTCGTTACCGAAAGCTTCTTGCGTTTAGAGCGCCGGTTTCCGGTAAAAATTCTTCATCGTTTAGTAACTTTTCCTTAAGCATAACACGAAGTGATATCATCCCCTGGTTAACTTACATTATTAATTCCCTTTCTCAGGTTTTGTACCTGACTTTACATTTTCTTCGAAACTGTGTGATTAAAACAAAGGAGCTGTAATGCGATGGCCAATTTCGAAAACAAGATTGGACTAGGGTTACGATAGTTTTGCAAGCGAAAAGTTCTACATAAATAAACGAGATCAAACGTGCAATGGGTGGATTCGATTAATCCTTTCACAGTTTAATGTTTCACAGATGCGGGCAAACCATCATCAATTACAGTAGGATAAGTATCGTGTCTTAAACGTATCGCAGTAATATAATTAATAAAATTTATCGCAGAGAAACAGTTGAAGTTACGAGCACATGTTTCTAATATAGTGCAAAATATTTAAGAGATTCTGATAAGAGAGTAATTATTTTTTAAGCTGCTCCTTACGTATTGCTCGTCATTTTATTACACCGTGAAAGGGTTAAATCTCGCAGCTGCTAGCAACGAAAGGGTTAAACGATCGTCCACAGACGAAATCCGCGTTCGCCGTAGGGGAGGAATCATCTGGCACGAAAAGTTCTTGGTTTGGGATGATTCCAGAGCACGGCGCTCGGCTTTGTCGTACCTCTCCTCGAGGCTGATATTACGTTAAAAACGAGACGCTTTCTGAAGAGGAGGTAATAACGTAAGATCAAAGTTTTCCCTGGCGTTTTTGTTCTGTCGCGCGAAATCCTTCTCTCGTTAACCCCGCGAATCGCCGGCTGCAGGAGAGGCAAACTTTGCGTAAAACTCGTTTCAATTTTTCCCCTGCCCGTTTCCACGAAACGGATAATTAGACGGCAATAAGCGCCTCGGAAAAACGCGACGCAACTTTCCTTTTTGTTCCGTTCCACTTCACGAGTCCTCTCCGCCGACGACTCGAGTCTCTTCCTGTACCGTTGGTACCTACCGATTCAACCCACCCTTAAACGTGAAAATCCACTTACACATGGAACTGATCCAATGCCTTTCCTCGTTACAGCTTCTACCTACGCTTTGTGTACGTAATCGTGCAGGTGAAAAAATAAGACCGGCAGGATGGAGGTGAAACGCCGCGATAACGGTCCGTTTAATAACGCGGAGGTCTCGGGATCAGCCTCGCCTAATTACCGGGCTAATTATTATTTCTTCTTTCCTCGATCGCGCCCGCGCGAAACCAACTCCTCTGGCCGTACTTACCGCGGCTTTTCGCTCCGGTTACTTTATAATTAACAATTGCATTGGATTTTAATTAAATCGGCGCACTATTCTGCCGACCCAGCAACCCGAGAAAATTGTTTTAACCGCTTCTTTTCTGAATGGGAACGAATCCTTTCTGGAGGAACAGCGCGAGGAAGACGTCCGCCATCTTCTCGAGGCCGGTTATGAAGAAGAACGAAATGGAGAGAGGGCAGGATATAGCGAGTGAGCGAGTGAGTGAGAGAGAGAGAACAGGAGAGAGAGATACAGAGAGAGAGAGGGAGAGGTAGAGCGAGAACGAGAGAGAGAGACGAGGATGAAACGAGGGAGATACAAAGGGGGGAAAGGAAGGAAGGATAGAGAAAGTGTGAGAGAAGGGAGAGAGAGTGTAGTACAGACACAGTGATGCAGAGGGCTAGGAGAGAAAAAGATGGGGGAGAGGGAGAGAGATATGGACGAGGGTGGATATGAAAAAGAGAGAGAGAGGGCGAACTTGTAATCATAAATAATGCGTGCAGGCGGTCTCTGGTCGGAGGGCCGCGTCATAAAACCGGCCAGAATATAACCAGCGCCAAACCAGCGGTGGCGGTGTCGCGCATTAGTCAAGATAAATCTGACCGTAGTTAATTGGACCTACGGACAAACGTTTTTTTAACGCCGGGGTAATGCTCGGCGAGGACGCGCGAGCAAGGCAGGCGCATTACACGACCGTGTGGTATACCATCCTCCGTCGCGACACGGGGAGAAAAGCCGGTTCTAACGGGGTCGTTAATGATACTACCTACCGACTACCCTCGAATAACACGGCGCTCGTATAACGCGATTAGAAAATCGGAGAAAATATGGAGCGACACGGTCGTGAAATCGAGAGGGTACAAGAAGACGGGAATTAGAGGGTGGAAAATGTTGCCGGGTCACGGGATCGGGAGGGTAGAGGAAGATAGAAATGCTAAAATTATCGTATCGTTACCGTTTACATCAGTGGTTTCCAACGGGGGCGGTGAAGATATCTAGGGGGGCATTTTTGAACAAAGGCAAATTTAAGGGGCGTTGAGAACTAGCCGCCGCCTCCCTAGGGAATCGAACGAGCCAAACCAAAGACCGCGCGCAGGTCATGACAAGATTTTTTTATCGCATTCTCATCGTCATATTTAGTCAAGAAGAGGATTTAGCATAGTCTTCGATCTACTAACAAATAAAAGAATGCCGATGACAAAAATGGCACGAAATGTCGAAAAATTAGTGTCATTACACCTAGACTCAGCCCTCTCAGTAATAATATTATATTCATTTTTTTAGTAATATATACTTAATCAAATTTTGAGCAACACACCAATATCGTTAATATCTTCTAATAAAATGATATTCAAAATCTTGTTTTTCACCCAAGTCCTGGTCGCTATCGAATCGTACTTTGAAAAAGTTGACTACGATTATCTCTGATAATCACAAGCGATGAGTTCTGGCATTTAGGATCCAACCTCCATTAAAGGGCATCCAGAGTTTCACGGAAGAGAGAAACTTTTGAAGACCTAACCATCGTGTAACGCAGAGGGACGCTCGACAGGGTGTTTCGCGCGATACTTTTCAATATATCCCACAGTGAAACGTGCCGTTCGACGAACAATCGATTCGTGTTATCTCCGAACGGCTACCTGCCCCTTATCTCTCGCATTTTACCTAACCCCGGCAATTTCACGTTCGCCAGATTCGCTCGGCTCGTCGTTCGCCAGGATTCCGAGATCCGGAATCCGATTTACTTCACTTTCTTCTTCTTCTTCTTCTTCTTCTTCTTTCTCTTTCCTCTCGATTGTGCTCTCAGGCTTCCCCTCTCCCTTCGTTCGAACGCTGTTTCGCGGTATTTGGTCGGGAGCCGCGAGACGTTCGGTTGATGGCGGTGAACGCGGCACGCTTTCCAGTCAGATATATAGTTTCGAGCTGTGCATAAGCAGCGCCGAGCACACTCAGCACTCCGGCTTATGCCTCCCCCAAGTACCATCTATAGCCTCTAACGTACCTAAGGGGTGGTGGTGCGCCAGGAATAATTCAGGAGATTTCGGTTATAATGGCCAAGGTCGAAACGTTAGGAATTCGAGGAATTTCTTAACTACTTAGTTCTATACGGAATTAAGTTACGATAAATAATAATAGTGTAACTTATATAAAGAATAATATTACTATCAATACTACTATGTTTGATTATTACCATCAGAGTTTTAGAATATTAAATTTATATTACAGCGAGTGACAAATATACTTTCCTATTTATAAAAAGAAAAAGAAAAAAGAAAACGCTTCGTTACAATGATTAAAGTAAAATACTATTTCACGAAGAAGCAACGGTAAACCAATTTTCGTTACAATTTTCAGTTCGCCACATTTCACGTCGGTCCATTCGGTTGGGATATTTCGAAAACCAGTTTTCATTCCCCTGACCGCAAGGAAGCGAATCCTTGAGGTCCATTTTTGCGCCGAGTATGGATTACACCGAGCCCATTCAGTTGTACGCAAGCCAGAACACTTTCCGGGCACATTGTTCCAGCGAGTGTTGCATCAATATCGAACCATTTAATGGCCGGACGTCTCTTCGAGGCGAACGGGAGCCGGAGTAATCCCGCGGGACGGCCTCGATTCCGCTCCGAATTCTCCCCCCTTGCCCCCACCCCTCCCCTTTCCTGCCCCGTTTCCCCATTGGTGTGTTCGACAACCGCGCGCGCAAGAACCGGAGGAGTTCTGCTTGCCGAAGAAATTTCCGATTATAAAGGCTATTACCACGGTTCGTAATAGCGGGGTGAAACGAAACGCGGAGGTCGAGTGTCAGGAGGTAAGAGCGTGTCGGGAGAAGAAGATCTCGGGATAGAGGTTGAAAGGAAGCACGACATCCACCATGATAGCTTTTCTCTTACCTTCCCTTCGTTCTTCTCCGGTTTCCTTTATCGCTGAGAAATTCGCTGCCTCGGTGTTGTGCTCTTTAACCCCTTTTCCGTGATGGGGTAACACTTATTCTGCTCGGTTAATATTTCAGGAACGAGTGACGTTACGCGATCCGTCGAAGAACACTCGTTCATGCGAATAAATTAACTTAAAGCTAGAACTACGAGGGTAGTTGACCAATTGGTGATTATTCATAGCAACCTCGTAAGTTCGCTATGATTTTCTGCAGGAAGTATGAGTAAAGATTTGTTTTCCATGTATGCAGTATTTCTTCACATAATTTTCAATTTTATCTCTTCCATGCAATTAAATAAACTTTAATTGTCGGTAATTCTAGTGTTAATTCATTTTCTTGAAAGCGGGCATTGCAGCGCGAAAAGTGGTTTAGAGCGAAAACAGAACACGCTACGTGGGCGTTTCTGTAAAGCACAAATGGCGTCCTTATTGGTACAACAACGATGTAGCAACATTCTCCGTGGAAGTTTCAAACGATCACACCGTATTCGCATTGATTCGCGGGGTATGTTCGAACAACACGTTCAGTATGCAGCGCACGTCGAACGAGGAAGAGACAGCGAGAGAACGTTCGATCGGGGCCATTATCGTTTCCATTAGAAATTGCTAGAAAAATTCTTAAAAACCTCGGCGCCGTACTCGAAATGAAATTTGCGTAACAATATGGCAACATTCTAGGAATCTCAGATAATTGCTATGTTCGCATTAATTTCCACGATCACGCTGTGTGCGTATACGTTGTTCGGCATACAGTTCACGTCGAAACTGGGAAAGAGAGAGAGAGAAAGAGAACGTTCGATCGGGGCCATTATCGTTTCCATTAGAAATTGTTAGAAAAATTCTTAAAAACCTCGGCGCCGCACTCCAGATGAAATTTGCGTAACAATATGGCAACATTCTAGGAATCTCAGATAATTGCTGTGTTCGCATTAATTTCCACGATCACGCTGTGTGTGTATACGCTGTTCGGCATGCAGTTCACGTCGAAATTGGGCAAGGGAGAAAGAGAAAGAGAACGTTCGATCGGGGCCATTATCGTTTCCATTAGAAATTGCTAGAAAAATTCTTAAAAACCTCGGCGCCGTACTCCAGATGAAATTTGCGTAACAATATGGCAACATTCTAGGAATCTCAGATAATTGCTGTGTTCGCATTAATTTCTATGATCAGGTTGTGTGCGTATACGCTGTTCGGCATGCAGTTCACGTTGAAACGCGGAAAGGGAGAGAGAGAAAGAGAACGTTCGATCGGGGCCATTATAGTTTGCATTAGAAACTGCTAGAAAAATTCTTAAAAACCTCGGCGCTGCACTCCAGATGAAATTTGCGTAACAATATGGCAACATTCTAGGAATCTCAGATAATTGCTGTGTTCGCATTAATTTCTATGATCAGGTTGTGTGCGTATACGCTGTTCGGCATGCAGTTCACGTCGAAACGCGGAAAGGGAGAGAGAGAAAGAGAACGTTCGATCGGGGCCATTATCGTTTCCATTAGAAATTGCTAGAAAAATTCTTAAAAACCTCGGCACGGCCGCTGGGACGCGACCAGCATTCGCGTTTTCCGCGGCAACGTTTGTTTCACTCGAATTTTCGAATCGCATGGAGGAGGACAGGGAAAAGATATTCGACGCCGCCCCGGCAAACATTGTTAACGCAGTCGAAGCGAGCGTCGATCTCGCCCGCTGCCATGCCGCGGCCTCGATATGCATTCTGTATTTAATCTCTTGGTAATTTCCTTAAACAAACACAGAGGGAGAGAGATGGAGAAAGGGAAAGAGGGGGAGAGGGATAGAAAGGGAAAGAGGGAGCGAGAGTGGCGGCGCGGTGGATTCGCGCAAATTATTTTGCACGCACTCTGGCTACGCGATTAAAAATTGCATTTCCCTCGTCGGGTGTAATCCCGGCCTGGCCGACCCCATTATTGTAATGGAAAAATCATTCCCGCGTCCCCCCCGCCGCCCTGTGCACACGTGCGCCGCGGGGGGAATTCTCGCGGCATCCTTTTGTTCGCAAACAATCCGATTTAATGCGATCGTCGCAAGGCGAGCGCGCGCCGAACAAAGTATTAATTATCTCGCCGCTCGCAGAGTTATCGACGACTGTCCGATTGTTGTTAATACGAACGAATTCGACGCGTTTTTTCGAGAAAAACGGGAAAGTTTGTGTTCGATCTGCGAATAACGCGTTGGGTGTTAAAAATGTTCCGAATGTAAATGATACAGGAGCGAGTACAGTAGCGGAAAAAAGTTTAAGACCAAAAGGTTGCAGAAAACAAATAAATTAATTAATAAGAAATAGCACGGTAAATAAAAATCGTATTCTATGCTGATTAATGGATAGTGTTCCATCATAATGACGGTAACAATAAGTGTACGAACAGTATTTGCATATTATAAAACTATGTTTTATACTGTCTTGTCGTTTTAAACTTTTGTCAGGTGTTACTTGTAGGAAGAGGTTTCGGTTATATTAAAGGATTAATTCAAAAGGAGGTAAAGGTAGTTAGAGTGGAATTTTATACCGTTTGGACGAGAGGCGTGCCTTTTCGATGATTTATTCTTGTCTATGATTCCGGTTCATGCGATTATCCCGGTTAAACGAGATTTTAAACATTCCCCCGTTCCTGAAATAGCTGGCGAGGGAGCGTGGCCAAGAGGATTATTTTCACAACGGTTTGTTTTGACCCGCCGGTGTATTTCCACGTTAATTATTCGCGGGCCGTACACGCGCGCGCGCTGTTCTCTCATTTCCCCCACCAATCCCCTCCCGCTTTTCCTCCACGCAAAGTAGGCAAAAAATTATGCAAATTTCAATAGAATAAAGTTACGTTACACTTGGCCAATTTTATATATTAATAATACCGGGCGCCATAATATCGGGGCGGCCGCGCGCGCGATCGATGAAAGATTTATGAGCACGTCCGAAATTGTTACGCCCGAAACTCTTCATCCTTTGATTGCATTATAATGCATCGTTGCTCGCCGGATAATTAAATTACACCACTATTTTGTATAATTTGGATCAATGAGAACCGGGGCCGGGCCGAGATTTCGATGAATCCCATTTCCTGTTCGTCCCCGTTCCCCGTTATTACACACAAACGCGGCCGGCCCCTAATGATTTACCTTCTGTTCGCCACCACGGCTACCTCTCGCGTGATTTTAATCGCAGGGATTCGTTTTTCCAACCCTCGAACGTCGCCCTTATCGCTGACTGGGATCCGGTTTTCTTTTTTTTTTTTTTTTTCTTCGCCATAGAACCCATGCGCGATCCTCGATCGTCCGATCAACAAGCCCCCGCTTTCCCTGATACGTCTTAGTTTTCTTCGGGGCCACGATAAATCATGCTCCCTCCTCTCCGCCGTTTCCTACGTGTTCCCTCGACCCCCCCCCCCACCTTTCTTTTCTTCTTTTTTCCCTCTCTGTCGGGCACTCGCCAACGGGCCGAGGACGTCTTTCGAAACGAAAGGGAAGACACGAGGCATGGGGGATGAAACTTTCTGGCTACCACCGTCGGCGGACGTTAAGAGTTCTCCAAGGAGGCCGCGAAGAAAACGAGGAAAGAAAATCAGGGCGAGTAAGAATGGCCGGCAGGAAGAGAGCCGTTGGTCCGAAGTGGGTGGGACGTACAGTGGTCGGCAAAACTTTCGAACCGACCGATCCGTGACTGTTCCGCGAGAAACTTCCGGTTTCTCTTTGGGCATTTTCAAGGATTTTTAAGAATGCTCACTCAGATTGTACCTTTTGTATCGCAATCTTAGATCGAGGTAAACTTCCGTTGTGTCTTTCGCTCGTTACGTTTAAATCAAATGTTACTTTAACGTTTTTAGTCGAAAGATTAGAAATTAATACTCGAAGTACAAATATTAACCCTTAGATCGTTGGAGACGGAGTATGGTTAATCGATGCTGTGTTAAAAAAATGACGAGTCCACGGATCACAACGTTTCCCTGGTCTGAAACTTGCACGCGTTACTGTACAAAGTGGAAGTTGGAATTGCTCCAGGAGAAACGGGTCGGACGAGGCGCTCGTGGACGTCCAGCGTCCTTTCCATTTATATCAGGACACGCCTCCTCTACAGGATCTCGCGTCTCCTCGCCGAGATATCGAAAATAATAACGGGGCTTCTGGGCGGGAAACTGAATTACGATATAAGCTCGATATCGGCGAGATACGATTCAGTAAGAACGACCGCGCCAGGAGAATCGCGTTCCTCGTTCGCCCTTCCATCCTCCCCCTCCTCCACCAGCCCTTCGTTCTTCTCCTATAACTTCTAAGCGAAACGGATAAACCAATAATACCACCATTTCTACGCCGGTTGCTCGAAAATACAGAGAACCGGCAGACGAATCGCGCGCGGGGGTGGCGAAAGTGGGAGGGGAAGGGGCGGAAGGAACACGGAGGAAAGAGGTCCTGAAAAAAATGAGTTTGTCGTGATTTTCTTTTCGTCGGATGGGTCTCCCGTTACTGTCCTCGGTGATCGGGACCGAGCAATTGAATTTCCATTGCTGGTTCAAACCTCGTGTCTACCCTCGAACGACATTCTCGTCGTCGTCGGTACAGTTTCGTTCAAAAGTATTTTGTTACGAAAGTTTTTACTGGGATGCTTATCAATTTTAAATACACCCTTTGATTTAACATAGTTTGCAACACAAGTAAATTCTAATTTAAATTGTGTAAATGTACTTTCTCGTTCAAAAGAATTTTATTACGAAAGTTTTTACTGGGATGCTTATCAATTTTAAATACACCCTTTAATTTAACATAGTTTGCGATACAAATAAATCCTGTTTTAAATTGTATAACTGTACTTTCTCTTTCAAAAGTATTTTATTACGGAAGTTTTTACTGGGATACTTATCAATTTTAAATACACCCTTTGATTTAACATAGTTTGCAACACAAGTAAATTCTGATTTAAATTGTGTAAATGTACTTTCTCGTTCAAAAGTATTTTATTACGGAAGTTTTTACTGGGATGCTTATCAATTTTAAATACACCCTTTAATTTAACATAGTTTGCGATACAAATAAATCCTGTTTTAAATTGTGTAACTACTGTACTTTCTCTTCCAAAAGTATTTTATTACGAAAGTTTTTAGTGGAATGCTTATCAATTTTAAATACACCGTACGACTGACGAATGACACAGTTTGGAAAGCAAATAAATTCTGTTTTAAATTGTGTAAATGTGCTTTCTCGTTCGAGAGTAACAGATATTTAAAGGAAATTAATTCTCAAACACAGTATTTAACGCAAACATTAGAAACCTCGAGATATACTTCAGAAGAACAGACCGTACCGGAAACAGAGAAATTCCCAGGAAGCGGAACAAAGATTAATCTTTGTTCTAATCCACAGAACCCCGCAAGCAATTCTATCGATCCAACGCAAACATCATCTTCCAAACTTTTCATCACAGCATTTAAAACTTTCTTCATCATTACTTAATAAATAATATTTATGGTAAGGCGTTATACTACATCAACTATGTATTATGCCGATAAACCTCATGTACACTAATGGGACTTATACCCGTTTATAACAATAAATTAAATTAAATTACTCCATCAAATTAAACGAACGTTAAACGCAAGCGAATTCTGGTACCGTTTAATCTCGATGACTTCGCACCAGGTCACTCTCGAAGATGGAAAATCGCTCCCTTCAGCGGAAAGGGTTAAGCAAATCTTGTAAACTCATCGTTACAAAAATACAGTCTGCTGTATTTATTACACAAGTAAAATAAGTCAAAGCCAAATATCCTCAATTAGGATAATCATTAGGACAACGAACTGACTCACTCGCGACTACACAGGTCAATATCACTGTCAAAATAAGTGTCCCCCCCGTCGCAGACGTATAAATAAAAACGACAAGTCTATAACAACAGTCGAGTAAACGTTGTCGAAGAGTCACCTTGAGATTCTGAGTTTTGTCCACAAACCATTCCTTCCAATTTAGGCATCCTTACAATATCAACACAAACGGAAGTGCACGCGAGTCTCGAGCGAAAGTTGGCCTCTCCTTCCTGACGGTACGTGATTTCCGGCCGCCCCGTTTGTTTTCCTTTTCGCCGGTGTCGCGATTAAATTTCTCGTCGGATCGTATAGTCCGACGCCTGCTGGAAAACAGGCCACTCGAAGCGGAACGCCTCCTCTATCGATAATCGAATAATCTGATACGAACACGCGAACGTACGTTCTCCCTCCTATCGCCGCCCGCCCCTCTCTTACCCCCTGGCACCCTTTATACCGCGCGATAATTAAGCCCCGGATCTTGTATGCGTGCGCGTGTGCGTGTACGTGTACGTGTGTGCGCGTGTGTGCAACCTGGGGAATTCCGGGACGCGGGACTGTACTTTGTAATTGCGTTTCCTTGGAGGAAGAGCGACGGTTAAAGGTATTACAAACTCTCGTACGCACGCGGCTAATCTTCTTAAACCGAATCCGGCTTTAGACCGAAATCGATGCCGCCGGGAAACGAGGGAACAAAGAATTTTTCCGGCCGTAATTATTATCTACCCCCTTTCAGCCTGTTAATTGGGGATGACGAGTTAACTGACCGTAGATAAATGCTTGTACGGCAGACAAAACCGGTTAACTCGTTACGACGTTTTTATCTTTCGACGAACACCGGTACGTTTATGTATACGCTTGCAGTTGTTTCTTTCTTTTTGTTTTCAGCTAGGTGTAATTACGGGAAAGAGGTAAAAATTAAATTGGATGATTTCTTAGCGATTTATTAACTCGTCTCGGTTGAAATTGAAAGTAATTCTTTTTAGAATTTAACCGTTTGCACTCGAAAGACGACTGTTTGTCTTCGAACATTTCCAAGTACAAAACATTGAAATTGGAAAAATGAGAATTTACTTATCTTACCATTATTTACCGTTATTAACCCCATAGATGTTTAACTGCAAAATATTTATTAAGTTTCGGTTATATTAATCTTCATTTATTTCAGTTACGTCATATACTAAAATTTTCGTGTATCACTGTTTAACCTTCGGTCTGATTAATCAACAAACTAACTGAAGCCTAAAAGTTTGCGAAACTATCGCTTGGCGACCGACAGTCGCCACTCGAACACAAAGGGTTAAGTGATTGAACTCTAACTACAATTACGGAATACGTTTAAGGACCGATGAATTATTTACTTTTCATTTCCATCATGAACACGTCATAAGAACAGCGCACGTTTAAAAATAAACGAAGTCATTCCGCGTTTACAACTAGCAAGACCAATTAACTCGTTTCTATGAATGCCTAACTGCAACTTGTTTAACGAGTTAAAAAAAAAAAACAAAAAAAAACAGGGAACGAAAAAAATGCCGGAAACTACCCGGCGTATTCAAAGGTTCACCGCACGCGCGGTTGAAAAAGCTGTTGCTGGCGATGAATTGAATTTTATAAAGGGAAGAACGACTTCGACTTTGTTGTTGGACGGATATCCGCGCGATTTACGTTAGTCAGAGGGCGGAACAACGGGGCTTTAACGCGCCTCGTAAAAGTTTCGGCGGGTCTGTAGTTTAGCTAGGCGGAAATCAATTTCCGCGAAAACTCGCGTTGCTCAGCGTTAATTCGCCGCTGTAAAAAGTCAAGGAAAGACTTCCTCGAACCTCGTACGTTCTCCCTGGAAAGGAGAAACAAAGCGGAATCTCGTTTCAAACTGTATAATAATTTGAAACGGTTTATGTGAAACTGCGAAAAAAAGTATGATAGGTGCGGTTTAACGAGAGCGTTTTTAAAAATTATCCAAGTTATATTACTTGCTATATCCAAGACAATATTAGTCCTAATAAACAAATGCATACGAGAAATGTCGAAAATAAATTATGAATATTTTTCAAAATTGCTGTATGCCGAACCGATATTACTATTATTATTATTATTATTATTTCTTTATCAGTGGACAATAAACCTTTGCTAATCAAAATTTGCAATATATACATCCCAGGTTAGAAGGTATTACAGGCTTTATGTCTTTTTTTATTTCCACTATTGAACCCTAAATGGGATTATAAGCAATATGGCCATTATCCAAAAAGACGTATCACACGTATCAGAAATTACTGCGCCCGTAACATAAGTGGCTCCCGTTTCAGACAAAAATTGTCAACCTCCATCGGAAATCCGTTGTTCAAAATGAGCGGGTTCGAAACCGCGGAACTTTCAGGATGACCTAATACATATCCCATTCTACGGCGGAGCCGGAAGCGTCCAGGAGGGGGTGCGCGCCGGGCGTAGAAAGTATGGAGCAGTCGCAGCGAGCAAGCGTGCCGGGAAACTTTTCTATCGGCGCGGTATTAGTGCGCCATAAGATGGAAGATGCCAGTCGATGATCGCGTGTAAGCAAGGAAAATATTCGGCGGAGTTTCCCAGCGACAAACTTTCTTTCGCCTGGTAGGCGGCGACGCCCGGAGCTGGATACACGCTCGACTGCTGGTGTGCGTCCACGCGAGAATAGACGCGACGAGAAGAGTGGCGTAGCACACCAAGAAGAGAAGAAAGAAAGAGAGAGAGAGTCGAAGTCCATTGGACCGAAGGGAAAGTTTACAGGGAAGATGGAACTATTTCTTCGCGGAGAAGGGATGGATGGAGTCGGCATACTTCGAAACGCCATACATAAAATTCCGAAGTTCCGGCACGTAGTTCGGCGCGCGCGCTCGCGCCCAGCGCGGGAGGACGCACTTCCGCAATCGCGCAACTTGTTACACGTCTCGAGCCCTCTTTCCCGCTTTCTTCACCGAGCCGCATACGGAAATGGCGTTTCCGGTCGCGCTCGACGCTCGCTGCTGCTCGCTGAAACGCGCGACTTCTCGGCTTGAGGGGGCTACGAGGGTGAACCGAGCGGGGAGGGGGAGGGATTGTCGTCTTATCGGCGGTTTCACGGCTCATCGATCAGCGTGCGCGCGAGAGGCGTTTTTTCCGCTGCCCGACCGCGGACGTTCGACTTGAGAGAGAAAATTCTGGCAGAAACACAGGCGGCTGCGGCACGAAAAAAAGGAGAGGGAGGAAAAAGGAGAGACACGGCGGGCATTGTTCAGAGGGGTAGACGAGTTCAGATAGGAGGAACGAGCCAGCCGTACACCGGCAGGAAAAATAATAACGGGGGAGGACAAATGGCGAAACGAGAAACACGAGACGAGAGAAGAGGAGAAGCGAGAGGAAGAGGAAGAGAAGGAAAAAGGAGTAGGGGGAGGAGAGACGGAGAGTCTGGTTAGAGAGAGATGTGCTCGCGTGTATAACCGGGGATCGCAGCCGGAAACGGCTTTGTAGCCATGCTGGCGCTGCAACAACAACGCTCAGGAGGTTTCCTCCTTACGAAGTCGAGTCTGTGCCGCGGAGCAAGGAGACGAGCACATGCTCCATCATCGGCCGAATATCATGGTGCCGGGACACGAGACGAGAAGATACGACGACTGCATGCCGAGGACGCTACGCGATGCAGAGGGGCGTTTCGTGAAATTTCGAGAGCGTCGCGCGCGTTACCCTCCGGGGACAGGTAGCGAGGAGGACTTTATCAAAATTGGAACGCGACACCTTTGTTGGAAACTTCCTATCCGTCGGAAGCGAACACGAGATGCGATACGCTCGGGTTTCTCTTTCCGACGTCCGCTCTTTCGCGTCCCTCCTTCCTCTCCCCCTGGATACCTCCTTGGACGTGCCATCTTCTTCTCCTTGCACGACGAGAATTCGTTCGGTTGTTGAGATTTGTCCAGTCTAATTTCCGAATCGGGATATCGCTTTATCACGGCAAATTTAACCGATCTCTTAGAACGAAGCACGATGTATCGTTTCTTACCCCCCGGAAACCATCTTGGACGTGCCATCTTCTTCTCCTCGCACGACGAGAATTCGTTCGGTTGTTGAGATTTGTCCAGTCTAATTTCCGAATCGAGATATCGCTTTATCACGGCGAATTTAACCGATCTCTTGGAGCTAGGCATGGTGTATCGTTTCTTAGCCCCTGGGATACCATTTTGGACGCGCTATTTTCCTTTTCTTGCGCGACGAAAGAGTTCGTTCGGCAGTTGAGATTTGTCCTGCCTAATTTTCGAATCGGGATATCGCTTTATCACGGCGAATTTAACCGATCTCTTGAAGCTAGACACGGTGTATCTACCGAGGGAAAGCGCAACCAGCCAACCGGGCGCCACGGTCGTGCGCGGTAATTAGATGAACCGATGCGAAACTCTCCGGAGCTATCTGTAATTTTCATCCAGCGCCACTAATCAGATTAGCAAATTATTCAAGACTAAATCGATTAACTCTGCGGAAGCGCAAGATGGAGGTAAATCTGGCGATAGAGCCGCCCGCTCTTATGACTCCGACACCGCGCCCCCACCCTCGCGCTTGGACCCTCTAATCTGCGCCATTTATCTCGAGCAATAACGAGTCCACTAATTGCACCGGCACCCGGCTGGCTAATCGCCAAAAAATGCTCAACTCTTTCACCTCCCTGAATCCTGCGAACGTCTCGAATATGGTTGGGCAGAGATTGGTTCGATTTACCGCGCTGTTAGACGAAATTGCGAGCGTTTAGTCGCGAAAATAGCGTCGCCAATTACTAGAGAACGCGTTCGATATCTTAGATAGTTAGAAGCTGAAACTGAAACAACGAAACAGATGTTGTATGCCTGGCTGTCATACTCGCACCTACTCGAACAAGTCATACCTTTCCAAATATTTTTCGCTTACTAATAATTCATCTATGTTCTTTGAACCCTAAGTCACTTGTACTCCTTGAGCGCCAAATTTTCCTCACCTTATCTCATCCCTAGTACCCCGTTTCACCAATCCTTAAAAGGACTAGAACAAAATCCAAATAGCAGACTTATCCTATAACAGCTGTATTGCATAGATTAACTTTCCCGTACAAAACTTTTCTCTTAAAAAACCCCCGTGTGTTGCATTCATTCGAAAGACTGCAGCAACCCAAAGAAAAGAATCTATTCCACGGACCACAATAAGTACCTCCTGTATTCGATCGAATAAAAATCAGATCTCGGTCCGATGTCCCGCAAAAATATACGTTACATCGCGAGAAAGACAGCACCATGGTATTTTGTCCCGAAATATTCACCGAGGGAAACCTATCGCGCGCGTAACGGCGCCCGATGCTCGAAGGGTTACCGATTTCCTTACAACACCTGCTCTACATATTTCCCGTATTCGTCCTCGGCTCGACCCAACGGAGGATTCCGGCGCAGCCACCAGGAATAGCCTCCGGAGACGGCAACTTTCTACGCGCGTTTCCGCGCGCCGTCTGACGAGAAATCGATACCCGGCGCGGCCCACGCGGGCGGAAGCGGGCACGGCGCGGCGGTACGTCGGCTCGATAAATCGAATCACCGGTACGCGTACGGATTTCAGTTGACGCCCAATTGCCCGTCTAATTATTAATCGCGGCGGTGCAATTATGTAGAGTGTACGCGCGTGATCCGCGACCGGCAGACAGACCCGGATATCGCGTACGTGGGAACTCTGTTTTGGCCCCACGGCACGTTGTTTCGCGAAGTTAGCTCCGTGTCACCGCCCTCCACCGCCACCCCCTCGAATCGCGTTCCCTTTGTCCACCTCACGGGCCCTCTCTTTCCGTCGTTGCCGCCAGAGCAAACGTGCGCGCCGCGGGTTCGCAAACCGCGCGCAGATATATTTAAGTGGACGCGCGCGCGCGCGCGAACACACGGGGGCCCTGTTTGCGCGCGAATACCACGAATGACCGCGTCGCGAATAATGCCCTGTCCTACCCTCGGGAGACATTGTTTACGTTGAATGGCCGATCGAGCGCGCGGTTCGGACGGACCTCCGAAAAGATTTCCGTTTGCTCGGTAACGGGGCTCTGTTCGTGGCCATCGAACGGCAAACTGGTGGCAAAAGGAGAGGCGGGACCAGGAAATCGCAACGGATAGCGTAAACGAAGGGGGGAGATGATAGTGGGCTCAAATGCAGTGCTGCATTTCGAAATGCTCTGCGGAAGGCGGGGGGTTTGAGTTAGGTTCGGGTTAGATGGAACCTTGAAAACGGTAGGATGAACAAGGTAAAGCGGGAAATGAAAAATGCTCTAACGTATAAGCAAAAATTAATCTCTTAGAAGAAATGTATAAAGAGGATTTCTGAAGAGGTTCTAGAAACGCTGTGTATAAGAATTAGAGGATCCGAACGAACTGTATCTTTTAGTCTCTTCTATTCATTAGAGCTTTGCCATTCGCTGCGTAAAGATCTAATACCTTCCTTTAGCAATAAGCTAGGTTAATCTGGTAAAGAAAGTTATCCTTACTTCATCCTTTTTACTCATAATCTACAATAGATAAAGAAGCAAATACTACTTTTCCCGTTTCTCTTTCTCGTACGTCTACGAAACAGTCTCGTAAAGGCAATAGTTCAAATTAGATTAGGATCAGATTTGGCTAAGGTCACGCGTAAGCTCAAAAATGGCCAGGATCTTTTCGTAGGCTGTTTTCAGCAGCTTCTCGTAGGTTTTCGCAAATTTTTTGAAACATGCTGCGCAGGATTGGGCTCGGGTTGGGTTATGAAAAATACAGAAGGAACAGAACGAACGAGAAACGAAGGGAAAAGCAGGGTAGGTTCTTTGTAGCAGGCTTTCGCAAAATTTATGAAGCAGTTGCGCACAAGGCTCAGCGTCGAACTGTATAGCAGGCTGAAACCTCGGAATCGGTGCGAGGAACGAAGCACAAAGGAGGGAGCAGCGTGTGGGCTCCTTTTTGTAGTCTTTTGCGAACTTTTACAAGGCACAATCGCGCCGGCAAACAAAGAGTCGGGCGCAGAGGCGAGAACGAATCGGTTCTTGTCGTTACTCGGGGTTCGAACGGTCCGTCGCTTCGACGACTAGGCGAGAGTCATTCGAAACCTTAATAGCGCGCGGCAGATCGTGTTTCCTCGCTCTAGACGAACCATCCGGCTAGAACTATCTTTGACCAGAGCCTCGACGAGTGCTCGAGCACTCCGCGCCTCTTCTACCCGCAGCGTGTGCACCGTTTTTACCGTGAAGAAAGTGAACCTTCTAAAACGCGGGCGTTTGAGCTGATAAAAGCGACGGAAAGGCGAGTACGGCGGTTTCAAATATTCTACAGCTTCGCGCGTTATTGTAGTTTATCTAATTTTACATTGCAATTCGGTAGTCGGCACTTGAAAGCACTTTAAGCTTCGATCTTATCAACGAGTCGACAAACAGAGAATGATACTTTGAAAATTGTTCTTTGTTCTGTGTTCTACAATCGATTTTTCAATTTTTAACCTAACTCCTTCAAGAAACCATAAGTAGATATTAGAAACTCCGCAACGTGCCCTGCAGAAGGGCGGAGAATATACTCTCCGGCTCCTAGGCGACGTTAATAAGGGATCGAGAGGGTGTCGATTATTAAACAAGAGGATTTCGGCGGAGAGCGTCGGTCTAAGAGCTTTAGCCTGCACTGCAACCGCTTTCACGGACGCTTGTTTGAGCTCTCGGTGGAACGTGGTTGCATAATTTCGTGAATTTGCCATGGTAAAGGACAATCCACCCCAGTGTGAACAACAAATTCCTACTGTGATATCAGAATGGTTAGTGTAAACCCAGTGAGAGAGAAATGCATTCCATTATTATGCAGTAATTATATTTCGGGAAAATGAAGATTTCAATGGAAGAAGGCGATCGATCAATTTCTTCAAGTTACCTTTACATATTGGCGACTAGTCGTCATCAGCAACTCGAACGCTGGTTAGTACCGATTATTCGCAGAAGAAAAACCAGCAGCCAGTATATCATACTCCGCATATTCTTGTTCACCCGCTGGTAGTCGCCAATAAGTAAAGGATTCAAGAGTACAAGGCAGGGCTCATCTTTGACGCGAGAACTTTCGAGCAACTTCGGAGGTTATGCAAACCAGACGCGGAGAAATAAGGAAAAACGGCGAGGGTAGAAAGGAGGGCGGGCAGGAAGGAAGGTATCCCGGGTGGCGGAGCGCGGAAGCTTGCAATTGGAAATGCAATTTTGATGGAGTACATATACGCGAAAGGCCGGCCGTACGGCGAAGTAGCTAAGGAGAGACATCGGCACCGCAGGTCTACGCGTCGACGGGTAGCGTCGGAAGGGGCAACAGCTTCTCGCCGCGTTCCACGAACGGCGGCCCTTACTTTAGCGGCTGGTGGAAACAGGTACGGGAGGGAGGGGTTGTAGAGATAGGTGAAGGAAAGCGAGGTCGCCAGGAGGCCATTAGGTAAAGTAGGTTTTGACTTATGCCGTCGCGCTAGACGGCCGATATATCTCTATAAACTGCTGCATAAAATATAAGAGCTTGCTCCACACCGTCTGTACAGCCGCGCTACCTGTAACCGTCGACTTATGGGAGCCAGCTCCATCGGAAGAAGGTGTGTTCACGTCCTCCCCCTCGCGTCCCTTCCTTAACATGGAACGAAGAGACCCTCTCACTGTTTCGATGGCACACCTTCGCAGCTAACCGATTACCCTCGAGGGTCTCTCGACCCGCTCTGCCCCTCGCCCCGCTCGAGTAGGCGGCCGAGGAGGACCCAACGACGCGGCTTACGCGTGGATTTGTTCCTCCGGCCTCTCTATTATTTACGAGCCAGCTGCCCTCGAGCTCCTCTCTCCATTCCGCCCTCCTCCCGGAATACCAATGCCGACCCACCTCTTTCCAACTCCGTGTGGCCACTCTCCTCTCTCCAGGAGTATCGCCAATTTTTTCCACCCCCCTCCCCTCCCCGCGCTCGCCCGGCAAAGTGGACGACGGGTTCTGCCGTTGAACGATTTCAACGATATATCGAGGAGATGGAAGTTGCGGTGGGCGAGCCAGGGTGCCGGGAGTTGGCTGACCGACCCCTAGGGTTGTAGTACGTACGCGCGAATATCGGGTCGGTTCCAGGCGGCCATTGACTTCGAATTATTCTCAGTTCCGCGTCGCCATCGCCCGCCCACTATTCTGCTCAGGGGCCAGTAGGTGGGTTCTCGTTATTAATGAATCCTGCTTTCCGGTGGAACGGTATGGAGAGTTTGTACCGATGTGTAATCCTTCTGGTAACGGTACAAAGAGTAAGGGCGAGCTGTGGGTGGGCGCGGGAAGGGAAGAGAGGGAGGGCGCACTTTATCACCGATTCCGCAGTGTCTGTATTATATCGCGCGGGCGAATTTAATTGCGACGGATATTATTACCGGCGCACAAAGGAGGACGGAGCCTCTCCTCCCCTCCCCCTTGAGCCCTGGCGTCGAGATTCGCGTAGATCTTACGTTATAAATCATCGAGAGCCGTGCCTCTACCACCAACGTCGCGCACCATCGAGATCGCAATTCCCCTCTCGACTCGATTGTTTTTGATTTTCCTCTTCACGGTAGTTTCATTTAATCGTCGCTTCTCGGCCGGAGACAGCTCGATTGCGTTATCGATCTCGGTCGCGGCCGACCGGGCGCCCCGCCCCCCGTTCCCGCCCCATTAAAACTCTCTACTAATTTTAATTACGTTCCACGTAATTGCGGCCCGTAAAGAGCGAAAACGCAGGAAGCGGGAGCGTGGCGCGCGGGCGTCCCCGTGCCGTCGTTACAATATCCTTACGGATGCGGCGCCGTTTCCCGGTTCCGCGGGAAATCAAACGCGATTCCTACGCGAGGATGTTCGCCGCTGCTCCGCCAATTAACTGTTAATCTAGCGTGAGCGCGACGACGAGGAGCAACTGGGAAACGGTCGACTTCCACCCGTTCGCGCGGCAGATCTTTGTCGTTTCCACGACGATGGCGACGTCTCTCCCAACTTCTTGCCGAGTCAACCGGAATTGTTGCTAATTAATCCTGGATGTAGACGTAGATAGATGTAACAGGGGTTAGATCAAAAAGTTAGGGGCGTAACAAAATATGGTACATCGTGATCTTCGATGGTGAACGTTGACTCTGTGATAGCATATTTTTTTTTAGAATTAACGCGTCGTAATTTTTAAGAAATTAATTGCTTTATTTCCAAAGGGAGAAAAAGTGCATAATTAACATCGCTTTATTGGATTTTATGAAAATTTTCAGTAATAATAAGTATACGAACAGACATGTCCATACGAAAGGATACTGAAGTGAACATTTAGAATACTTGTTACTCATAACCTTGTTGTACATTTAAAAAGGGTCTAGTGTCCGTTTAAAAAAAAAAAAAAAATAATAATAATAATAATATTTATAATGTCGCGAATATGGCTACATTCGTTCGCTAAGGGTTAAAGAAATTATCTTGGATCTACGAAGTTGAAGTGTGTCATTGAACACACCCAACGTGAGACATCCGAAATAGAATTACAACAGACCTGTTAAAGGAAATGAAACAAGCTGTAGCTGGAGGTAGTTGCGTACCTCTTGAAAGGTTAAATTTTTGTTTAACGCATCATGGCCGCGGTGTAACCTGCAGGACAGTTTGCGCGCGTTCGATTGACGTGTACCACGGGTGTCGCGGGTAGAACGATGGCGCAGGCTGTCCCAGCGGAGCGGGCTTAGCGCGCAAACACGCTCTATCCAACGTCGAAGGTACGCCATGTAGCTTGTTCCGGCTCATTAGCGCGTACGCATACACGCGTAAAGGATTTACACACGACGGGACGCGTCGCGACGCAGTGCGTCGTCTAGCTGCGAGCTTGAATGGGACTGAAACCAGGCGCTCCATCTCCATTTCGGATGGACGCCAACAGAGCATCGTTTCCGACACCGTCGACATCTTGCCGGGTTGCCTACCTCCAGGCGTATATCATCGCGCGGTACTCGACGAATATTTTAATAACAGACGCGGCTGTTCCATCGGGGACAATGCAGTCGTAAAGCAGGCATAAAGGAGCAGCGGGTGGAATACGGTAGCTTCGGTAATTCCACAAAACGAATGTTAATTTGGACTGGTAAATTATCGCCCCTGACACGTTTGAGACGATATGATCCATTCGTGGATCACGTTGCTTATTCTTCCGCGTTATCTGTCTTGAATGAACGTATCAATTTTGTAACCGAATGGTCGTCGTTGAATTTCGCGGGAAACAGTCTTGGTTCTTTGGCAGAAATATCTGGAAAAATTGGTAACCACGGTTCGCGACATACCGCGAATCCATAGAACATAGCGATGGGCATCGAATTGGTCGAGTCGGTCACCAAAGATCATTGATACTAGGTTTACGGGAATTGAGGGGTTTTAAACTTTATGAGTAAAATTTGCAGAAACAATTATTATTCCTAGTGTAGGGGTTACGTCGGGTAAAAACTGAATAATACTTTCGTAACATAAACACTTTATTCCGAACTCCGCGACCGTAACCCTACGTACTCTATCAAGACTGCCGATACAATTCACAAAAAGCCCTCGACCTCTCGCGAGGCTCTCTATTTATCCTAATTTTGGCTGATAGGCGGCTCCTGCCCCAACCAATGAGGATCCTTCAAAATGACCCGCCTTCAACATCCCAACGGCATCGAGGAAACGGAATACCGCGCAATTACCGATTCCTTATCCTCGATACCGTCTGATGTTTTCCGGCACCGCGCTTTCTTTTCGGCACCGCGCTTTCTTTGCGGTGCCGCACTGCCTTTTCGGCATCGCACTGTCTCTGCGATGCCGCACCGCCTTTTCGGCATCGCACTATCGTAGCGGTGCCGCCCTGTTCTTTCGGCACCACACGGTCTTTGTGGTGCCGCATCAAAGGACGCCTACAATTCGGCCATCCTGACGGTTAATCGCCCCGATTAACCTACACTACACGCTAAGATTACATAAACTATGCGATTAATAAATGACAAAAATATACTAAAACTACATAACACATAAAACGAAATAACTTAACTTAACTAATCTTACAAATTAAAACGGTAACACACATCTATATTTAGTCCGGTTTCCCATCAGCCGCTTCCCATTTTCCTTGATAAGGAGCTTGGGTTAGCTGAAACCCGTCAATGTCTTTCACGACGTAACTATCATTTCTACAGACTTTTGCCACCGCATAAGGGCCTTTGAATTCAGATATCCACTTACCACATACCTCAGGAGAATCAAAATTTCGGACCATAACTTTATCCCTCTCATTATTTAACGTCGCGATCTTCGGTATAATACTACTGCGGTCCACACGTTCTGCTTGGCCGTTCACTTGAGGCGAAGCAGCCGCGATCCTAACAGACTGTATACTTCGTTCGGATATAAATGTTTCGCATTCACCCATCCGTTCCTTATCCTCGATAAGGAGTTCCGGATCTGTACATAAAGTGTCGGTCATCGCGCACGTATCCGACTGTTCGGTTTCAACATTCATCATTCCTAATACCTCCCGACAACATAAAGTTAAATTGGCGACTCGCATGAAATCTTGCCCTAAAACTAATGGTCTACGCATGGTTTGTTTAGGCACCACGTACAATTTGACACCGTAAACGCTCCCATCTAGCCTAATTCGCGCGTCTACCGTACCTACCACCTCGAGTGCGCTTTCATTTATGCCAAAAAATTTATTCTCCTCGACTTCCCTTACGACCGGAATCTGCTTAATGTCTGTCGGCAAATACGTCTCTTTAACAAAGCTCACCGGACTACCGGTATCTAATAGCGCATCGAGCAACACTACGTCACTGTCGTCACGATCCGCTGCCTGCAACTCTACCTTACGCAAAAACCCATGGTCCTCCTCTCGTTGATCCGTAACGTAATTGACGTCCTGTGCTGGAACCGGCGTCGTTGTCCGTTGTGGGCAGCTCAGTGCTCGGTGTCCTTGTTCCCCGCACACATAGCAGCTGCCTCTCTCCCGTTTGGGTTTTCCGCAATGCTTTGCGAAGTGGCCGTCCTCGTTGCAGTTATAGCACCTTAGCCCACCTTCCTGCGTTCTTCTTGGCGGTGCGGTGCTGTTACCCCTAGCTGCCGTCCGCTTCTGAACCGGTGACGCTGTCCGCTTCTGAATCGGCGATGCTGTCCGCCTCTGTGTTTGATCCTTCGGCAGACCAATCTTTCCAAATGCTAGCAGCATCGTGTCGGTAGACTCGAAACAGTGCATCCGAGCCTGGGTCCTGAGGTTGGTGTTTGGTATGCCGTCTATTACATACTCAATCACCTCGTGTTCTGGAAGAGGTACGCGGCTGGCCAAAATAACCTTGTCGTGAAGATAGTCCGCAAATTCTTCCCCGACTTGCCAGGTGCGTTTCTCGCACTCCCGCCGTAGTTTCAGACTGCTCTCCCGATGTCCGAACATCTTTCCCAGCCTTTGTAGCAACTCTTCGAAGTCCATGTCTATACAATCCTCCTGTGCGTGATACCAGCGCAACGCCTTGCCCTTCAGCTTACTGCACAGGAACGCTTTCGTGGTATACGCATCTAGCACATAAACCCGAACGAACTTCCTTACTTGTTGCACCCAAATGTTGCAATTTGTGGTGCCATCGTAATCCCCGATCATCTCCTTCGCATCCTTCCAGGTAGCGACTGTGGACGATGTTGAAAACGGGCTTCCTCCGTCGCGATGATTACTCATCCGCATCAGTTCCATTTCTCGCCGAAGGAGTTGTACTTCCCTCTCGGCGACTTCCTTCTCTCGTCGCAACAACGCCACTTCATCAACGCTGGACATCGTCGGAAAAGTTGGTAGTTGCCCCGTCTGCCTCTCTTCAATGGGGACCGGCGCAATCTCCTCCGTCGGCCTGCTTTCTGTCTGTCCCACGACGGTTTCGGCCAACAGGTCGTCTTCGGTCACGCCTGCTTGCAGCAACCGACTAAGCAGCTCGGTTTTTAGGCCAGTCGTCGAGAGATTCAAATCGCGTAATTTATCTTTCAACATCGACACCGTAATTTGCGGATTCATTCTAATGTTTCTTACTTACTTAACTTAATTAACTATACTTGTTCACTAAAGTTTCATAAAATCTCATAAACTACCATAAAGTTTCATAAAATAGCATAAAGTTTCATAAAATAACATAAAGTTTCATAAAATAACATAAAGTTTCATAAAATAGCATAAAGTTTCATAAAATAACATAAAGTTTCATAAAATAGCATAAAGTTTCATAAAATAGCATAAAGTTTCATAAAATAACATAAAGTTTCATAAAATAACATAAAGTTTCATAAAATAACATAAAGTTCCATAAAATATCATAAAGTTTTCATAAAATGTCATAAACTATCATAAAATACCATAAAAATTAACACTAATCACAGGCTGAATCCCACTTCTGACTTTTGTAGGGGTTACGTCGGGTAAAAACTGAATAATACTTTCGTAACATAAACACTTTATTCCGAACTCCGCGACCGTAACCCTACGTACTCTATCAAGACTGCCGATACAATTCACAAAAAGCTCTCGACCTCTCGCGAGGCTCTCTATTTATCCTAATTTTGGCTGATAGGCGGCTCCTGCCCCAACCAATGAGGATCCTTCAAAATGACCCGCCTTCAACATCCCAACGGCATCGAGGAAACGGAATACCGCGCAATTACCGATTCCTTATCCTCGATACCGTCTGATGTTTTCCGGCGCCGCGCTTTCCTTTCGGCACCGCGCTTTCTTTGCGGTGCCGCACTGCCTTTTCGGCATCGCACTGTCTCTGCGATGCCGCACCGCCTTTTCGGCATCGCACTATCGTAGCGGTGCCGCACTGTTCTTTCGGCACCACACGGTCTTTGTGGTGCCGCATCAAAGGATGCCTACACTAGCAATTATTACTACCTTTTATTAATGGAACCATATAAATATACCCAAATTTATTTCCCTTTCAGTTCTGCAATTTTAACCTTTTACGCTTGAAAGGTCAGTCACCAAATGATAGTTCCGTAAATTTTCAGATTTTAATTAATTTGTTTATTAGTCAGACTCAGAGGTTAAATAGTCATACATATAAATTTTAATATATCACTTAAGTAAACTAGATGACGTTTAATATAGGCGAATTTTTTGAAGTTACTATCATTAAACGACTAGCAATCACCTCTCGAGTGCAAAGGGTTAAATTCTGTTTGACGTGTACCTTATTCCTCAGTATATGTATATCGGAAATAGATATACAAGAAATTTCCGTAAATCTAGCGTTAAGAACGGCTGAAAGTTAGGCGGTTGCGGTGCACGTCGCCGAGTCGCGGTGAAGAGCCCTCGTAGGCTCGCAGCCGTTTATTAAATCGGCGTGTTAATATTTTGGGAACAACGGGAACGGCATGAAAACGCAAATTCAGCGGTGTACGCGGTAACGACGTTTCCATTATGATTTACCACAATCGAGTGTAACTGTTTAGCGGCAGCCGGCTACACGGTTATACGTACGGCACGGAATAGTTCAATTAGCGTTCAAATATTTACCCCAATTGTGGCCGGTATCGCGACGTTACGGTTGCAACGACGTGGCCCGGCTTCGAGCGGCGACAGCGCAACACCGTTATAAAGCAGACTACAATCATTTGGACCGATTACAGAAATTTGGCCCGGATACGACCGATCAAATTCGCAGACGTCTCGTATTATGCGATCGATGGTAACCTCGCTTAATAGTTCAACGCACCGTGGCCCGTGTTGCCCATCGGGAAGCTCGAGCTGCTCCTCCTGGTCGCTGTTTCGCCGAACAAACACCGGGAACACGACGATAAATTAATTCGTCCGCAAGGACGCGCGTCGGGATATCGTTTCGAGACTCGATTTGAAAACGGGACCGATGATTCCAGCGTTCCCCGCTCCCTATTTTTAACCCTTTCGCTTCGAGCGCCAAGGATATATCCCGCATCCACGCGGTGACCTAGGAGTACGAGCGCCTGATATATCCGGCGTCCACGCGGCGACCTGTGAGTACGAGCGTCGGATATATCCGGCATCTTGTAAATATACAAATACCTAAAAATATTTAAACCCCACAAACACCAGTGACTGTCGATAAGTGTATAAATAACACTGATACAAAAATGGAAGTAATTGTGACAAAGCAATTAGAATCATAAACACAGAATAAATAAAAACAGAAAAAAAAACTTCGGCGGACTGGACTGCCGAAGCGAAAGGGTTACGGCAGTCTGCTCCCCTGCTTGTGCGTCGATGTTTAGTTATTTGAGAAGTTATTTACGTATTTACAAATTTTCCTATTATTTTAAACAAAAATACAATTTACTATGGTCGTCGCGTAACGAAAGGGTTAAACGACTGCCGTCGTCCCCTTGATCCACGGTCACGCTGGTTATTCCATGGATGGTACGCGGACGAGAGCGTTCCCTCGCGTGTTCTTGGCGAGCGCGAAGGCGAGATCAAAGCGCAGCGACACAGAGGCGGCAGGAGCGAGAAGTCGAGAGAGGGAGAGTACCGGTGTATAACGCGGGTATATACTTTTTCATTTGAATGCAGTTCCCGTATAAAGCACTTTTCGGCAGCTTCTATTGGCCCTCTCCGGTGTGTTCCGCACGACTCTTAGAACTCCGCTCCGCTCTTCTTATATACTCTCCACCAGCCCTTTCCCCTCCCTCCCCCGCCCTTAACCCTCTCGTCGTCCCTTCGCTCTTCAGCCAGGCTCATTCATTACCGCTCCTCTTATTTTCGACAGCGGAACCCACTACCATCCGCGTCCATCCGTCCGTCCCGTCTGGCTATCCCTTCCTTTCTCTCTGGATAACCAGAAGGTTTCCTCTTCAAATGCTGCTCACTTTTCACTCGACACACAAACCCCTTCTCCTTCGCTCTTTCAACTGTTCTCCCTCCGTCGTTCTTGCCGTTGCACCCGCTTCTTCTCCTGCTCTTACTTTCTCCTTCTTCGCGGAATCTGCTGCTGGTTCCTTCCAGATCTTCCTACGCTGTTGATCTTCTTCTTCTCCTTTTTCTTCGTCTTCCATCTTTGGGTTTGCTGGTTCCGCTTCCCTCGTCTGCGTCTTCAGTCCACACGGCTCGGTTCCTCCGTGCTGGGATCCCTTTTCCCTTCCTCCGTCCACCGATCTCCATTAGTATAATTGCCAGAGAACTACCCGCATCTTCCGGATGCGGGCTACGCGAACGGTTCCCGAGGATGCTTCCACTTCGGTTGCTTCCAACTAGAGCTACTTATTTAGATGCCTAGATCTCCAGCGATCTTGTATTTATTGGCAGCCGTATTCTTTTCCTTCCGTCCCACATCCACCTCTTTTCTTCACTGCCTCCGTCCCGGTTCTTTCACGACGGTTGCTCCTGCGCGACTTTTCTTCCTACCGTTGCCCCTTTATCTGGCGAACCCACCCCATCCCCCGGCCGTCGCCGTTTCCTTGTCCAAGGACGCGATTTAAGGCGCCGACGTGTTTCGATTTTACGGTAGGGCTGCTAAAAGGTTTACGCTCGCGGCGTGCGCGCATCGACTAATTCGATGGGAATTACTATAGCGGGCAGAACCGTGGATTTGTAGAAATGGGGCTGGCGAACGAATTTTTGTCGATAGCTTCCAACACCAAGCATAGCGTCATTTTACGCTTGTCATGTTAATCACCTTCAGAATTTCTGATTACTTCTGTTAAATACTTAGCTGTCGTTTTTATTAACCGCAAAAGATGCATCTGATCGGTAAAGAGGGAGTTAATCTTAATCACCAGCTTTAAACTATAATAGTAAGATGTCCTCATTTAAAAGCTGTAAAACGTCCCCTCAGATTTGCTAAACAATACGATCCGCCAGTCGTTGCAAGTACGAAAAGAAACCGAAACACGCGGTCCATTCTGAAACGTCGTGTACCTCTTTTCGACTCAACCGACCGCTGAATTCTAAAACACAAGACCGACGAAAATCCCAACAGGTTTTTGGTAGGGTAGCCGTGTAGAATTTCGCGGCAAACGATGCCCGCGTAGGATAAGCGCGCGTGTCCGATGCCTCTGGAAGGAACGCCACTTGGGCGGGGAAAGAAAAGCGAGGACGGATGAAAGGGCGAGCACAAAGCGGACGGGAGGAGACGGCGAGGCGAGGCACGGCGAGGGTTTTCGGGCGGCGGAGAAGCACGAGTTCCGGTCGGCCGGAACTACAGCCAGTACAGACAGAACTTTCACAATATTCCGTCGGCCTGTTAGCCCTCCTGTATTCGATAAAAGTTGCAGGAATTTATCGCGCGGCCATTTCCAACGTGGTATTGTAGGAAGCCACGGCTCCGGCCATTGTGCAACCACCGTGTAGCATTCAGTACCGGTGGACTGCGACCCCGCCCCACCCCAACCCCCTGGACGCTGAATGCCCATTCAACTCCGGTCCGTCTGTGTTTTCCTCTGCAGGGCTACCCCGTATCTATCGCTCGCGTGTCCGTCTATGTTTCCTTCCATGTTTCCTAAAACCCAGAGGAGGGCACACAGAGAGCACCGTTTCACCCTTTACCACCGCTCGCGAGAATCGGCTACTTCCGCTGCGACTCGATCGACATTCATCCCTCTCTTTACCGTCTTCCTTTCTTTTTTTCCCTTCAGAGAAAACCGAGCAGAAACTTCCTCCTCCTCCCTCCGCTGGCCGAAGGAACGAGAAACGCGAGAGAAGCGGAGGATGAGAGGGAGAAGGGCTGAAAGACGCTGTGCGAAAAGGAAGAAAGCAAGGGCGAGGGGAAGAAGAGCCAATTAGAGGTCATAGACTTCTCCAATTAACGTCGCGAGAAGCGGCCGTCCGAACTCTGGATCCCCCTCTATGTCTCTCTCTTACCGAGCTCCCCTCCCCTCCTTCTGGATTATAATTAGCCAATTTATAGTGGCTGAGATTTTACGCGGATCTCGTGGGCCCCCGGGACGGGGCAGGGGCGGCGGAAGGAGGACACGGAGACACTGGGTAACCGTGGTCGTGATTTAGATTAAGTGTCGAGTTAGGAAAACCCTCGAATAGCGGACCTGGGACTCGCGCGTGTTCGTGTCCATGTGAGGGCGAGGGTGGAGGAGGAAGAGGGAGGGACGGACAAAGAGGAGAACGAGAGCGTGCACGCTTCGAATGGGGGAGCGTCTGCGGACTCTGTCTTTGTTTCCGGTTTTCCGCTTCGTGCCTTTGCATGAGATCCAATGACTGCTGCTCGCGTAAGGGATTGTCCTTTAAAGGGGTAGTTTCCGGTCGACAGAATTATTTGTCGTTTCTAATCGATCGATCGATCGCCTTTTGCTGCTACTCCAGAGGTATAATCGGTAAACAAAAATACGACCGCGCTTTAAATGAAATTTTCAAGCACTCGAAAGATTGCTTTATGATTATCCTTGTTTTCGTTGGATATTGTTTCTTTGAAAATCGATAGTTCTATGGGAGTATAATGCTGAGAAAACAAACTCTGTTCGCCGCAAGATACTGGAAGCTTCTGTCGACCTGTCACTTGCTTGGGAAACAGTTTAATTGGCACAATTCGAACAGTTTAATCGGTAATTCCCACATCCATCGATTTTGCGTTAAGCAGGGGAATTTCATATCGGGTGGCTAGCAAACATATCTATCACCCTTTTAAATTCATCGCAAATCTTTAACGCAGTATTCCACCTCGAACCTTTTTCATTTTTAAGATATTATTTATCAGATTTACCATTTATAATATTTTCAAACCACACTGTAATAATTTCCTTGTAATTCTCTAATGAGTTAATCCCGTAAGGATGAATAAATAAACAAATTATGGAGTTTAATAAATTTTCATTAATAACAACTTTAGCGATCAATTATTTACCTTCACCCAGATCTTTCAATCCTTTTTTCCCCCATTATTCGAACCGCGTTTGCTATTTCGTCCACCGACTGTACTCTTCGTAGATTTCGTCAGCTCTCAGTTTTCATAAAGCTCGGCAATCTTCGCGCGGCTGCGGTTACGGGCGCACGAACGAGATCGGGAAGATGGGATTTCTTCGATTCGATCGCGAGAGGGAAACCTCGTTCGCGGAACCGCGCGACAGTCACGGGTCGACGGTTAACGAGACCGCGTGGAAGTTATTTTTTGTGTCGAAAATAGGGAAGAGAGGTAAGAGGGTGAGCGGGGGTTGGAAGTTTCCAGGACGAGACGCAAGAGGCACTTCGGCTTACTACTTCCTTCGGTTATTCGAAACTAATCTCTCTCTTCTCCCTCTCTCTTCCCGTCGCCCCGTCTTAACCCTACTTTCCATCTTTTCGATTTTGTCGAGGCCCTTCAGCCGTCCGACGCGCTGCAGAGTTTTTCCGGGTCAAGCGCATTTGCTCGGGCCGCATTACATTTCCAAGTGGCAATATCTTTGTATCGATCTCGCAGTCGTACCCACGGCTCCTTTGCATACGGGGTACAGTGCACTCTGCACGCGTTGGCCGAAAAATGTTTTGTTAGACGAGGGAAACCGGAAGCGGCAAATCGGGAAAGAGGCGGCGCAGCGGTGGACAAAAGTTTCAAAATCGGAGAAAATGAAATTGAGATTAATTTAAGTGAACGGTGTAACGAGCAGAGTTCGCGTTTCGGCTAATTTCAAGTTCTCTAAGTGCGATAATTTATGAGCTCGGCGTATAGTGAATGAATTTCCCTGGGGATTTGCGAGCCCCGGTTAAACAGATTTAATAACATCTTTCTTGCAGACGCTGGACGAACGGTATCCTTCTAATATAATCAATGACCGTGCACCATTTTTTCCGATAAATCCAGCGAGACTGCAGGCTACACGCGAAAGAACGCAGAACCACAAAATTGGATCTCGACGAGGTTTAGAATAAAAAAGTAATACCGATCCGACGACCGGGCCACACAGACTTCAATACATCAGAAGGGTCAAATTTATATCCCTAGCCGTGGATCAGGGAGAACTCCATTCCCAGAGAGGTCAAGATTCGGCTCGATTCAATCACGAGAAAGGCATAAAAAAAAAATAGAGATCGGATCGACGTCTAAATAGTTCGATAAAGGGGATGGAGATTTTGCTGGAAGGGAAACGCGAGGCGAGGAGAGGAGGGAAGGCTGTTCGCCTGGACGGTTGCAAACGATCATGCAAATAGAAAGCGGGGCGTATTCAGCGGCGATTTTGTCGTGGATTCCTAGGCCAGCGCGAAAACCCTTGTCGAGCAACAACTATTTATTACGCTCCAACCCTCGCCGCTGCATATAAACATGAAGAAAGGCCGACGGAATGCGCGCGTGTGCACCCCGCAACTGACGCTGCTTTAAGCATTTCTCGGATTTCCGTTGCGATCCGGGATCTTCGGCGGACTACGTTGGATTTGCGAGTAAAACGTTCCTAGCCACCGCGGTGCACGCCATGCCGCATTTCGAATAATTCCCTGTGACGCCATCCCCTCTTCTCCTGCTTACCCCTTTTCTCTTACTAGTATTCTCTAGTAACCTTGGCAAAGAGACTCCAATAAAACTTATCGATCATTCCAACATTAATTAGCTTACTTCATTATTTAATCATTGAAAACGGAACAGCTTTCCCCCTCCAAACGAGTGCAAGTGGGAGCTTCCTCTCGCAGTAACAACTAAAATCCTCCAATCGTAGGTTGGACCTCCGCGAAAAGATTCCCGATTCACCCTACCCTCTCCAGACTCGTATCGAAGATACGCGACGCGAGAACGAGGTCGTAAAAATTCAATGTACCTTTCGTATCCGGCCGATTTCGAGAGGAGCCTCGACTCGGGTCGACTTTGATTTCCCGTGATAACCAGGACGAGCTCGGCCTGGCCAATGGCAGGCGCCCGTGTCGTCTCGAAACGATAACTAATATGGCTGAGCCAGCATCCGAGTGAAGCGGACGGCGGCCAGCCTCGGACGGTATACTTTGATAGCTTGCCGAGGCTTCTATCGGTCATATTAAGTAGCCTGACCGCCATAGGAGCCGGCTCGACCCGGTCGAGCTCATCCTTTAGCCCTGCGACGACTTATATTCGCGGCCAGCCGGTGCCACGGACCCACCCTTAAATCTTCCCCATCCCTCCCTGTGCAGGAGCCCATCATCCAAGATTCCTCCTCTCGCTTGCCGCTCGTTCCACCGGTTAGAAACTCGAGAAGCGTTTCGTTTCGCAACCATTCGCCAGCCAGGGGACGGCCGAACAAAAGCTGTTGAATTTGTACCTGCTGGCAGCGGTACAGCTATCGCGCGAACTTTTCGGGTTGAAGTTTTGGCAGGCGTCGTTTTAAACCCGTCTCGGGTTTCCCTGTGCTGTTTGGGATGCTCTTATTGTATCGTGGTTCGATTACCTTTTACAGGATGTGGTGAGGGTATCAAAAGTGAATTCGTTGGCTTCGAGGTGTGTTAGTTAATCAAGGTTCAGTCTGTAGGTAGTAACACTTAGGACAGAGGTCCGATCGCCAAATGTATTTTTGCTTTAAAGACGCCTGGTTATTTACGATCAACGAGTATTTCCACGTGTACCGTTTATTTTATGGACGACACATATACACACATACGCAAATACAACAGTTACGAATTTCTCATTCCCATTACTGACATCTATTCACCACCCTTCACATTTTGTCCCGACTGTGATTCTTCCTGCTTCTCAGAACTCACCCTGCAAGCATTCGAACGCAACACGATTCACTTAGTCCAAATTAAATTAAGTACAAAAGTAAAGTGTCGCTGGTCATTTGAACCAGCCAACCTTAGAAAGATACAAGTTACGTAAAGCATCGTTACGATCAAATAATTAGTATCCAACGATCAAAGAACCGAAAAAGCGTTGGGCGGTACTAGAATACGAGACAGGGTGGAAGGGTAAATTTTCAGTTGGATTCGCAGAAGATTGTAGACCGGCGAGTACGATGGACAGAAAGAAAGGATTGGAAGCGCGGCGAGAACGAGCAAATCGACGAAAGAAAGAGAAGCCAAGGGTCTTGCGCGCCCGTATGCAGATCAAGGAACCCGGGGATAATTTTCTTTCGCCAATCTTCGTATCGACAATATCCACCACCTTCTCGAACAGTTCCAAGAAATAGAGAAGGGCGGACGGAAAGACGGGACGTCGTTACAGCGTGAAATTAAAGCCAGCTCTCGGACGGGTAACGCGGGTAGGTCTGAGAACCGTAACGAGCCACTTCAGTCCCGCCGACCAAGGCTTTTCCACTGAAAGCTTATCGGAACTCGGAGAAACAGGGACCGGGCTCCGTATTTTCTGGATATCGCCGGGCGAAGTTGTACGCGGCAATTTTTTCCTCTCCCCACCCCACCCTCGTCCCCCCCTCGTTTCTTTTTCTTTCTCAATCGCGTTTCTGAAGCCGACAGAGCGCGCGCGCGCGCGCGCGAGCGTTTCACCTTGAACCTTCCTTCCGTTTCCGCGAAATTCCCCCTTCCTCTCAGTCTCACTCTCTCCCCCTCTCTCGTTCTCTCTCTCTTACACCCGTTCATCTCTCATTCTCCGCAGGCACCATGGTTCCGCCTCTTTCATCGTTCGGCCATTATTCTAATGAAAATATGATGAGCGTCATTTCACTGACTGATAGCCGTTATTACCGCGTAACGTCCGCCGGCTGTGCACCCGTTTCCGACACACCGCTTTACCTTTGATTTAAATTGCGAACGTTTTCCCGTGGTGTGCCCGCCATACCTGCCGCGCGCGGTCGCTCCTCCTCCGCCACTTCTGTCTCTGCCTTCCCCCCTATCCAACCCATCGTCCCCAGCCCCTCTCCCGTACACCCCTTGGTAGCTTTCATTTCCTGCGATTTTCAGTCGCCGGAGCGTAATCACGTTTGCACAGCTACGTGTACCGGCGCCGCGCAGTACTTAGGATTTACCTCCGATGCTCCCAGGAACGACCGCAAACCGTCACGAATAAAGGACGATGGTGTGTGTGAGAGTGAGAGAGTGAGAGAGAGGGAGAGAAAGCGAGAAAGACAGAGAGAGAGAGAGAGAGAGAGAGAGAGAAAGCGAGAAAGACAGAGAGTGAGAAAGGCAGAAAAAGAGAAATAGTGCGAGAGAGAGGGAGGGAGAGAGAGAGAGAGAGAAAAAGAGAGAGTGAAAAAGACAGAGAAAGGGAAAGAAAAATAGAGAGAGAAAAAAAGAGAAAGAGAGAGACAGTGTAAGGGAGGGTGCGGAGGGACAGAGGGAACTGGATGAGAGGGGAGGAAAACGGGAACACAACGGAAACACCGAAAATCACCGGCCACGCTCTTTTTATCCGGCTAACAAGCCGGGAAATTTCGCTGAATCCGGACGGGCTCGGCAGTCTCCAGCTTCCGGCACGTTTGTCTCTTCGAGGCCACGTCGAACGATGCGCACATCCCCTTTTCTGTCTCTCTCTTTTTCCTACACAGTATCTTCAATTTCCTTTCCCGCCGTCTTCCAGTTTATTTTCTCGTATTAAGACACGCCGCTCGAAACCAGATGGGAAACGTTGCCGGAGGATTCCATTCTCTGCGTTCCTTGGAATAAAATTTGTCTTGTTCGTTTTCTTTACCCCCTCCCCGTTTGATGTATAATTATTCTTCTTGGATAATCGTACGGCTGTTTGTAGTGCGGGCCAAAATCTGGCCCGTTTGCTTTTATGTCGAGTTACGTCTTACGATCTCCTTACTGTTTCTTTTTTATCGATACCCTGGACACGCTATGTGGAAGTAACAAACAGTAACCCCATAAAAATGGCCAATTTCTTTGCGTCGATAAAAGGTACAATTCCTTCTTACCATTTGATATTCGTAAACACTTGTGAATATTTCAGTAGATATAACATAAACGTAGAAACATATAAACAGGAAGTTTATCGAGGCAACTCCTTCCTTTTTCTCGTACACGCTCTTTCCGTTTCCTCTCGCAGCATCTTCAACCTTGTTTTTCCCTGTTAACACTAGATTTACCAACATTTCTTGTACATTTATTTTTAATACACATGTAAGTAGTAAAAGATAGGTGTACATCGTACAGAATTTGAAACAGTAGAGCTGACAGGGAAATAGATTGGATTATTCCACTTTATTTTACTCACACCTACGCCCTATCATCTGTCTACTAAATAAAAATTAAGAAATTTCCTATATAAATAAATAAAAGTCTGAAACCTGTGAAACTAAAGGGTCTCGTAAACCTAGTGTCGAGGCACGTCGCGCTATTTTTTCGAGCGTCGCCAGTGGCACGGCTTTTAAGCGCGCGAAACTAGAAAAATCGCGAAAAGGGAGAAAATAGCAAAGCAGAACGGCGGCCTCGCTTTTGAGAAGTTTTTCTTTTTCCGGCGCGTGGACGTAACTCGAAAAGGTCGGGCGAACAATTCTATATTCTTCGACGAGTCCCGGGGGAGGGAAAAAGGTTTCTGTCTGGCCTCTCGCCGTAAGAGAATAACATCGTCGCCGTGGAAGAAGGAGGGAACGAAACCGTTTCCATTTGTAGAAACTTTCCGTCTACTTAATGCAATATATCCCCTTTGTCCGAGCGTATATTGGCCTCGCTCCGTCGTTCGAAGAACGGGTTTTCCTAATTCATACGTACACACGACGGATAAAAGGCGGAGAGAAAAGTGGCCCAACTGTGGACCGAAGCCTTGAGCGAAGACACCGCGCTGAAGTAACCGTGTTGAAGTAGCAGTGCTCTGCGGTTACTTTAGGCCACTTTCAATTTTTTAAACACAGCACAGTAGTGTACGTTTTATTAGCGCACCTTTTGCATGTTTCACCTTAACACGTTGAGCCTGGCGTCAGTTCTTGGGGAATTTTCGTTTGGACAACGGTTCAGCGAGAAACCGACAGTATCAAATTTAAAAAAATAAATTTAGTAATTTTAATGATATTTATTGAAACACACTAAACAAAAATATGGTTTGGTTTTATATGTATTACAAAACGTGACAAACGTCATTCCAGCCATTTTTTAATATCGTCCATGATTTGCGAATAATACCAGCTCGAGACTAAGTACTAACGAGACACTCTCGGTCTTATTAGAGTAATTCTCGCAGAATTGTTTCCACCATTTCCCACAACTGCTTCTGTTCTCTGAACACAAACACCTCTTTTTATCTCACTCACAGCAAACGTTTCTCTCTCTTGTTTTCGACGAGTCCAACAGGCAATCGAAACCGAGAAGATAACGATCGACAATTCTCAGAACGCTTATCTACACCGGTAATTGTCGCGGCACGATTGCAACAGTGGGCTACCGTAACAGACAATTTATATGTACCATCTATATTAACTCGACAGTCGTGTGTTTCGAATAACTGTCTAAATTATCACAGAAAAGGCAACGAGAAAAACAGGGGCGAAGCAAATTTTATTCGTAGCTCTAGCTGCGAGCAAGAAAGATATTTTCCATCTCGTCTCATTTTCTCCTTTTTGTTTTCGTTCCCCGTTTCCATTCCAGGGCTGCATAAAAATGATTGGTCCATCGTAATAAAGGGCGGAAAACGCTTTCCCCTTTGAGGTCGAAATTGCAGTGTAATCGACGACTTAACAATCGCGCGCACGCGCCCCTCCGCCTTGACGCCGGGCGTCTCTATCGCGATCCCCAAGACGCTTCTATCGCTCGAAAACGACGGGAAATCGTCCATGAAAACGAAACGGCGTAGTCGCAAAATACAGAGATATGAAATAACTTTTAGAAATCCGAACAATTTCTATTGTTCAGAATTTTACGAATTTTATGAATTTTAGTCCTCCCAAATTAAAGGATCGCCATCTAGCATTTTGAGCTGTCTGAGAAAGCTGAAGTTGAACTACTTTCAATTAGCAATATCACTTTAGGAAGCAGTCAGAACAAATGAGTTAGTCTTCCACGAAGTCTTTAGGACTTTCCAATTTTATTTAAATAAGTATAAAAATTCGGTAATGTCTTTACAGTATTTCAAATGAATTAGTTTCCCACAAAGTCTTTAGGACTTTTAAATTTTATTTAAATAACTATAAAAATCGGTCGAGGTCTTTACAGAATTTTAATATATCTAAAAAATTCAAAAAAACTCCGAATAGCACTAGATTTAATCTAAGGGTACAGTATATCGATGGAATTAGTGCTTATATTATAAATTGTTTCATCTTAAAAAATGGAAAATCTTATTTCGCCCTTTCCCAGTAACAGTAACACGGGAACATACACTCTAAACGGAAACAGTTAACTCCGTTCACGGTGTCGTCCCGCGCTTCCATCTTCCCGAAAACCGAATCTCTGCGAGAGACACGGCGGGAGTAGGCAAGTCGCGCATTTGCAATTAATAAGTAGTAATTAGTATGCGGGATCGTTATTTGCGCGCGGGTATCCGGGTTTATTTGTCCGAGGAACGGGAAAAGTTCCTTAACGAGTACCTACAAAGGACCGCGTCCCTCCTTCCTCTCCCTTCCGTTTCCTTCCCCCTTCGCCCCTGGTTTTTACCCCGAAGAAAGGGGCGGAAAAACCGGAGTGTACCGTTGCTCGTAATTGTACGAGAGAAGAAACAATTTCGACCCTTAGCCTCTGGCTTCGACGAGAGGAAGAGGGGCTCGGGGACGCAGAAAAACAGACGGAGGAATTGCTCGATTGGTACTTCCGTAGGGGTCGAAGGGACCATCCAGAGGAAACGAACAGCAAAATGAAAGTTAGCGACCAACCTGTGCGAAGGAAAAAAAAGCAGGAAAGTAACGAAAAAGTTGGTGGAAGACCAGAAATTGGTTAAGCAAACGGAACGAGATATTTTCGACGCAATTCAGCGGAATGTGGATTATCCGAACATCGATCATCTGAATATAGGCTGGGTCACGAATACGTGTAAATTTAAGCTTTGGTATCTAAAAATGTTGAATTTACTTTCATATACAATGGCGGGCTAAAGTTTAAGACGGGAGGACAATGTAGAACATACTTTTATGGTCTGCAAATATTGTCTGTACATTCATTTTTATTGTTATTATGGTAGAACAGTATTTAGCACGAAATGCAAGTTTCGTTCATCATGCTATTCCTTATAAATTAGTTAGTTTAATTTCGTTGACTCTTTGGTCTTAAACTTTCGTTCACTACTGTAATAGCGTTTCTCTTACTAGGTGTTTATCCTTTCAGTTAAAAGATATTCATATTTAAAAATTGTTCAACATATTAAGGCGTTAAAATAATAAGTTACAAATTAAAAAACATGAAAATTTTTTAAACACGAATTAAACGAAGCGCTATCGCGGCGTTTGGGTCTTTTCGATCGGATTTTTTTTTAAACACCCCTGGAACTCAAACGGTTAAACTTATTTCTTTCAAATTTTCTTTTTTCGGTTGCTTAAACCGAATAATTTCCCAATCTCCGTCGCATCGATTCGCGTCGCATTCGTCGTTTCATCCGGGATTAACCGAAACAAAATATTATTCGATTTGCTCGCCGGGGTCCGTGTGCCGGAGCGGACGCGAAGACGCCGCCGCGACGGGAAACGGAAACGGAGGGGTCTTTTCTTCACGACTCCTCCCGGCCTCGTCCCTCCAAAGGAATTAGTATTCGTTCTTTTCGGTCGGCGTGATTCAATCTACGGGGCTAAATCGAGTTGGCGAGCATGACGAAACACGCGCCGGGCGAATTAGTCCCGCTCGAATTTCGCTCTTCTTTTTCCGTGTCTCGTCTGCCGCAATCTCGCGGGCCTGCCCTTTCCCCCGCAACCCCTCCCTTCTCATTCTCCCTCCGGTTCACCCCGTTCACCCTCCTTCGACCGTCGTTTTTAATGGAATTGTCCCCGAGCTCGCGGTGACTCTCGATGTTTTTAAATCGCTTATTATCGCTCGCGTTTCGTCGATTCGCGGACGCCGGAAGCCACCCCCTTCCTCACACTGTCGAACATCCCGCGGCATCGTCGACTCGTCGCGAATTCCATCGTTTGTACCTCGTCGCGATTTCGGATATATGGCGACCCTTTTGCCATCGACACTAGGAAAGATCAACCAACTACCTTTTTCGCAAGTACTCGAGTCTAACATGGTTTCTGTTAAAATGTATGTCATTAATACACTAATCGCGACATCTGCGAGGTAAAATATATATTTGCTTTCGCTTTAGTCACGTGGTTTTTTAATTAGTCTATTGTCTTGAGCGTTGTCCTCATTTCTTCTGTCCTTTCCTGTTTTTTTTCCCTTTTCTTTTCCTTCCCCCCTCTTTCTCTCCACAACAGCCTCAGACACTTTCAGACGACCCGGAACGTTCCACGTTGTGAAATTCCTCCTGCGATCCGACGCTCGCTATAACCGGTCGGCAAACGTTCCGCGAAAAAAAAAGTCGTATGCACACACTCTGTCGGAGGACGATCCGATTTAATTAATTTCGAAATTACCGTGCACTCGGCGACGACGACACCGATTCGCTGCCAGTCCCTACTCCTGGTTCCGCGGGGTTTCCGATCTGTTTGCGTTCCCTGTCAACTCTGTATGCGCGGAAGCATTGCAGCGGGACACGCGTGTAGACGAGCGTGTGCGTGTACGACCAGGCGAAATTAGAAACGGCATTCAACGCGTCTGCAATCCCGAAAACCCGTCGATTGCAGGGGGCGCGGCAGGGCCCGCCGTCATTAATTTGCATCGATACCGGGAATTATATTCACGGCCGATCGCCGCAAAAAATGAACGCTGCGGGATTAAACGACACGTTTCGAATCGAGATATCAATTATCGATCGCACAGGCGTCAATGTGGACGTCGGGGTTCCAATGTGACCGCAAAGTTGTGGGACGAGATATTTTGGGCGTGTAGCAGACGATGGACGAGGGAACGGTTCAAATCTGAGACAAGTATGACGACCTCTTCGTTGGGGAAGATTTTTAGAGAAACTCTTAATTCTTCACAGGCTACTTTGGTGTCAAATTTATTTAACAATTGGTCAGGCTTAAAGTTAAGATACTTTAGATACCTAGATAAATAAGTTTTCTCCATAAAATGGAATTACAGCAAACATATAATACGTATTTTACATTTTAAATATCACGACTATAAAAAATGATCCGTTCTCCTCATTTTTCACTTTCTCTCACAAAGGTCACCGAATGTTCACCGAACCCCTGGACCGTTTTCGGGTTTCAAGAACCACGGCGAAGATCGCAAGTCGAGGGAAGCTGCCTGTGGGGTCAACGCAGACCGACTCCTCGTCCCGACCCGTCTCCCTTTCTTACCCGTTCTTCCCTGCTTAATTCCCGGGAAAACCGGATTTTCCGCTCGATCGGAGTCGCTTTTCACGTACGAGAATGCACAGAGCCACCGGCGTGGTTCCCCGTGCTTGTCCCCCTTTCACCCATCCCCGGGGTTCGCTCTTTTGTCGAGGGAATTTCATATTTATCTCGGTCTGTCGATGGTGTGCTCGCTCGGCCTCGGACTAACCGAGCAGATGCGACAATCTCGCAAACACCGGCGAGGAAACGGTGAAAGAACGAAACAGAGAGACGAATAGAGAAAGAAAGAGAGAGAGATAAGGATACAGAGAGAAAGAGAAAGAGAGAGAGGGGGCACAGAGAGAAGATGAGACAGAGGCAGAGAGAAAGATAAAGAGAAAAAGGGGGAGAGAGAGAGAGAAGTAGAAGCAGAGAAGAGCAAGGGAGGAGGTGGATGAAACGAGGCGAGGGTAGGAGAGAAGACGTTTGCCTTTGTCTCGGGATTTCCTTCCGGGGGACGCGAACCCGTCACTCTTCGCCGCGAGAGAGAGATTAGAACGGCAAGAACCGGTAGAGATACGCTTCCGTCTGACTCGGAGACGAATTGCCTGCGCCGGAAACAAAGTTTCCCTTTGCCGACATCCCTTTCCCTCCCCACTGCTGGCCTTCCCTCTTTATCATCCTAATTCCCGTAAGCTTTCCGTTTATTTCGATTCCTCGCGCGGCTGCAAGTTTAAAACAGCGAGCAACCTCCGCGCTCAAACTCAACCTCTCCTCCTCCTCCTCCTCCTCCTGCTGCTGCTCCTCTTTCGCCTCTTGCTTCGTCGACGGCGAGACGATCGGTCGTAAGGGGGTAGGTAGTCGTCGGTTGGTTACGTGCTTTTCATAACTGGGAAAATAAGCGAGGGGGAACCGGAGAAAAAGACGCGCGACCGGAAGGCAGGCGACGGCCATTAGAATTCCGCGCGGCGGAGCCTCTTAGCCGAGTCACGGTTCGAAGGCACTTTAATCTTCGACTCCCGACGACTTAACCTCGCGTTTAAGGACTCCTTCGGCGGGAACAGGGGGAATCCCGGCGGAGGAGGGTAACGGGTAGCCATGTAATATTCAGCGGATCGAAACTTCGACTGTTCTTCGAATCGGTTGCGTGTAAGAGTTCCTCGTTATCGATGGCGGTTATAGCCGTGCGAGGTTGAGCTTCGGCTGCGTGCTAAAGGGGACTGCAAGCCGAGTGGCGTTTGAATGCTTTTTGCATTCCAATGGTGACCGTATGCTGTTCGATTCCACGCACTTTTTGCGCTGTAAGGGTTTACGTCCGGATTATAAATTAACCCTTTGTACTCGAGAGGCGATCGTTAGTCGTCTAATGATAGTAACTTTCAAACTCGAAATATTTACTGGGATATTTAATCTGTGAGTCTGAAAATTTGCGAAACTATCATTTGACGGCTAACAGTCACTTTTAACTGACAATTACCAAAGGGTTAACCGTTATAGTCGTTCATTTGTCTGTTCGTATCGTTTACTCCTAGTTGACAGACTTGTAATTGCTACAGTTATTCAAATACAGTTCCGCAGTATTTATTCAATTTTTACATTTAACACCGTACTCTTCACGCTAACATTTAGTAATACTAACGTAAGATTCCCAATTTCATTACAGAAAAGGAACTACCGAAAAAAGTGCCCATTACCTAATGACTTCTCGTATCAGGTTCAACTTGGTCCCGAAAAGAACCGCGATCAAGAAAGATAAAGGGTCGGGGAAGTAGAACAAGAGGGAGGGAAGACCAGAGAATTCATTTCGCCGGGGGATGCTCGTCGAAAAATATAAAAATACCAGCGGGCAACCGGGAACAAGCGGGTGGTCGGAAAAATTCAAAAAATTCCCTCTCCCGGCTTCACGTCGTGGGAAGGAGAACCGAGGAGATCGACGAATCGGTCGAAATGGAGCATGAAATCGTAAAACCACTCCGCGGAGGTTGCAGAAAATGGTTCTTCGCCCAGGGACGACGATGGGACGACAGGGTTAGAGGGAGGGGGGCATAGAGAGTTTGGTTAGTACGTTGAATGGAGAAAATCGTGGCGCACGGGCCGAATATCATCGACTTCAATAAGGGACGCGCGCGTGCTGCGGCTCACGGTAGTTTTTGAAAGGCCAGAGGGGGCTCGAGACCTGCCACCCTCCCCTCCCACGTCCCTCGTTCCAGCCAGATTTCCAGCTTCCTTTTCATCGTGCCCCTCCCTCCCTCTCCCTCTCCCTCTCTCTCCGTGCGCTCGTATATCGGCAAGATCCTCCAGCGTTCACCCGAGGGGACCAAACAGCCATTGTTAAACGCCGCATTATTCCGCGATAACCCTGAAAAGGTTCGATTTGTCCGATCCAAGACGTCCTCCGCGCCCTCGCCGCCCCTCTGGTCAATCGAAGCCCCCCTCCAGCTGGCTCTTTTATCGTTTTCTATTATCGGGGGTGCTCGGATTGCCGTCGAAACGGCGCGCTCCCGATGCTCCTAAGATTCTTCGGGGCGAGGACGGAATCGCGATACCGTGGACGACGGCCCCGTCGCGTTCCGTGGACGCCGTTTATCGAGCCCTCCCCTGGCCGTAGATACGACGAATTCTTTCAGCGTGAACAGAGAAGCTACAGGTTGCTTCGAATTGAACGCGACGCGAGGCGAGCCGGGAAAAATTCGTTCGCTTTGTTCGTCATTAACACGTTCCGTGCCGCGTCGGGTGTATACGAATAAGTTTAATTTAACTAACAACTAATACTAGACATATCAGAATTTGACATTTGCGTATGTAGAGTAGCGAACAAAAATTTAAAACCAAAGGGTGAAAGAGAATAAGTTAATTATAACATAACTAATAATTAGTAAGAAGTATGGCAAGATAAATGCCGTAATGACGATAAAAATGAATAGATACACAATATCTGCGAACCATAAAATTATGTTTTACATTGTCTTGTCGTCTTAAACTTTTGTCCGCTATTGTAGGTTAAAAGCTGTTACAAGTTAACGTGCAGAACACCGTTATTCCTTCGCGTTCGTCGATGAGGAACTAAAACCGTTTCATCCACCCCAGTTGGCGACAGTTAGCCAACGCGTAAACGTATCAAAATTGGAACTTCTCAATTCCAGTGAGATTCGCGAACGTCACCTTGCTCTCGCTTTCCGTGACGAAATTTCGCAAAAACACCGCTGATGGTTTCAACGCCGGCGCGCACAGCGTAATCTCTAAAAAGACAGAGAGGACGACCCCGTGGTGGAAGGATGAGAAGGGGATGGATGGGATCAGGGGTGGCCCCGGGCCTGGAAACTTGTAACGGCCGCGAGAAAGTTAGATTGCTGAAATAGTTGTCGGCGGTCTTATCTCAGCGCGGTGGCGACGGGTTCCGACAAAAAGGGGCGGGGGGTGCGAAAAAAAGAGGGGAAAAAGGGTTAGAAGGATAGACGTACGGCGAAGTTGAGCTGCTGGCCGGGGGCGAAAATTCGCAGCTAATTTATGTGCCAATTAATTGCTAATTAAGGGGACGGTTTTTCGGGCGAATTTAACTCCCCGACCGGGACGTTGCCCCTCCCCTCCCCCCTCCGTCCATCAACGAAGCCACGATACACAGACGCGGGCTGGAAGGGGTGAACAAGCGGACGCACACCCCGCCGTTGTTCTAGGCGGAAGTTGGCTTCTCTCCTCGGGACTTAAAGTCCCCTCTCCCGTTTCGCTGCCCGTGCGGCAACGGTGGCCGTTCCCTCCTTCGCGCTGCGAAACTTTCAACTCCGCTTTTTCATCCCGGATCAGCTTTTAATCGCGGGTTTCTCTCGGCTAGGTTACGTACAGGCGCTCGCGAAAGTCTCCGTTCGATGGTTGAATTTCAGATATGTTGGAAGAAACGAGGATCTTCGATATTTCTATCGGTGATTATGGAAATATTTTCTAAAATCTACATTTGCGTTTTCTCTAATTTCGTTCATTTCTGTGCTGTTCAATTAATAAAGTAAGTTTTCTTAAACTTTTCACTTAGACCATTTTTATAATCACTAGAACAGTTGGCGAATATTAATTCGTTTACCATAAATCTGTCTATCGAAAAATATTCGAAATAATAAAATGTACTAGGTATATCATTACCATGAATATGTTAACTATCACAAAATCTGTTGTTATAACGATCACAAATTTTACAGTTTCTAATATTCCTGCGATCAAAATTGCATTTTTAGATTGCTTACATTTCCTTACGAAACAAAGATAAGAAATATTTTCACAATCTACCTAATCTTATCTAATCAGATCTAATCGATCGATACACGTTAAATGTCTGAAGTTTACCCTCTTTTTTTAAATCTTTATAATCTAACACATGTACAAGACTTCTGCGGCTAACTGTACTCTTACACACGGGTAGGTTCGCGCAGACCTTCGCGGTTCGTCCATGTTTCTTCTCCGGGCGCGTTTCGTTAATCTTCTCCGCCCTTCGTTTCATCCTTTCTTATCCATTACCTCCCTCCCCCGGGAGCAGCGGCGTTCCACCGACGGGCGAGTTGCTTCCACGGGCCTCGTTACTTCGATCCCTCCAACGGCCGCAAGTTTCGACGAAATTAAGCCAGGGCTGGTCGGAATTTTCCGGCGAACGCGGCCTGGTCGCGCGCAGGATAGAAAAGCTATCTCAGGTTGATCGTGTCCATAGACGGAGACCGTCTTGAAGGAATTAATATCGATTCGAGGGGTTGGAGAAGTGACTGGGTTGAGTCCAAGGGAACAGTTTCCTTCTTTCGTGCGATATACTCGCATGATATCCATTTTTACAAAATATTTTATTTGTTTATGCAGTACTTAACGGGTATAGCCCTTTATATATGTATAGTATATAATATAATTGTGAGGGTTACTTTATTTCTTTTACAAAATCGTCTTTCGTTCGTACAATACGTTTGATATCTTACTAAACTGGCTATGCCCTTTTCCTCATGTTTTTATGGGCGCATCCCCACTTTGCACTTTCCCGAAAAACAAACCCGCCGTTTGTGCGGGCCTGGAAAGTGTAAGCGGCCGTGACCGAGCCTCGCGCGTACTCGGTCCCAACCCTTATTGGGGACCTCTGGTTTATGGGGGCCCTAATGACCACTTTGGTCATCGTCACCCCTGATTATCTCGTTCCTCTTACATAGTGTATAAAAATAAAGAACTTAACCAGGTGTCTCCCTACATGATCTCCATGTTCCTTTTTACAAGGTTCTCAATGTATTCATTTATTTATTTTAGGAAACAATATTACCTATATAATTTCTGAATGTGCTTTCAATAGAGCAGAATTTATTTTAATTAATACATTTGATTTGCCAACCTTCTACAGTACACTATCGACGCGGTAGATTGCTTAAAGAATTCTCTGTATCCTCTTAAATATAATTTGCCAGGGTGACAAAACCTTGTAGCATTACATTATCCCAGAAATCCACGGACAAGCGTCAATTTACACTCGGAATAGTTTATGCGAGGCTCACACCTCATCCTAGGTCCCGCGAACGATATTAAAACCCAAAAGCAAACTCCCAGTCTCAAACCCACCCTTTAAAGAATACGAAACCGAATCCAGAAATGATAACAGAGAAGAACGAAGCAACCGGTGGAACAGACGAAACGCAGACTGAAACCGCGAGGCGAACGTCAGAAAAGAAGTCTCCCTGTTGGTTCTTTTCGCCTCGAAGAGAGTCAATATTGACCAGGTCCGCGCGCTGGTTCGTTAGCCGCGCGAGGATCTCCCGCTACTTGTCGCGGCTCGAAAACGTTAAACGTTAATTACGAACCGCGGTACAGTCACGGTTCGAGCTCCCTTCGACGGTGTTTCTGAACGGGGATCAAGTTCGAGTACGTAGCCTCGCTTCATCCCCAAGAGAGGAGCCAGAACTCACCAGGAACCGTTTTTACCTCGCTCAACCACGATCGTTGGACGTTGCGTTAAAAAATCGACGAAAGTTTCGAGGTTCGATTCACGAAGACACGGAAAAAGCTGCCTAGCTCACCGAGACAGTGTTTCACGCTTGAAGAGAATCGTGAAGATTTCGAAGCAAATTCAGATAGATCTTGTTAATTAACACGTTGAATGCCACGCTAGTTTTACAGGATTTTTCGGTGGCGCCACGATGAATTTTCTATTATACGTTACATATACTGTTGAATCATTACCTACGACAAATAAGTTACAGTGTGTATTTTTAGATGTTTTATACTGCTTTAATTTCTTCACACTATTGCATTAACGACGGTAATAATGAAAAATTGATAAGTATGGACATTTGTCCAAATTATGTATTTCTACCAATCTAAGCGTGTCGATTGCCAAATTGATTGTGGGCCATCGGTGACGCCCGTGGCAGGTCGTTAAGCATTTAAGCATTCGACCGGAAGTGTCGGATACCGATGGGTTTGCGAGAGGAGGGAGAGAGAGAGGAGCGGCCATTCTTCGTTTTGAAGCGAGGTTATGGCGATTTGCAGGCGGAATCCAGGCTGCGAAGGAGGGTTGGCTAAGTGCGACCATCGCTGATACTAGAGACGAGGTATAGTCGATTTAGAGCGAAGATCAATTTGGCAAAATAAACACGGGGTTACGAGCGGGCACGGGAGATCAAAGCACACGCTGCTGCTTTATCTCAAAGTAGTTTGATCGAGTTCGTGTTTGAGCTCACGAATCTATCGCGATCGTTTTAAACATTATTAATCACAGGCTTACTGTAACACCCACTTCCTGGATTCTTCTTGTAAAAATTCAATTTCCGGTTAGCCGTACATGCGACGTTTAAACCTTGCCCAACTCTTAGTCTGGTCAATCGAAAAATTTTCACTTTTATCGTGTACCATTGTTATTGCGACTGGTCTTACAGTTTCCATACCTTTGCCAATGCGGAAAAGTTTAATTTCTGACTAAACAAAACTGTGCACAATCTAATTAACTTATTTATTATTTCACCATTCAGGTAAGTATTAAATTACCAGCTCAACAGAAGTACTTTCGAACTGTTCAGTTCAGTTTCGAGCGAACCACGATATTATTAGCGACCACGCGCGTTCATAGGGAAAACGGCTGCAACGCGTAATCCTCCAATTATCTCAAGCAGTGTGTTTTTACGGCTACCAAAGCCAGACGGTCGACGAGCAGCGACCAATTTCTTCCAGCCGCCATCGGTTCGGCTAGTTCCCGCGTAATCGCCCACCCCTTCTACTCCTCCCCTATTCCGATGACTCCGTTCATCGAGTAAGGTTGCTAAGGGGGTTGAAAGAATTATTTCGTGGGAATTTCACGAGCGGGAGACACGGCAGCAAACTTTTGCCGTTTCGGTGCCGGGCGCAACTTGAAGTAGAGATAGTTCGCCCTCCTCCCCTCCCTCCCGCGCGCAAGGCAACGGGGAACCGAAGATGCCACTTAGCCCTCGTGCAAATTTAATTTCCGGCTGCCGCGGGACTCGAAATTAGGCTAATGCCACCGGCGGGGACTGTACGCCCTTTATGGAGGCCGCCATCGCGCCGCTGCAACGGCATCCGACAGAACGATGCAACCGTTCCCGCGTCGGGACCAGCAGCTTCCGATGGAAAATTTATTCGAAACGTTCACCGAGACTTCCAGCCGTCCCTGTTATGACGGCACCATCCACCTCCCGACGGCGCCGCCACACAGGCTCCCCTCGTCAAAAGAGGAAACGTTCCGCGAGACCGACGGACAAAACGGTGTTTCCGACAAACATCGGTGCCGTTCCTCTGCAGCCGTCGCGCGGAACGAAAACTGTCAATTACAGGGTGTAATTGAAGCGCGGAAGGAATTACAGATGAACCAACTCTGAATTCTATAACGCGGGGGGGGGGGGGGGGGGGGGGGGGGGTAAGCGGCGGGGTAGCAGACTTTTCGGTTATTTCGCGACTACTCGAGAGCGTGAAGCAACAGATCGGACAGATCAAAGTTCAGAGATTCAAAGTGAGTACAGAATATATGGAAACTGTCAGGCATCAAAAATGCATTGTTTATTATTTTAATTTGATTTAATTCATTTGAATCATTAGACGAGGTAAATCTTGATTAATGTATAGGAGAAGACGGTAATTGATGAGATGCATGATTACAAAAGTTTATACACACAGTTTCTAGACGAATTAGCGTTGTTCGAAAAGAAATGTAGTGTGGTACAAAAAGAATTACCAATAAGGCAAAGGAGATAAACAGTGTTGAGGGAGGAAGGCTGATGATCGAAAGGTTCTCACGAGTGCATAAAAATTAATTAAACCAAGTAGTTGTGGACAATTAATCTTGCCGTTGATCATTCTACATAGAAATATAAGAAATGTAGCAGTTCTCCTAGCCTCAACAGACCTAAACTTCAATTTGGTCAACATCGGACCCCAATTGTACGAAAATGTCGAGTTTCATTCTAATCAAGCATCCTCGAAGTATGTAATCGCAACGTTTATCGGGTGTTCACACACTTCAAAGAAAAGGCACGATCGCACCCCGTCGTTTCAAACACCTCTATTTTATCCAGTAGTCGTAGGTGCCATGCGATGCATCACGAGCTTCCTAGCCTGAGCATCCGAGGAACTCGAGGAATGGCTCGCGTTTTAGGCGCCGGACACCTGAACGCGGTGCTATCGCAGGTAAATTTTTCTTTCTGTCGGCGAGTGTCCCCGCGAACAAGGAAATTAGTATTTCAACGGAGGCCGGCCCCGTTATCTGATCCCGTTCGCCGGTACTCGGCACGGCGAAGCATCGATGCTATCTACCCCTTTCGAGGAGACCTTCACGGCGCGCCCTGTTTTCCCGCCGTTAACGTTTTACGATACGACTACGTGAAAACGGTGGATCCTTGTGGATGCATCGCAAACGATAGGGGCCACGGAACACCCCACGCATCGAACGAACGTGCGAATCGCATGGAACACGTAGCGTCAAGAGGCGCTAGCGAACCCTCAGGTTGCCGGGTACATATAATCCTATCGAGGGTTTACGCTGTTTCCACGCATCTCGCGGCTGCTACTTGGTAATCGCCGAGATTTCTGAACGGAACGTGGCGGTTTCCACGAGCAGTGGCTGAATCGCTGAGAGGGATTACTTGGTGAAAGATAGACAGAGAGGATTCAAGAGTGGGGTATGCTCGAAATAGACGATTGGACAAGTGCAACTGTGATCAATGCGTGATTATATAAGTGAAGCTTCTGGTAGAAGTTAGCAGAGAAATGTATAACACGGTGTAGGAGGTTAAAAAGTGGGAGGAAGAAGCTTGCACGGTTGCAAACAGGGGTTCCAAATTATTAAGTAGTACAGGTAAATATAATCTGCTTCAAGTCGGCGACAAGTAGTTTTAACGCTAAAATGATCAACGATTAACTTGTATTTATTCGCATGAAAGAGATGAAATTGAGAATTACACGAAAAAATATTGAATGCATGGAAAACGAATCTTTATTTATACTTTTTGTAGAAAATCATAGAAAATTTTCGAAGCTTCACCATACTGAATTTATAAGATTCCTATGAATAATCACTAATTGGTCATTTTCACTGCTCTGGTAGTCCTAGTGTTAATAACACCCAAGAGCTACGTTCTCCGTTCGTTTATTCGCAAGCAGATGGAAGCTTCGGTGTTCACTGTACAAATGTCGAAAGTGACGGGGACTACTTGGCCAGGAAACAAAGTCTACGCATACGGGGCCAGGCCGCAACGATTATCGATTGTTCCGCTAGTATCCCGCGTAATTTTAACCGCATTTACCGGTGTTACATTATTGCATCATTACATGCTTCGAGTAATCGCATTAGCCGAATGCGGCTTTAATACGAGCTCCCAGGCATTTATCGCGACGATGCGTTCGATAACGAACCCCGCGCGCGTACGGCCGACGTTCTGCCGGATGCCGAAATATTCCACCGGACCCATTATACCCTTCTGCCCCCTGTTCCCCCTTTTGACTCCATTTACCGAGCCAACTTCGGCCAAGGATCCAAACGTACTGGCGGGAAAATGAGCCAGGCGTACCCGACAAATTTTACAATACCGCGGCTGAATATACAGGACGGTTCGAAACGGGTGACACGAATGGGCGACAGGTCATTCCAGGTGCAGAAATAAGTACAGAACGTAGAATAAATACTGTAGAAAAGAGATTCTTAAGATTATCTATTATTCATATGAATAATGACAAAAGTATGCAGTTTTTATTTTGGTAATTGGTCATTTTCACTGCTCTGGTGGTTCTAGTATTAATAAAACTGATTGCAAAGAAACAGTTGAAGTTACCTGTTGCATGTTTCTAATCTAGTGCAGAAAATGCAAGAAGTTGTGATAAGAGAGTAATTACTTTTTAAGTAATCACACTGTGAAAGGGTTAATAGTCAAGTAATCGTAAAGGAAGGGGCATCATCTACAAACGCCGAGATAATACGTAGCCATTTGCAATAAGATACGTTGTCGCGGTCGATAACTATTAGTAACCGTGGCTTTTGCACGGGTATCGGCGTGCAAAACCGATTTATAGCGCGATTCGAAGCCCCAGCGTGCAGGGGGAAAAGTTGGCCACCCCTTTTAATTAGTCAACTTTCGGCCGCTCGAGGAGAGATCGGCTCGCCCAAGCAGAATTTCCCGAAGGGACGTAAACTCCAGCGGGAGTAAGCGAAAATCTGGCTGTGTTGTGAGAATAAAAAAAGTATCGCTGAAAATCGACGAAGAAAGAGTGAGGTTTCATCGGTATAGGATATGTTCGATAAATTACAGGATAGGGTGAGCCGCGATCGTTTTGGTCAGCGGGAATCGAACCCTTTGCACCCGAAAGGTGACTGTTGGTTGTCTAATGATACTAACTTCAAAATTTTTTAAATTCAGAATATATATTATATATATTAAACATTCATTAAGCAATATACCGAAATTCACATATACGACTATTTAAGCTCTGAGTCTGAGGAAATTAGTAGACAAACTATCTGAAGTCTCAACATTTGAGAAACTATTATTTGGAGGCAAACAATCGCCTCACGAGCGCGAAGGGTTAAACTTATTTCCTTGAAGTTCAACTCGTTTTACTTCGCAGCCCGCGACAGCAATTATCGGTGGAATGGAGAAAAATCGATCTCGAAGACCGTGGTCATAAAATCTGGTCGGAACGGCGATTATCAGCAGCTAGATAAAAGATCGAGAGGCTCGAAGCCACCTGGATCGCTCGAAGCATCGCGGTAAGTCGGAAGAGAGAGGAGCGGCAGAGGGATGGAAAGAGGGGGAAAGAAGCGAGACGAGGCGAAGGAATTTGCCCGACGGGCACGGCGCGCGTATTATTGCGCCTGTGGGAAAACGATCACCTGGCCGAATCAACTTTATAACAAATAAATTGAAATCACCGGCGAATTTGAGGGATTCGAGCGAATATCCGTGATTTACGAGGACCTGGATGGCGCCGGATGGCAACGGTATCGACACGAAATAGCCGGCAATTGAGGCTTTCCACGGAAAAAGAAAAAAAAAGAAGGGGGACACGGAAACAAAACAGAAACAAAAAAAGAAACAGAAAATCCCGATGAATTTCGAACGTCGGATCGCGGCGAACGAGAATGATTGCGGCGAAAAAAAAAGGTGGACGAAAACTGGGGAAGAGGAGAGAAACCGCGAAAGAGGCTTCCTCGCGACGAACGATTCCTTTCCTCTCTCCTTTCCCTCAGCCACCCCGTCCCACCCTTCGTCGACGGACGAAGAATACGAGAAATTGCGAGCAAAAATATCCGCGAGGCGAAGTTGGAATCGAATTAAAAAGCTGGCCAAGCCAATTAAGGCGTTTCGCGAAAGTTTAAGAGATTCTTCCCGGGAAAGGGTAAGCTTTCCAGGTGCGCGGCACACAGAGCCACCCCCTTCCCCTTTTCTTCGTTCCACTTCTTTTTTTTTTCCATTACGTCGCCTTCCACCTGGTCGCCGAACTGGGCGCCATTAAGCTGTTCGCTGTTCCGTATAAATAGAAAGAAAAAGAGGAACAGAGGGAAAAAAGAGACAGAGAGAGAGAGAGAGGCTGGTACTCGGACCCCAACTATAACGAGAAGAAAAGGCTTCGTTTAATTTCAACTAAATTCACCTCGTTATACGGCCCTGTGCGTCGTTCGCGGGATCCTCGGAGTTTCGATGATTCCTTCCCCCTGCACCCGTACACCGCCATCCCACCCCTCTGTGACTTCGTCCATTCGATTCGCCGCGATCCCCGCGTTCCTTCATGCCCTGAAAATGTCCCAGCCTCGAAAGCGAGGGCCATTCGCCGGGCAAACGAGCAAACTCCGTAGCGCGCCGTTGAAAACTGTGGCCGATCCTGTGTGCGCCACGGCGGCAGCTGTTCCCGGCAACCTTTCGTTAAATATTAAATTTCGACTACGCCGTTCGCCCCGATAACGATAATAACTATCGGACGATGTCGCAGGAAACGCCGCCGTGAAATTTCTCCGCCACACCGAGAGCGAGAGACTTGGCGGAGTTCGACGGAGGCTCCCGCCGATCGGGATCCATTTTCGGATAACCGAAAGTGCTCGGGTCCTCGAAGAACAACCTACTTCCGGTTCGATCGATACTCCAGTTCAATAATGTAAGCACGTTGCACGATACGTTGACTATGGTCGATTGTTAGGTACGTTATTGATCGAAAGACTGGAATTGTTGTGGGTTTTAAGGAACGTGAAAGAGCTTGGAGGAATAAAGGAGGTGGAGTTGAAAGAATGTGTTTTGTTTTTTCATGGATATTGAAGAATACAAATAGAATTGTTACCTATTATTTACGTGTAGTATTCATAAGAATTAATAGGCAGCTCAATGTGGTTACTAAACCGGTTCCAAATTTTTCAACGATACTGTGTACAGTAATTGGAAGCTTTTAACCGTTTGTTAAGTACTTCCGGTCGAAGTGTCCTATTAGCAATTGTGCTGCCCTAAATAGAAGTTCAGAAAAATTGTCAAACGCATGTATACGTCCATAATTCATGCGAGTAACTTTCGTCAGACGTATATTTCCGCCCGTAGCAGTCAAAGAGTTAATCAATTATTTGTTACAACAACGAACTATCTTAATCGTATCACACTTATGACACGCGTCTACTACTTTTAGCAAAACGTTTCAGCTCTGACGCGTAATTCAGTTCAGAGTCAAGTATTTTCCGCAGTCGCTGGTCGTGGAACCAGATTATGCGGCGAGCGGTTGCCATACCGAAGGGGTTAAGCAGAAGCGAGCCAAGCTGTACGTACCTTCGTAGACTCTGAGCTGCGCCTCGGCTGACACGGCGTCACCGACTCCATTCTCCGCTAGGCACTCGTACATGGTGTTGTCGCGACCCGCCCTGACAGGTTCGATCCGCAGTAAAGCTCCGTTTTCATAGTTATGCACCAGGTACCGTGACTGCGACTCTGCGGCATAACAGCATGAAAGGTTGAGGTGAACGGGGTGAAATAAAATGCCTAGCTAAACGCGAACGACAGACGTAGATCGGCGGCTACACGATCGCGTTAGAACCACGCGTCACGGAAATCTTATTGGCTAGGGAAAAGTAAGGGGATAGTTTTGATGTGGAGGACGTAGAACGGCTATAAAATGGATTTATATATCGCGACGCGAATTAAAATGCTTAGACACCGATGAATATTATATTGAAACGTGTTGAACTTTCTATGAGTTTAATTGTACTTTTGTGTGACAATAAAAATATGGATTCAATTACTGTTACTTTATTATTTCAACTTGACTACCTTTTATTTCCACTATACGTTTGTGTTCATTTCACGAATTGCCACTCCACGTACAGAGGTAATTCAGACGATTATACCTCTGAATTTTCATCCCTCAAAGGTGACTTTATAGTACTAGTACCAGTAATAGCACAAGTACTAAAAGTACTAGTACAAATACAAGTATTAATAGTACAAGTACCATTCACGAAAGACACGAAGCGACCAAACCTTAATAATAAGACGCTTACCAAGTCACCTCAAATTAACGTCTTCTCTAATTAAAAATCGTCCAAACCTTCACGGTTCTCCCAGCTGTTCGACTTCGAAACGGTTCACCGTCGACACCGTCGCGTTTCACAGGATCGCGAGCAACTTCGTCACGCGCCGTTATCTCCGTTTCGCTGGATTAGCGAAATTCGTAGCCCGCGGACCGGCTTGGAACCGGGGACAATCGCCCGAGCCCCGGATAAAAGCGACCGTCAACCGACCAGCGCGATTTTTCGCGGCGCTGCGAATTTCCAACGGTTAATCGGGCCACCGCGGCGTTCTCCGCTCGAACGGAATCCGCTTCCGATTCGTTGGAACCGTGTACCAGCGACGCGTGACTGTTCGCGCGCTTCCCGGCAAATTCGATTAACGCAGAGGCGCGCGAGGCTGGCGCCATGCTACAAGATCTCCCGAACCGGATATCGGTTGTCTACCGCCGAATCGGAGGACTATCAGGACCAAGGAACACACGCGTGTAAACAGCCCGAGGACTCGACAGCGAGAAGATAGGCAAGCCTTCCGCCTGGCAGAAGCTTGGGTCAAGATAATCGAATCTTTCTCGAGAGAGAGAAGGAGATAATTGCGATGTCTGCCTCGATGACACTAGTCTCTCTTTTGAGAGAGAATTGCAACGTTTGCCTCAATGGCACTGATCTCTTTGTCGAGAGAGAGAGAATTGCAACCTCTGCTTTGATAGCATCAGTCTCTCTTTCGAGAGAGAACTGCAACGTATGCTTCGATGATGCCGGTCTTTCTTTTGAGAGAGAATTGTAACGTCTGCATCGATGGCGCCGGTTTCTCTCTCAAGAGAGAGTTGCGACGTCTGCCTCGATGACACCGATATCCGCGAACACCGAAGCTTCCTGGAAGCTTCTCCTTCAGCGACGGCCCTCTGGTCGGAACTCTGGAGAACAGGAGGATCTCCACAAGCCGACGTTGGAGGCGACAGCCGGCGCGCTGCTTCCGGCTCGGGCGAGCGCGAAATTTAGTTCGAAAGAAGGGACAAGGGACAACGTGGGGCAACACGCGAAGGAGAAAAGGAAACAGCAGTGACGGGGAACCGGAACTGAAGACTAAAACGAACAGGAAGTCAAAGACTGGCGCGGTGCAGCGAGTCGGTAACTTCGATACCGTTTCTGTCTCCCTCTGCTGGCCCGACAAGATGGACGTCGTGTAAGGGGGGAGAGGGTCCGGGAAAAGTTTTCGAGAGCTGGCCAGACGGCGGAATGAAAGGGTTGGAAAAAGGGGAAACTTACGGGAAACTTTCTTTCCGTTCTTCTTCCAGTGGATCTGGGGCGGCGGCGCTCCCTCCGCCGTGCAGTAGAAACTCGCTATCCCTCCTGCCTTCACCTGCTGCGACTGCGGCCTCACCAGGATCGACGGTGGATCTGCGAGCACAAGATCAAGGGATACCTTTGATTAGCGTCAGATCGTCTCAAGGGGCACTTCTCGATGCCCTGCTTTCCGATTTTAACCCTTGCAATACCCATCGAGCTTTCTCTTTTCGTTGCACCGGGTAGGGTACTTAGACTCGCGACTTGTTACAGAATTTATTTACCTCCACCGTCGCTGTTAGTTTCGAAAACGTGAAACCGACGAAATTGAATCTATGTGCATGATGTATCGTAACGCGTTGCAAGATCAAGATGCAAGGCAAAAGGGTTGAAATTGAAACACACAACTTTCGCAAACGATCACCTTAGCGGACGACAAAATATTTCGTTTCACTCTGAGATTGCAAGGGTTACTAAACAGAAGAGAGAAAGAGAAAAACATTTTCCAACCTACTAGAACATAATCAAACCGCAAAGGTCGCAGTCCGTTCGATCGAAGGAAAAGAGCGGATCGGATCGGATCGCGTTCACGATGGCGAAATTGCGTTCTGGTTCCTACCGGAACCGACGTTTTGCTCGCGAATATGGTATTGTATGAAAAACATGCGCGCAAAAATGGGAAAAAGTGGTGAAAAAAAAAAAAAATACTAGATAGAGGTGGAAAAAAAAGGGAAAAAGAGAACCGCGTTGTCCCGGGGATCCGTAGATTCGATAGGATGGAAACTCGTGTAAAATCGATAAACGAAATTTGCTATCGCAGGAAATCGAGCGACGGCCGAGCCGCCCGGACAGATAGCGCGTCGCGTGTCTCGTCCAGGAACACGGGGATCCGAATTAGCGGATTTAACGTGAACAGGAATTCCGCCGGCCTGGACACGCTTTTATCTGGCGGGGCAGAGCGGAATGGAGGAGAGAGAAAGCGGAGGAGAGTCGTCGGTTACTTCCAAGATGAATGGACACGGAGTGCTGCTTTGTCGGGCTCACCCCTTCCCCACCCCCCTCACCCTCTCACCACCGGTTAGTCCCTCTTCCTTGGTACGCTCTCCCTGCAACCCTTTCCCGCTGGGAAAAAGAAGGCGCAGCCGTACTATCTGGAGCGTGACTACTGGCCGGCTATTAAATTGGTCTCTCGAAACTTTGCGATCGCACAGACCGTTTACGGCCACTCTTCCATGGACCGCCGAGCCCACTTTTTCGCTTTTCGGATCGCCACTGAATCTCCCGATCGACCAACGAATCGCATTGTCGCCGAGCGACGGATTTAAAGGGGGGGAATCTAGTTTATTTATTTGCCGAGCGAACGGGAGGCGAGGCTTTGGCTGTGCGGATAAAAAGCATAACAGGTTATTCAGGGGGATGCGATAAACGGTGGTGTTGCGTTATTGTTAAAAGTGATGAGGCGACGGGAAAAGATCGAGAAAAAGTGAAACTGTAGTTGTTGGGAAGGATACCATTAATACGACGAGCTGAAATTAGTTTCTTCCTTTGGGTTTAGACACAGGCGTGATATTTAATTTTGATATTTATTTAAATTTTACCCAACGATGAGCTGAATTCTGGTTTGACACTCATATTTTAGTTTAAGAATTGCTGTTCGTCGCAGCTAGCTTTGACAGATTGAGGACGGGATATTTAAATTGTTAAGATTTCCGGTTTCCGGAGATTGTTTCTTTTAATAATACTGCTGCATCCTTTCCTTTAAAAATTCATAAAATATCTCTTAATTAATTTAATGAATTGAAAATGTTAGAGAATACTTTAAAAATACATAAAATATCTCTTAATTAATTTAATGAATTGAAAATTTCAGGGAATACTTTAAAAATACATAAAATATCTCTTAATTAATTTAACGAATTGAAAATTTCAGAGAATACTTTAAAAATACATAAAATATCTTCTAATTAATTTAACGAATTGAAATTTTTAGAGAATACTCACAAATGATCCTAGTACAACTACAAACTTGCAACAATCGTGTACATCTGCAACGTAAGAACGCAAATACGCGTCATGCGTCCTCAATACGTTAACAACCCCTTTGGATAACAGAACATCGTTATGGCCATTACATCTGACGCACTTTAATCCCTGTGACCGACGAAATCGCCAACACGCAGCCGTTCGATCGATCAACAGAGGGGGCTGCGACCAGTTCGCGGTTGAATCGAACCAAATCGAATCGAAAAGCGGTCAGGAAAAAATTGTCCTCGCGAAAAAATGGTGGCCGTGGGATAGAAACGACGTCGAAAGAGCACGATTCTCCGCGTTGGTCGGAGAGGAAACCGGCTGAAAATTCGGTGCGCGGGGCGGGGGCGGCGCTAATCTGTCGGCTCTGCACGAAAACTGCGATGCAATTTAAGGTAAATATTATTCCATCGGCGAACCGTCGATAATTTTTGATCGAATCGCTCGTTCCGAGATTATTGCTATCCGGTCGGCGCGCATTGTGGCCCGGGCACGTGACGATTATCATACCGAAATAGTTCGTAAACTGGTGCATTAATCGGGCGCAATTCGGCCGCGACTGGCGATAGATGGATTTTTAAGTGTTCCCCAAACCGCGCTCGGTCGCGATTTCACGCGATAACGAGCCCCCATTGAAATCACAATGAGATACGAAAATTCCATCGACGTCCTTCTGCTTTTTAATCTTTTTCAACCTGTACCAGTCGCGCGTCACTCCGCTGAAATTTTAATGGAAATAGAAAAATTCTGTCGAGCTTACGCTTTTCAATTTACAATCGCGACGTGGACTGCAGATTAAACGCAATGAAAACAACCTGCGCGCTTGAGATCAGGGTGTAATTTTAGGTAGAGTCGTCGTTTGAAACGAGAATAATCGATATACAAATTATTCACTCGCAATTAGAACCGAGTCGACTCAAAGTCTTTTCTCGTTCGAAGAATCGACACAGCGAGTAGATTCGTCGAACGAGGAGGCAGGGGCACAATAGTTTAACGTCAAAAGGAGATCTTTGAAGCTTTGTAGCGGCATCCTTTCACAAGTAATGTTTTATTTCTGACTAAACAAAAACATTATCCTTTTCACGGACCCGAATGTGTGTAACGCATCGCCTAAGAAAGTATATATAAATTCTACACTACACCAACACCATCTCTCATTCAATCGATGGATCGAGGATCGATCACCCTCTCTACAGTATTCGAAAAAAAACTTTTGTCTGCGTGCCAACGTGCAACCATTTTTCCCTCTCTCAAGCTCCCTCTATTTGTTTCACCCCCCCTCTTCTCCGCGAAGAAAAATGGAAGGAACTTTTTTTTTTCCGGGGAAAGAAGCCGGAGCATGCAAAGATTAAACGTTGGCGAAAATTAGATCGCGAAACGCAGAGCGCCGTGTCCCGCGAGACGAATGGCGGCCGAGTTTTTCCAACGGAAACCGACCGGTCTCCCGCGAAACGGCGGAAGTACGTGGTGCTCCGACGCCCGGCGAGAGCATTCGACGGCCAGTCCAGGGAAGAATTCCCGGGTTCGAGTTAATTCCTCCCCTTTCGCGGGTTCGTTAGTCACGCTCGGAAGCGTCGCCGGGCTGGGAGGGCCGACCCCGTTTCCCGGCGACCGGAAATCAGGATGGAAGATCGGACGGGCTATATTTCCCGGGAAAGTTGGTAATAACGAAGGATCGGCGATCGCGGCCCCGCGTAAAAACGGTCCAGCCTCCGTATCTCATGCTTAAAGTTTATACCCCGGTTTGGCAGGATCCCCGGACGTCGGTGCTCGGCGGGGCTAGGGGGAGGGGGGATGCGGAGGAGAAAAAGTTTGGGCCGCGGGGCGCGCGGCGCTCGTCTCTATTACACTTTATAGGCTGCCCCGCGACGTAATTGAAAAAGTAGCCGATAACGGAGCAATCTGCATGAGATTTGAATAAAATTACCCACGCGTTACCTACTCTGCCGAACCCGTATTACGAGATCGATCGGTCCCACTGTGGCGCATTAATTTTCCTGAGGGGGGGCACAGATTCTCGACACGCGGAACCATTGCGCTAATTAATTTGAAAGTTTCCGAGGCCGAGCCATCAAACGATGTTCCCGATGTACGCGAAAATTCTACACGATCCGTAAACACCGGTGCACCCCGTATACGGGGAGGTGTGTATGCGTATGTGTGTGTGTGTGTGTGGGTGGGTGTGTACGTGTCTCTGCTCGCGTGGGTGAAAACGAGTGCGTGTTGGTGAAAACGAAACGAACGACGATTACGAGTAGAGCTGGCCGTTCGTTTGAAGCGATCCGCGACGAAGTTGGAATTGGAATGAGCTCCGAAACGCTCTGTAACGCGCATCGAAATTTTCGATATCGCTGCAGACCATCCCGATGGTCTACGGGGCTCGTCCTGGACGCCGCGACCTCCAAGTGAACAGCAGCAGGTGCTGCACAGGTTGGCAGGTGCACGCGACGACGACGACGGGGGCCTGTGAAATTTGCTGCACGGCGTCGGCTGCCATTTTGCTCGGGCATCGATTGTAAACACGGTGGTTTATGCACGAGCGATGGATTCCCATCGACGATGACGTTCGCCGAGTAAAAGGGAAAAGGGGGTGAGACGGGGGAGGAGAAGGAGAGAAACGAAAATGAGGACGAGAACGGGAGCAGGAGACGGACAGAGAGAGAAGAGAGAGAGAAAGAGAGATACAGTCGATCTCAAAAGCCCTCGACAACGAATTTCGTGCATTTCATAACCCTTCCGTTACAACTTTAATATTGATAACTCCGACAACCAAAAACATGAGATTCCAAAAATACTACATAAATCGGATTAATTATTGTTATGCTTGTCGAACAAATAACTATTAAAACGTAACTTTAATTTGAAGGAGTACAGAAGCAGGGTTAGTACCTGAAACTTTTGCGACCGACTGTACAGGTAGAGAGGCAGAGAGAGAGACAGAGGATGGAAGGCTGATGGTGGCTGCGGTCACGGCGTCGCCGACGTCAGAGGGGCGCGGCTGCGTTCACGTCGAGTGTACATTACGAGAGAGAGAGAAATAGAGAGAGAGAGACAGAGAGAGAGAGGGTTTATCGTAAATAATTGCTGGGACCTTACTCGCATTTTAGCGGGTATCGAAATCATAGGGCCGCGCATGCACGAATCGCGGCTTCCGCGCGATCGAGACCTCGCAGGGCAAATATTAATTTAAATGGGTTTCGAACCACCACCACCCGTTGCTGCTTCGCGTATCAACGGGGGCGCAGCGGGGGCCGCGTTATCCGAAAGCCTCGCCCGCGTTTTCTCTACCTGTTTGTGCCCGGGCACAATGCGCCAACAACGGGGAATAGAATCCCGCTCCGCGGGATTAAATAATGAAAATTTGCCGCCGTTCACCGGCGGACCGTGAAATTGAATTTATATGCCGGAGGACGGGCGTCATTGGCGTTTAAGTATTATTGCACGGCCGCGTCGTTCGTTTCGCTTCTTTTCCCGGGGACGTGGCGCCGGGTGTGATCGAAATCCGCCGGGGACCATCGCGAAACGATCAACGTCGGAGACGACGCAGCGAGTCGGACGTGTTTTAAACTTCATAACTTATATCGAGAATTTTACGAGAGCATTATTAATCGAAACTCGCGAGGGCAATCGAAGCGTTTAAAACGATTGAGAGCGATACTGACCGGTGAACCAAAAGCGCCCAAATTTGTTAAACAAAGGCGATGTTGTTACAAACTGAATATGTTTTGGATGTAACGAAATAACGAGACGAATATCCATCAGTGTTCACGTTGAAACTTTATTTCATGTACACCGCGAACCTTGCCTGGATGGTTCCTCTCTTTTTTTTTTCTGCATTGATTAGGTGATTTGGTGTTGCTCCTGTTTGTGGTCCAAACTCATTGGCAAAGAGAGATAATTGGTGTTACCTAGGGAGGTGGTAATTTAAATACTTAATTACATGAGGTTTGGGGAGGAAAAGTTTTCAAAAAACTTCCATCATGGGCAAACGACTCCTTTCTTTCCGATCCTTCGTCCTATACCCCCTCAAAAACGAGGAACATCTCTGGGACGAAGGGAGAGATTTTGAGTCGTCGTAGAAGGATAAATGTCGCTACGCGAGAGTTAAACTACATGCCCTTTTACACTGTCGAACCTTTTTGAGTCTGGTGGTCGAATTCTTAGCGACTGTGAAATCTCTTGCATCGCCACAATAGACAGAAAGCGAAAGACGAATGACCAGGGGTCGACAACCGAGAGAATCGACCCAGATTGTGCGAACAAATGGATTTATCTTGCAAAAATGGTCAATCGGGAGATATAAATGACACCGCTACGCGTTAGCGACTCTTAGCTTCGAGCGAGGCTTGTAAATAGCTGACCTCGTCTCGTCCCTTTTCGTTTTCGAAACGGGGTTCAACGCAAGCGCGCGCGCATTCGAACGCGACCGATGAAACTTTAATACGGCCTCGTATATAAGTTCGTCCATCCGTGGCTGTAGTATGCGTTATTGCTTTTCAACGTGGTGGTTATGAAAGAAAGCGTGACATGAATTCACTCAACAATTCCGTACAACCGCGATAGCAGTAGACAAAAATAAATGACGCGTTTAAGGTAAAGTGATCGATTAAAAAATGCACGAACGGTCGGAATTAATTACGATTGAACGGAAATCTGGGTCACAGTTTCGGAATAACAAGGAATAAATAAAACGAAATAATTAGAACGCCGACGAAATCTTCGTGCCTATTTAATACAACACATCGCTCGCTATAGGATAACTGTAAACCACCCCAACCAGCTAGTGGATACAATATAAAAATTTCAAGAAGATTAAAAAGAAAGAAAGCATCCAATAGACTTGGTACTTGCTAAGGATTAAAACCTCACAGTAATTTTCACAAGAAAGTTACTCACCTCTCGAGTGCAAAGGGTTAAGACCAAAGAGTCAACGAAATTAAACTAGCATGATGAACAAAAACTTGCATTCTGTGCTAATCAATAAACAGAGTACTACCATAATAACAATAAAGGTGAATGTACAGACAAACATCAACTGTGATGTATATCTAAATCCTGCAAAATGTATCAAATGTTCACGTGGCGAATTGTACGCCTTAATACTCATTAATAAAACAAACAAAAAACAAAAGAAAAAAAAAGAAGAAAAAGTCTGATACAGTGAAATTTTTAACGCGCGTCAAAAGCGTTAACCCAGTGTTGATTCGCCGCGAAACCTCTGTTCGGTCGACAAGAACGGTCGGCGACACGTTTCTTCCCCGAAGCGGTCGAACGAAAACTGATCGCCATCGCGAAACTCGAGCGGCTCTGGGCGCGGTCGAATATGAAATTTCAAGATTTCAATTCGGGATTGCGGCCGCGTTTAATTGAATTCCGGGATTTTTAACGCGCGCCAACTCGGATAGAGGGATCTCGCGCGGCCGCCGCGACTTCGCGCCGCTGGAAAAAATTGCAATTTATTTCTTTGGAATTAAAGCGTCCATTACTTCGTGTGACTACCCCCCCGCCGCCCCTATTCTACCGGTTCTATCGTCGACAGCTCGCCGCGAACGCGCCAATCCCTCCCCCGTCCCACCCCCGACAAAGTCGTTGCTCTTTCTCCCGCGATAAAGCTGCGACTCTGAAAGGCGTCTCCCAAGGCGGCCGCGATTTGTCCGCCTCGGATTATCCGTTCCTCGCGTTTCTTTAACGAGATAAGCAACGCGAAACCGACGAGCAGCGGGGAACAAAAGGGGCGGAAAAACAATTCGAAGCGGCGCGACACGAAATGGAACTCGTTACTCCTGTTACCGTGGTCCGTACGAAATCCTTGAGGAATCTGTTGATAATTCGATTAATGGTATGTAGGATCGACGTCCGGTGATCGCGGTATGGGTTTATTAACACTTTACTAGTGGTACAACATACGCATTCCCCGACAGGCTCATTCTGACGTGCATGCATCAGTAATGATTTTATTATTGAACGATATTTTCTTAACGTGCTTAACAGTTTAATATTTCTTTACAATATACATATGATTTAGCTCCGAAATATGTTATTTTCGTATAAAGGAACGTTACAAAATTCCCAAACGAAGCATGCAAAAAGCAGATTGGTAAAGGATTAAAGGATTAAATAGTCTAGGAGAATAGGAGTTGCCGGCTGGGTCTGCCTTTCGATCGACTTCATCGTCTCACTGAACGACATCGAGTTCTTCTATCTTAACTCTGATACGCGAACACGCTTCCACACGCGCGATTACGCGAGGACGAAGGAGGGTGGAAAGGAGACGCGTCTGGTTGCACCATAACAGGGAACACCCCTCGAGCCCGGGGCCTCGATACGTATGCAAAGCGGAGCGCGTTTAACCGACTTCTCATCGAGAATTTCCATTAGTCCAGGAGGAGGTCCAGGCGGCTCGAGGACAATGGCGAGGGTGCGCGCCGGTTTCGGTGAGCCGTTCGTTCAACGGGATCGGAGCCGTCGAACGATTTCGAATCAGCGCGTCTGGTAGCGCGGATAATTCAATTTGAATATGTATGCGTGCTGCGGCGGCCTCGAAAATCCGCGAGACGCGATGCTCTCCGTTGTTTCCGCGATAACTCACGCACACGCTCGCGCTAGTATCGAATGCAACGGGTCGCGTTTTGACGCGCGTTAACCCCATGTGATATTTGCCAAACACAGCGGCACCCCCGGTTAATTGACTTACGGTCGGGTTCGCGGCGGGTCGATCGTTCGAAGGGGGGCCAAGCGTTTCAAAAATCGCAGATCCGTGTTGTCCCTTCGCATCGGTACGCTTTTCTAGTTACAAACTGACCAGAGATGAAAACATCGAACCGCGGACGAAAAAATAGTAACGGTAGCTGGGAACCATGCAACAGTGATACTGTAAGCTATTCAACGGAAACGTTAAACGATGAACACCGATTTGTCTGGTCGCGTCGTAGAGAAATACAGGTTCTCGGTTGACACCTCACGATCCCGAATGAAACACGGGACACCAGCTTCTTATCTCTCATGAAATATCTCCAGCTGCATATTTCATGTAACAGATAACGGCCGGGCGCTCGGTCTGCCAAAGCGGTTTCGAGAATTACCGGAGACGTACACCCGCGCGACGATTAACCGAGTACCACGAACAACATCGTTCACTTTGGATCCGTAGTTTTTACAGGTGGAAAGAGGAAGGAAAAGAAAGTCGACGTCTGTTGAAATTGTTAGAGTGGTCACAGTGTGAACTACTCATAGTCAGCGTGGTGCGAGGAAGTGCATAGCGTGTTTATAGCGTTTCTCTGTGTCGTTGTATTTTTTCTCATCATATTCAAATACACGTATATTTATAGCTTTATCTATTTTTCTATCTTTCCTTTATATCTTAATTTATAACTTTTCCTATATTGTTCGATCCACAACAGAAATAGCGCGCGTGGGATCTAACGTGTATGGGAAGATGCGAGCCGTGACAAATTTTACATCGCTTGGAAATTTGCATCGGCCAAGAGGAAATCGAGGAGAGAGGCTTTCTTTACGAGCGGATTCGATACCGCGTGTCCCTGGCCGAGGGTCAGGGGCGGAGTCCAAGTCACGGGGCTCGCGTCTATCTCTCAGCTCTTAAGAGGGTCTCCACGGGTCTATAACGGGTGGGCGCGACCGTGAACACGCCGTAGGGCCTGCACTAAATTTATGCAAATGCATGCCGGCAATATTCTAAATAAGTAGCTTCACCCCTGGCCCCCTCCCGCGTCCCGCGACACACCCTTTCGTTTCGATATCACGGAGGGTTGTACGCCGCGTGTAAATTTGGCAGACTATACCGACGACTGACTATAACAGCCATCGAGAATAACCTGAACGACCGTGGAACGGCCCCGAGAGATCTCTGCTGCGACCGTTCTCCGAGGTAACTGCCCCTGGTTCGAGAAGCGGAGGAATAATTAGGGGTGGTTGAAAATTCGCTAACAATCGCGCGTACACATGGTTAAGAAATATGGCGAGCTGATTTGTGTGTTATCGTTTATGAATATTTAGACGGTACGAGTAAGCTGTTAGTGAAATTTGAAGAATTATGAATTTCTTGTGGAACCAATTTATATAGTATACAGTAGCGGTAGCTATTTAACTATTAATACGATACATAACACAATAACAAAAATGATAAATCAATTAGATTTGAATTATTATTAATTAATTAGTTGTTAATTTTTATCAAAAAATTTAAAAACACAGAGGAAACTTAGTTGCCAACTAATTATTTACCAACATTCGTTCGCATCGAATTTCGTTCAGTTTACTTAAGTAATACCCATCTAAAATTCACGTACCTATCAACCCTTCCCGCCAGAAAATTTGCTAAACTCATCACCCAAGGTAACCGATGCAACCGGTTCAAGCCGAACGATCGACTTAACCACTGAAATTTTCATTTTCCTTTCCTCCAGCGCAATTTCTACGTTTCCTCGTGCATTCCTATAATCGACCGCACCGATCTCGGCACTGGTTCGCGAGCACCGGCAACCCTCATCGCCCTCCTGGGTTTCGCCAACAGGTCCGAACGCCGGAACGGCCAACTGAACTGCGAACGAAAGGAAAACCCTCTTGATGGCCGTCGCTGCCGCCGCCGCCGCCCCTCGATTCGCGTGCCTTTGAAATTTTAATTCGAGGAAACGGAACGCCGGCGCTCGAGCACCGTTGGGAACGCCGGCAGGAGGACATATCCGGCGAGCACTTTCGTATCTCGTTTTTAGCCTCTGGGAAGTCCTCCTCCGCTAACGCTGCCGCCGCTCGTAACTGGCTTTTAACGCTAATAGCGCTTTCAGACCCATTTAAACAGCATTTACGAAACGGAGAAGAACGCGAAAGTTTAGCGCGTTCGCGATCTCTTTAGCGTGGCCGCCGCGATACTTTGGGAAATTAAATCCATCCGGGACAAGGGGGAGTTTATTTTTAACCGGCGTGCAGTGGCAGCAGCAGCACGATCACCACCACCGTCATCGTGGTTTCGCGTTTCCGTATCGCGACAGTTGGACGATGAATCGTTAAAATGGCAATGTTCGATTTGATATTCAGAAGACGAATGTTGGTGCGATTGCCTTTGAAGAGGGACGACGGTGTAGGGTCATTTCGATCTGAAGTGAAAATAGTGACTGACACGCGAGTTGACCGAACTACACATTGAATTTAACAGTTTATTATTGCATTGTGTACACGATCGATACCGCGAGTCACTGTAAGCGAATTTATTTCCATTGTAATCTATTTTCAATCACAGCTGCCTTTCGAATACGCAGTGACGATCAAAGGTAAGTTACTAAAGTGAAATTCGTGGTGTATTTCTGTAACAGCCTATTAAACTACGTCAACGATTAATTTTCTCTATTCTTGATGTGCAGTAGCGGACAAAAGTTGAAGAGCAAAGGGTTGAAGAAAATAAATTAATTAATAAGAAATAACAATATAAATAAAATTTGTATTTTATGCTAATCAGTAAATAGTGTTGTGCCATAAAAGTTTGACGATAAAAATTAATAGATAAACAATATTTGTGAACCATAAAATTATGCTGTCCAGTCGTCTTAAACTTTTGTCTGCTACTGTATTTCTGGATCGAGTACACTTGTTCGAAACACGACGGCGCGCCACGCAACCCTAATCGTCCTCCACGTTTCCAACGCGGTTAATCGTTTCCAACCGTGACTTTCTTACTTCGAATTCGTGGGCCACCGAACTTTCAGCGACGGTCCCGGCGCCTAGCAATTAGCCGCTGCGAGTCGTCCTGTGCATTAAAGAAGAAGGTCCGCAAAAACCGCGGCAAGATGTGCCCGGGGGAAAATTGCACAAAGATAAAGTCCAAGTTATACCGTCGTTAGCGAAGTGACGGACTCTTGCTGATTCTCACCACCTTCTCCTTCCCTGCCCCAATAGTTCTCATACCTACTCTGCTCGCGGTACAAATTACAGTAGCGGGCAAAAGTTTAACCGTTTGCGCTCGAGAGGCGAGTGTTAGTCGTTGACTGCTAGTTTTCGCAAATTTTCAGACTTCAGTTAGTTTGTTTGCTATGCGTAAATTTCAGTGTATCATTTAATTAAATTAAATGGCGTTTAATATAGGCGAATGTTAGTAAGTATTTTGCATTTGAAAATCTTTGAAGTCAACAACATCAAATGACAAACAGTTATCTATCGAATGCAAAGGGTTAAGATCAAAGATTCAATAAAATTAAAGTAATTTATAAGGAAAAGCATGATGAATAAAATTTGCATTCTATGGCAATCAATAAATACTGTTCTACCATAATAATAATAAAAATGAATGTACAGACAATATTTACAGACCATCAAAACTATGTTCTACATTGTCCTCCCGTCTTAAACTTTTGTTCGCTACTGTATACTAGAGGGGTAGTTTTCGTGACCCTAATGCGCTCGTAGTTTCGCGCGGGGAATAATGTCGTGGCTCTTCTCGATGAGGTGAGGGGAAGAATCGACGGATCTCAGCGATACAAGTACGAAACACAAGGAAAGATATTTATCGCTTGCTCCTCGTTAACCCTCTGACTGTTATGGACGCGTTTATGCGTCCCTGGCGAAAGTTACTCGCGTGGATTATGAACGCGTATATGCGTCTCTGGTGAAAGCTACTCGTGTGAACTATGGTCGCGTATATGCGTTTGTCAATTTTTCCTCGCTCCCATTTAGAGCAACACAATTGCCGATAGATGCGCGCCATCCACGCGGAGCACTTCGATCGGGGAGTATTTAGCAGTCAAAGGGTTAAGAGAGACTCTGTTCCTCCTTATGCATTCGCAAAGCGAAAGAGGAACACGCTGTTCAAAAGGGAAAAAGCTGTCGCTCGAAATTCGATTCGAGTGGCGGCCTCTCCCCCTCCCCCCTCCCTCTTCGTATATCGAGGTCGCTGCAAGGACGACGGTTCGCGAATAAATCACGGAATCAATTCCGATACGTAGTCCTGTGCCGCCATAAATAAAATGCGCCAGATATATCGTAGATCGGCGTACCTGGAATAGGTGGGGAACAAATGACAGCGTATAAGCCACCCTACGATCACGGGGGGAACGGGGGACGGGGGAATACGCTTCGAAAGTTCGCCGGCCGCGCGACGTGGTTCGGTCGCGGGCGCGGGAAAATTTGAAATTCAAAGCGGCGCGGACCTGGCGATAAGAGGCTCGGAGACTCGGCGCAAAAATACACATTAGCGGATTTGAAATTTAGATCGGGTCCCGGGGGGGTGGCCGTCTGGGAGAAATTGAGTGCCGGGCACACTCGAAAACAGGCCGATTTACGGCGGTTTGCCGCGCGCGCCGCTCTAACGAGGCCCTCGAAACGCCAAGGGGAACGTGCATGGATCGAAACAAACTCCTTCAGACGTCGTCCAGACGTCTTTTCCCGTTCCATTTTCACCGTTTCTTTTTCCTTCTTCCCCGGTACCCTTCCCAGTTCCGGCTCTTTTCCTTCTTTGAACCTTTCCACGCGAAGTTATACACGCGGATCGCAATCTGTGCCCTCGGTTGTGCGCGCGGTATCCGCTTAGTGTTTGCAAATCCTTCAAGTTGCTCGAATCATCGACCGTTTCCTTCTCTGTGCTCGATCGAAGTAGCGGAGAACGCGACGAGAATAAGTTAAGATCGAAAATTTTCATTCTTGCAATTTACCGTAGTATCTACTTCAAATATCTGTTCTCCGCCGCTCCAACTAAGAGAAAGGTGAAACGAGAGAATTCGAGTGTGATACATGGAAACGCGAACACTGAAGTAGGAATCTTTGTATGTACGCTCCGTTTCAGAAGTCTTGTAATAAGGTTTGCTTAAAAAAATTGCTCGATCACCGAACTATACTTTTGCAAACGGAGAACTGTACCTCATTGATATTATTAATAATAATGATAATTTATTAATAGATTAAAATCCATTGGTATACAAAAACGAGAGGATATACTTAATATATAGGGTGTTCGGGCGAAGCTGAAAGAAAATTGGAGGGGTAATTCTATGCAATATTCTAAGGCGAAAATCAAGAGTAACAATATTGCGTTTAATGCTTCGTTTACTAGTTATGAACAACTAAGAAACGGAAAATTTGCGCCTGAGAGTAGGCAAACGGAGCATCACTGCGTAGTCATTGACGTGACCTACCGTGTTGCCCGTTTGCCTACTCTCAGGCGCGAATTTTCCGTTTTTTCGTTGCTCGTAATTAATAAACGAAGCGTTAAACGCAATATTGTTACTCTTGATTTTCGTCTTAGAATGTTGCATAGAGTTACCTCTTCAATTTCCTCCCAGCTTCGTTCGAGCACATTCGTATAATATACATTGCTAATAATTTTACCGAGCAGCAAACCGTAACTCGAAGCTCGCCAAACTTGTGCGCCACTCATCGAAACTGGATGTCTCAAAGACTTTTGGAGGGGAGCGTACAAAGCGAAACCGCGGCACGTGGCAGTCTGTTTGCACACCGCTCGTACTTACTTGTCATGTATGTGATGTACTGCGAGTCGCTGATGTTCCCTGAAAGAAGCTCGTTGAGTCGAGTCGTGCATCGTCGCGGGGAAACGACGCCTCGCGGGCCCCGAAGCGTTCCGCTCGTTACGCTCGCGCGCCCGCATGAGTACTGCGATCTCTCGATTCCCGGGACTAGTTACCGGGGAACGAAACGCTGTTACGAGTTCGCGTGAAGGGACTGCTCTCCTCCGTCTCGGTCGATTGTCGCCACGAACGAACGTTCTTCGGAGAACAGCGGTGTGCCAGGTAAAGCGAGATAATACGCTTCACGCTGACAAAACTGTTCCTGTCTATTGTACTACGTGCTGTGCACCGCTACGAACGATGAATTGGATCACGTTTAACCGTACGAGAATACGCTTCCATTATATTTACGCGCTTCGCGATACGCGCGAGACGATTCGCTGGGATCATTTCTGATCACTTTTTTTATCACGATAAAACGTAAGGGTTCTGATTGCATTTCTACGTTACCGAATTAACAGTTTTACTGTTTTATGATCTTTTTTCTTTTCGAGTTTTCCGGATTATGTACAATACCTTTGTATGAAACAAAAGGTCATAGTAACCCATAGATAAAATAATAATAATTATAATATTGTTAATATATAATAATAATAATTATTATTATTTCTCTTAAAGCACACTTATTATTTGTAGCAGTTTATTAACATACTACTATTATTTAGTGACTTATTCGGAACGTTTCTATGGAAGTTAGCAATAATTTTTCGATTGTAACGTAAATGATTTTCGCATGGATCAAAGTAGACCCAGAGATCGCCAGACGGCAGTTAGTTGTAAAAGCTGTAACAGGCAATTGTTCTGTCGCACCACCAAGATACGAAACGGTGACGTATTCATCCCGCGACACAGTCAGTGGTTAAGAGCGCGAGAGTGAACGGGGTCATCCTTCGGGCAGCGTGTTGGTCGAGGATCGCGGAAAATTCTTGGAAAAGCGCGAAACTGCGAGGAAATTGCGTGCGTTTGCTTTCAGCACACGCGCGTTCGTAAAACGTTTCGAAAGAGTGTCCGTCGCCTCGAGGCGACGATGTTTTCACGTTAAATATTTATTATTCGACCCTCTGTGTACGCGAGCCTTTGTCGCTTCTCGAGCATTCCCCATCCGTCCTACACGTCTCTTTTTGTATCGCGCAGGAACGTATGAATCGCTAATTGCGCCATCTCCTAGCTGAAAGCGATTCCTTCCGGTTTCCCGCGATGCGTTACTCGTGATCGTTCCTCGGAGAGATCGAAATAAATTTCATTTTGGTTGGTCGAGAACGTTTGTTATTCTCTGCTAACACTTTGTGGAGGTTGAAACGGAGTTAGGGTTGAAAAGGTGGGAGGGGTAAAGACGGTTTTGTTAGAATTCACTTAGCGCTGTAATTTCTGCGCGAGCAACGGAAAAACAGTAAGTTTGGAACCGCGTGTTATGGTTTGAGTTACGTTTGGATCAGTATGATAATACTGTCATTTGGCGGCATGAATTTCGCGCCAACTATTTCTGCAACCAAAAACTCGAAAGTAATAAATTCGGAGTTGCGCGATGGTTGCGGCAAACTAACGAATATGCAGATTAAGTTGGAGGAACATCGCCGCCGATGACACGTCGCATAATAACGCAGGCGCGTCCCACTGTATCCGCAGCCCAGCGGTGGCGCCTTCCACCCCCTACACGGAGCACACGAAACACCCTTAACCGACCAGATATTTCTCCATCATCGTCTATCTATTAGTTAAATTATTTTGCGAATTTCTTTTCTTCATTCCGCCTATAAATCCACTTTGGTTTGAGAAATCATTGACCTCGACTACTATTTGGGAGCGTTTACGACCTGGAGTATTTGCGACTCAGAAACCATTGACCTAAACTACTGTCCGAGGTGAATAATAGCATCGCCGTGTCTGATAAATAATTTACCCTACCTACTGACCAGAACTAAATAAAAACCATTAAACACATTTGAAACTTAAATTTATCATCGTAACGATTAGGTAGACTATATTTACTCCCATATGCTTCAGCAATCATTGACCTCGACCACTGTCCGAGGCAACAGCGCCTCAATTTTCTCACTTGCGGTTAGCAAAGGAACGCATCGAAATTTTTTAATTCACGCTAAAATACTTGATAAATCTGCTCTTCTAACAGAATGACTGCAAAAAGTGCGGTAACTTAAGAAATGTATATTATAGAGTGAGACTAGCCTGAGTTCGGCTTAAGTTCACCATAGAGATTTCGATTGAGATTTCGAACAATATACACTGTGAGCAAACATCTTTATATCTACATATAGTGTCGTTGAATTATTATTTGTCAAATCAACGATATACTGTAAAAAGTATGAAGAAAACAGTGTCCCTTAACGAAGCTCATTAAAACTGCTTAATCGAAATCCGCGCGAATCGTCGTTCGCAACATTCCGCTAACCGTTTGAACTTCCAAACGGGACTTACAGTTAACAACGAGCGAAGACGAAGGGATGAGAGCAAGAACACGAGGCATTGCTACGAGAAACACGCTCTCTCACTTTCTTTCCCTATCTCAAGAGAAAGAGAGAGAGAGACCGATCGCTCGTGGTTATTTAAATGGGTCCGAGGCGGCGTATCGGCGTCATTACCGCGAGAGCACGTCGACATCGTAACCAGCGATCCGTACATAGCTGACCTATATACCGGCCACGGCGAGCGTGCCAAAGAGAGAGATTCGTATCGCGATCACGACTGCGCGCCCGAACGCCGGGGCTACTTTCAACAGAGGAGCAGGTAGGGGTGGCGGGGTAGAGCGAACGACGATCTCACGCCGGCGCTCTGTTACGCGAAACACACCGATTCGCTTCGTTTGCCGACGCTGGTTCCGCGCTCATCCCTATTTATTTTTCATCGGGGGGAACCCACGCCCTGCGCGCCTCTATCGAATTTGACACTGCCGGAACAGCTGCCCCGCGATTTTTCCATTTTCCGCCGTTTTTCTCTCGATTCGCCGCTGCCCGGTCGGGGAATTTCGAACGGATATTTGTGTTTCGGCGAGATACTCCATCGACGACCCCCCTTTTAACCTTCGCGAATCTACTCGTCAAATGCTGTAGAAACAGGTGACCCGAGTCCTTCGCTGATTTTTCGTCTAACTTTGAAATTACGGAGCGATATTTAAATTCGTGTTTGTGGGGACCTTCCTGCACTCGCCACTAGGAGGAATTAATCGACGATCTTTCTCGCAAGTGCTCGAGTCCGTCACGGTTTCTATATATACGAATTCTAAACTGTCTCTTCCTATCCCTGTGTCTAAGACGTGGGCCTTACCGATGAGTCCCCATTCCTTTTCCTTCACACTCTCAGTTTCTTTCCCAACAGCCACAACGCTATTAACCCTTTTAAGGTTAGCTATAATATTTAAAATTTGTCTTCAAACCCGAGAGCCCAGTTGTGGAGACAATGCAAATAACTTTCAGTTAAAAAGTTGAATTTTTAAAAAAGTGCGAAAGTCGAGAGGCGCCTGTATATGAATATGATCTTTCCACTGAAATTGCTTGGAGTTGCTGGCAATATGAATGAAAAAAAAAAACTTCGAGTGCAAAGGGTTAATTCATAAGCGGGGAGAACTTTTCCGCAGACCCATCCAAAATTCATCAGCAATCTCGCGGACGAATGATTTCTTCGGGTGAGAGGAGGACAGATTTCGCGTTCTCGGGGACACCCGGGCCTTCTCGCGGGATCAGTCAAACAAGACGTGTCGTCTCCGGTCGATATGGATTAACTCCGGGAATAAACGGGCGATGAATACTTAATAGGGCCCGCTGGAAAAGGATCCGCCGGCTAGCCAGACCCGGGCACGCTCGTTTCCCGGCGACACGGAATAATTCACGAGCAACTGGTAGCGTTACGATTCGTCGGGATATCCCTGGCAATAATTAACAGCGCACTCGGGGCCGGAGCGTAAATAAAAAGTTTGGGATGACGGTGGGCGGGCATCGATCGAGGACGAAGGGAAGGAGACAGGGTGTAATTTTTACGACCATAGTTCGTTTTTCAACCTTGCATCGTTGGAAGTACGTAAGTTCATTTGTATTTGGCGGTTGGAGCGAGAGTCGCTATCTGATGGATCCCTGGAGTGCTATAGGTTGGCGTGGATGACGTTTTGGAATGAATTAGAGAGAGATAATATAGGCGAAATGAAACCTGTGAGAAAACGTTCGCGTGCCAGAAGTGAATTTGAGATAACACTCAAGATAACACTTAAGAATTAATTCAGTTCAACAAATTGTAGACAAGAGTCACAGTGAAAGATTTCTTTCAAGTATTCTGAAAAGTTTGGAAAGCATCTTCGAAGTCCTCTAATTCGAATCATTCAAAGGAATTCCAAGGGTGGCGTTAATACATGTATATTAAAATATCTTCAGACCATTAAAATACCTCCTATTTATACGAAAAATTTGTGAAAAATAGCTTTCAGACCACAATCATCTCAGCACTGTTGAAATTTTCGAACTGTATCGAAACCGTATCTTCAGGGAAACCGAGGCAAAAGATTTTTGATCGTTTCCTTCGGCCACGGCGACTCTTAGACGCGCCCCGGCTCGAATTAGCGGCTCGAAGTCACGATCTCTCGTGTCGGGGTGGGCCAGAGGTTCTCGTGTGTCTCGGGCTGGCCACGCCAATATCGTAGATCACGGATCCCACGGGGGTAGCCCATCCTCTTGACCGCGTCCACCCGCACAGCCCTGCACACGTACGGGGAGCGCGCGAAACGTTAAACGTGATTTCGGGCTCGCGAGCCCACGAAATTAATCCGGCCCGAAGCTATCGATTCGCCTTCCTTTCCCGTTGCCCCGCCGTTTATTCTCGGCCTGGCCGCATCGAAATTTAATCGAACTCGTTTCTCTGCGCGATACACCCGCCGCGGGGGACTGGAGGGCTTTTTAATTTTTCCCCGGGATATTTACGCCCAGACCGGGGTTACCGATCCTTGGATCGAATCGACGATCTTTACGTTCAACCTTCCCGGATTGTGCTCTACGAGAGGTTGGCGGAGGAGAGAACTTTTATCTTCAATTTGTGTCCTGTTATTTTTCTGCAACTGTTTCCTAACAGGAATGTTATTGAATCAAAAATTTTTGAGAGGAATATTGTACCATTTTTTAAGCATAGTATATAATAATGAGGAACGTGGTGGTGTATAATGTGTGGATTCGAATGATAGGTTGTTTAAAATAAATATGCGATGAATGACGAATATTTCAGATGACGCGAGCCTGAGGAATTTTTGGTGGACGTAACAAAGTGTATCGTGTGAGAAAAATTAAGAATTAAAATGAAAAAAAGAGAAGAACAAGTCTTGCGAGAGTTAATTATAACTTTCTGATCATTAAAACCTTGAGGAAGATAGAAAGAGGGGGAGAGGGGGAGAGAGAGAGAGAGAACTAAGAGAGTTAAAAACAAGTGGTGTCGAAATAAGCACAGTAATAGTTAGAATCAACATATCTTAATCCTTAACAATAAATATCGCTTCTATCATTCGCAATCTTTTATTACAATCTATCCCCAACCCAACATTCCTCAACACTTTTATCATTACAAAACAATAATAAACAAGATCCCTTCTCACTCAGCTCCTTCAAACCTAGGTACCTCGAAAACCCATTCCAACTCCTTAACCGCAACAAATTCTATTTTCCCACCTACAACATTCCAAAGAACTTCAACAGACGACGAGGACTTCCGCGTTGGTTCGAGATGAAAGGGCCGCAACAGCGAACCGGACCAACCGAAGTGAGCCCCTTTCGCAGGGAACGAAAGTTTTCCCGATCGCCTCGAAATCGCCCCATTGTGAATATAATGGGCATACCTTTCGCAGCGTGACCGACCGACCGATTGGAATCGAGTCGTCTCAAAGAGAGAGAGGGAGGGAGAAAGAGACAGAGACACACAGAGAGAGAAACAGAGAGAGAAGGAGACAGGGAGAGATTTCAATTGTCGACGCCACCACTGTCGTCGTCGGCAGTTCCGCAGCCCGAATGGCCTATGTGGTCCTATGCCGGACCGCTAAGAGGGTGGAATTGATTAAATAATTGGCCCCTTAGATCGGGGGCTAGTTTCTGGAATGAATACGCTGGCTCCTGGCCAAGGCTCGTTCGAGCTGTCGAGGATCGGGCGAAGAACGGCGGAAGGGGTTGAAAACCAGTCCTTCGCGCGCGAAGCACACCCCCGTAGACTGGCGATGAGAACAACGCTACTACGTGGCTCGATAGGGACAAAGAGAAGGGAGTAGGGAGGTGGAAGAATAGAGAGAGCTTGTCCTCGCCCTGAACTATCGTAGGGATGCGGGGATATTATTTCGAGAGCGGAGGGCGTGCGGGCCAGAAAGATGGTGGCAAGAATGCGGAGCGTTTGGCAGCGATAGGAGCAGCAAATTACGTTGCTGATGAGATGATAACTAAATCCTGAATGCTTTATTATACACACGAGCGATTTTAAATGTATGTTTAATTACCTATGTAATAATTCAAATTAGTGTAAAAAGGGCCACCTGGCGCGTTTACGAAATAAATAAATAAATACATAAATTTGCGTTGGAAATTTCTGCTGAAATAACCACCTATCACATTGTTTCCATTTTTCTGTCTATTTCGAACCCTTTACTTCTACAGTAGCAGATAAAAATGTAAGTCGACAGAACAATGTAAAACATAGTCTTATGGTATGCAAATATTGTTTATCTGTTTATTTTTATTATCATTATGGTAGAACACTATTTATTGATCAGCATAAAATACAAATTATATTTATCGTGATATTTTTTATTAATTAATTAATTTATTTTCGTTGACCCTTTCGTCTTAAACTTGTGTCTGCTACTGTACGTACATCAACACATGCGAACGCAAAACTTTCGCGTGGTGATCCATGCCATTGAACCTAACCTTGAACCTAACCATCCCTTAAATTATTAAGCACGTCCATTTTTACCGGTTTCGTCCATTCGATCGCAGAATTTGCGGAACGTCAGCCGCGGAAATCGTTCGAACACTTCTATCGGGACTGGCAATGACACGTCATCGAGCGTATTTCACACGGGAACCCGGGACGTGGCCGCGTTAATTAAACGTACCTTTATGCGAACGGGTTCGATCGCAGTTTTTGCTATCGCGAAAACGCCCACCGGCTCGAACGATCGCCGATAACGGGCCCGGTTGCGAGCGTTCCTGCGAATTTCCCGCACTTTTGGACCGTTTGTTTATCGTAACGAGATAAGATACGCCACGGTTTTTATTACGAAAACGTGCCCACGACTATTTTTTTTTTCTTGCTTCAAGGGACTTGTAAATGAAATATATACCGTCTCTGATTTAATAGATGAATTGAAATATTTTGTAAAAATGCAAAATTAAGTTTATAAGACCTTATACAATTTTATTTATTAACAATTTATTTTTTTCCCTTATTGCAAAAAAGTAGATGAAAGATATCTAATTCAATAATTTTTTAGTTGACTGGCTATGGGATGCAGTCAGATAATTAGTAATCTTTAAAATTAATAATATTGTTTTTATGAATATGTAAATGTAAAGGTAAACCCAGAACAGGGTGTAGAAAAGGACATGTATTAAAAAAATAATTGCGATTGGTAGAAAATGTAGCTTATCCTGAATTGTAGGAATTCTTTTTTAACGAATTAGTGTTAAATTTTTGTGAACGTATAAAATATGCGTAGCGAAAGGGTTAACAGTAAGGACGTGTTAAAGACCTCGAGACTTCGCGTGATAGCCCTTCAAGGAACTCGTTCCTGGTGATAGCAAGCATGCGATTAAAGTGACTAGTGGTTTTATGTATGTGCGTACGTGCGTGTGTGTGTTGGTACACTAATTAGGGTTCGGTTTCCATGACGCGGGGCGAGTTCGAAGTTGATGTACGAACAACTTCAATCGGATTCGTCGATGAAGCAATCGCGATGAGAATGCAATTAAACCTGATCGATCGATGTTGAATTAATAAAAGTTCCCGTGGTATTTATAACGAACAAAAGTTATTCTTTACTACTAAGAAGTCTTAGGACACCCGTTATGCTTACACTAATCCAAAAGATCTCCTATCAAAGTCATCGATCCTCAGACACTGATAAAATATGTTTATTTATTTATTTATTTATGGACAATGCATGGAAACAGAGAGGAGCGAACAAAGTAACGACGAGTACATGATAAGAAGACAGAAGTTTTAACCCTTTGCACTCGGCTGTCCCCTCTCATGGGACATCGTAATCCTAGCATATGATAGTTTCGCAAATTTTCAGACGTTAGTTCAGATCCGGACGTTAAATAGTCATATATGTAAATTGTAATATACGACTTAACTAAACTAAATGAAGTTTAATATACGTGAATCATAGTAAATTGAAGTTAGTATCATTAAACGACTAACGGTCACCTCTCAAGTGCAAAGGGTTAAGTAACATATAGAAGAGTCAGAAAAAACCTTCACACACAAATTACACACTAATCCTCCAAATAAATGCTCCCATCGATACTCCTACTCCGAAAGCCTCCATTTCCTTTTCCAACCACGCAAAATATTTAATACCCGAACGAGAAACAAAAACCCCCGGTGTACATTATAAGATAAGAGTTTCGCCTGACCGGTTGGTCGAGAATTAAACCTGTAAATCCTGTAAAAAGCGTAATATGTAAAAATGTTATCACGGTTCCCCACAGTCTTCATACATAAACATTTTTCCGCGACCCGGGTTCCTCCTTTCGTTTACTCCTATCGACGCAATTATCATTACCGATATCGCGGGATATATCGACGAGGAGTTAATCGATTCGATGAACGATCCTGGTCGCGCGATAAGGGGGCAGGAGGAGCCGCGTTGGAGCCAGCACGCTTTGGATGCCGATCACGAGGTAGCGAAAGGGGAGCGAGGCAAGGTAAAGCGGTTTCAGAGGGTCCTCAGATAGTAGACATAAATATTCGCCGGGTTTTTCGGATTTATATTTCGCGCGTATCAGCCATCTCATTTGCATGGAGAATTTACTGGGCGCGACGCACCCTACCGAGAGCGTTTTGGACCGCTTACGCGTACACTCCAGTGCGAAAGTTTCGAGATATCTTTCGCTCTGCACGTGAAAACGAGTATTTTCTGACGATTCTCTCATGAGTTTAATGTTAATCCAATCCTTTCTAGGATATGAGTTATCTAGATTATTTATTATTATTATTTTTCCTCTTTCCTCCCGAGTATTCGGGTCAGACGTTGCCAAGTCTGGTTCATTTAGTATTATTATTATTTGTTTTTTAATAACTCTGTAGCAATAACTCGGTTTATATAGTTAGGCTGACCGTATTGAATGATATGTTGTTCTTCACGTAGAAATTGTTGGTGTCTTAATGATGGATAGGATGCAAACAACAAATTTTGTTGACACTATTTCTTTAACAGTAGCATTTTGACGAATTTCGAATTAAAGAATCCTCGAAGCAACATCTGAAAATAATAAATCGCGTTTCATGAAACGATGAGTACAGATCCTAAACTTTTGAACGACTGTATACCCGAGCACACGCGGACGCTACCCAGTCAAACTGGTGGCAACAAAAGGGAACGAAAGAGAGAGAAAGAGAGAGAAAGAGATAGAGACAGAAGTAAAAAACAGACGGAATGAGAAATGGAGGAAAAACGAAGGGCAACGTTCAGAAGATATAGCCGGTCGATATAACTCCTGACTAAGCTGCGCTATTGAAAAATGATATTCTAGTCCCGCGAATGAAATATTATCGCTTCCTGTTCCGTCGCGCGATCTCCCCGTGAATAAAACCCCCCTTCACCTGCCGCCCCTCGTCTACGAGGACACTCGAACTCTGTTCATGACCGATCGACTCAAATTCGTCCTTCTCCGCGAAGTCGAAGACAATTAATAATGCGTTGCGTTTGTTTTGTTCATAATTTCAAGGTTACGCGTCGAAAGGCGCGAAAGCAAGTCGAGATTAAAGAAGACCAGAGTAAAAAGAGATCTTTCTGTCAACAATTTCAACAGTCATCAGCAAAACAGAATATCAGCTGATAATTTCTTCCTTAATTTGTATTTTTAATTTTGGTACAGAGCGAGAGAATAGTTGGGTTTTTCTTTCTCGCCACATTCTACTCCCTTATTTTCTTACATTTTTCACCATTTTCTTCGTACCTTTATTTCTAATACCATTTCTTATCCCCCATACAGCAACAAACATACAATGCGTACAATTCATGGGAACGAGTTACAATACTGTACGCATAAACAAAAATAACAATAGATTCGCGCAACGAACAGTTCCAGCGAACGACCGCTTAGCTTCCTACAGCCTTCAGCGGCGAAAGGGTTCAGAAACGGGGTAATTGATAAGCGAGCGCGTTATCGGATACAGCTTTCCCGGCTGCGCCATGCCGGGAGATTGGTATTTGGCGGAAAATCGTGAAAACTGGGCGGTATCCGAAGCGAGGCGAAGTTTCCCCGTGGAAGAGATTATCGGGGAATCGCGGGGACGAGACGACGTAAACGATTCCGACGAAATATCGCGCGCATACGGACAGGTACACGAATCCTGAACGAGAGAAAGAGAGAGAGAGATAAATAGAGGGGCGAATCGTTCGAGTAATTCCCTTTTACGGTTTTCTCGGCCCATTCCACGGCCGGGTAATGCTGGAGAGGTGAACAGCGAAAGAGAAACACAAGCAGGCAAAGAAAGAGAGCCGAACGAGCTGAATCGGGCGGAAAAGAAATCCGCGAGGTGGAGAACTACGAACGAGGGGGTGGGGGGCGAGGGGGGAAACAAAGGGGTGGAGAAGAGTCACGGTTTAGGCGTCCCGATGCTCCGCTGCGGCAACTGCAGCCGGCAAAAACTGTTCGAGATTTTTACTCGAGTTTTATGATTTAAATCGCACACTCCGCAATATTCTCTCGTTCCACACCCCACCCCCTCGCCACCCTCTCTTCTTGACGTTGCAAGAAGACGGAGGGTGGGAGAGGGCGCGACAGAGTCAGCAGTTGATTTTACGCTTTACTTTTATGATCGTACGCGCGCTGCGCCATGATCTTCCGAAGGGTGAAGCATCCCCCTTCTGTTCTACGTCGCGTTTCAAGCCCTCTTGATTTCGCGGGGTCCATCCAGAAGAACTTATCGTCGCGAGGAGCACGTCGAGGACGATTTCGCGCTATCGACGCTGCTAGGGAATCGTGTCCAGAGCGCTGGAACGCGAGGGATGTTCCTTGTAGGGGTTGAAGGGAGTTCGCGATGAATCGAAGGGTTAAGTTTTGATACAGCTGGGTCGGCAAAAGCAATAGCAATACTTACAATAGTGAAGGAAAGTTTAAGACCAAAGGGTCAAAGAAAACGAATAAATTAATTAATAAGAAATAGCACGATAAATAAAAATCGTATCTTATGTTGATTGGTAAATAGTGTTCTACCATAATGACGATAAAAATAAGTATATGAACAATATTTGCATACTGCGACTTTTCCTTTGGTTTAACAAAGGTAATAAGAGAAGATTCAACGCTGATACGTCCAAGTTAGGTCACTTACAAATTTTCATTAATCAATCGAGAGATGATGTAAAATCTGAGGATAAACTCAGTTAAGAATTTTTATACTAAACTTAAATTCGCTCATTTAGAAACCCTGACTGTATCTTAAGATCCCTAGCCATTGAATAACAAACCTCACGCACAGATATTCTAAGCGATTTAAACTCATTTCTGGTGTTACTTCTACCCTAACCGATCTTCGAAAGTTTGTTCCACTTTTACCCGAAAAAATGTCTATCTGTAACCCAGCATCACCGCATAATAGCGTCTGTTGTTCACTCGCGAACAGGAACCGCTGTTCCTCTGGCTGGTGCCTCGCAAAATGCGCTCAATGACGATGCGTGTGCATTTCGGTTGGCTCGTGGTGAACCGCGCGCTATGATCAGAACGGCGTAATAACGAGAAAGCATAAATTGACAATTTGTCTCGGAGTATTGGTTTGCTACCCAGCCACCAGCCAGGTCAAACGAAATAATTGGTGCTCCCTGTCAAGTATCGCTTCCTGCTCCTCCTGCTCCTCCTCCTCCTCCTTTCCCTGTCTCTCCACCCCCTGCTCACCCCAATTGCGGATTCCCCCGTTTCCCGACTCGCGAAATTCTCCGGCGAGAAATTATTGCCTCGACGTTCCTCGCGCCTAGATTTTGCTCGAGATGTTTGGAAACTATAGACGATGCATACGCGTGGAATTTTAAGATCGTTCTCCGCCACAGGCTGCGTAAATCCTCGTATAACTGCGGTCGAGAAACTATACTTAGTCCCCCGAGTTATGAAACGTACACGAAGGTAAATAGGAATAGCGGAGACCGTCGATGATAAAATGTCTTCGATTTTCGGGATACAGGCGCCCCTCGACTTTCGCACGATTCGCTATTTCGCACATTTTTAAAAATTCAACTTTTTAACACTAGAACTGTCAGAGCAGTGAAAATCGGTGATTATTGATAGCAGCTTTATAAATTCACTGTGGTAAAGCTTTCAAAATTTACTACGATTTTCTGCAGAAAGTATAAATAAAGATTTGTATTCTATGTATTCAATATCTTTTCATCATTCAAACACACGTATATTTCAAACTTTATTCACTTTTCGATCTTTCCATTCTTTTTTAAATTTATAACCTTTCCTATAAGAATGTTGATTAAGTTGGGTTAAACATCCGTTGATTCAATTAAATTAGAATAAAAAGAATACTGAAGTTAGAGCCGGCAACATCGTTAAACACGTTCAATAAAAACGAACGCTGCAGCACAAACAGTGAACGCAAAAATTGTTGACAAAAGGTACAAGGGAAAATAGTCGACAAATCGAGAAACAAATCATTCCACGCGGGCATTTTTTCCCCGGCACCCGCGAACGATGGCCAGACAGCTGGCACCGAAGACTCACCCCCTTCGATACTATTTATATATATTACGCTTCAAGAACGGCAGCCGGTAGTTATACGCTCAATTCGGTACGAATGAGCCCCAACGGAGGAATAGTCATAAAGCTTTCGTTGGAAATTCAAACGCTGGCGGGGGCCCCGTGTTCGGCTTTCCGAACAATTTGCTTGAAGCTCGCGAGGCCACGCGATGCGATCTGCGGACTTGATTCACGAGCGAACGGCCATCGCTGGTCTCGATCGCATCCATCGTCGATGCGACACGCTCTTCGCGATGGCCAAATCCGAGAGGTCTCTGCGCGACAAACAACGCCGGCGAACCGGAATATTTGAGTTCGCCGAACTAGACAGAGGACAGAGGTTTCACAGGAGCGATCCAGCGATAAGACGCGGCCAGAGCAAACGCAACCAACGAAATAGACACACGAGGTCGAGAGACAGCGGGACTCATCAAGGACGGGCTTTCAAAAAATTCGACGAATTTTTGTCGGAAGAAAACTCATGATACTGATGAAGCACTTTGCTATATTACAACGCTTCATCGTTTCGTATAAATGTAATCGCTCGGATTAATATGGTATTTCTTCTTTTATACTTCTGTGAGTTTCAACCGTGATCGATATAATTTGCAAGTGGTCATTGATAGAATTGACTTAACTCTTTGGGATTAGATGAGTTAAAACTGGCTCCACTTTTTGTTTAACTTATTATACAAATGCAGTAAATGAATAATTTGCGATAAATCTCGTTGAAATTCTAAAAATTTACGATCATACAATTATTATTACAAGATCGTAAGAAAAGACGATTAGGTGGTCGATACAACTTTAACGTCTAATTTAATGCCTATTAATATCCAATTAACGTAACGAACGAAAGGGTTGATAAGTTCAAGCGGCCGAAGGGTTAATAATTCGCGTGTCCACCGTTCCTCGAGCTCTCTCCTCGTCTAGTTCCGTCAAGGGTTCGCCTCGAATCAAGTCACGGCGATCTCGAGGAGGTTACGAAGAAAGGCAGGCGTACTCGGAGCACGCACGGGCCACGCAAGGCTCACATTTTTCAAGCGAGCCGTGGCCGTCGAAAAAAAATTCTACCTCCCCCCTCACATCCTCCCACTACCTCTCTATTCCCGACCGGATACAGTGGCGAGGGTTAAGCTTTTAAACGCTCGCCAAGTACACTCATCGACCACTCGAAAGACGCAGGGGGTGAAGGGCGGCGCGCGCGCCAAGTTGTTGTTGTTCTCATTCTCTGGCCCTCGTATCGATCACGTCCATTAGCATCCCAGACTGTGTTGCAAGCTGCACGCGTTCTCAACGCTTCTACGAAGGGATTGTGGTCCGGCTACACAGCTCTCCCTCCCTCGCTATCTTCCCTCTTCCTCCTCCTATCTACCTCTCCCTTCTCTCTCTCTACGCCCCTTCGTTCTTTCTCTTTATCGCCCTATCCGCCCTTTCTCTCTCACTCCTCCCCCGTTCTCTCTTTTTCTGGCCAGGGAAATATTCTTGGCTGCGGGTCATAAATTCGAACCGTTAGGCGAAGGTAAAAGTAGCCCGAGTCAAAGAGGCTCCCTTGCTGTGTGGCAAAGCTCGACCTTAATGTTCACGAAACGTCGGTAATAACGCGGCGTCGGGAGTGGCAGGGGGGAGGGGGCGAGGAGGATTTTTCACAGTGACTTGTCAGGGTTTACCGAGCGAAGGAGAGCTTTTATTTGCGTTCCTTTCCCGGCCAGGTTTGCGCGAGGAATATCGCTGTTCCGCCGATATTGCGGCTTGGATAAGGATTATTTAAAGGAGGGAACGCGTGGAGGGAAGAAAACTTATCTTGTCCGCGAAGAACTTCGCCCCCCTCTTCCCTTAAGGGGTACGGGAAATTAGACGAGTAGCGTGGAGGGAGAGAGAGATAGAGAGAGGAAGGGACCAAACTTGGCCGCGAAGGTAAACGACGAACGATTAGGAGAGAGCATCTCTCCCTTCTCTCCTTTCGTTTTCTCGATACCAAGGGAAACGAATCGCTGGCCTCCAGGAGGCCGGAGTGGCCCTCGAGTGTCATCGTAGCTTTTAATTAAGCTTCACTTGCCCGTGCAAACTTTGTTGTTGGACGCCGGGGCGTAGACTCCTCCGGGACAGGGTCAGGTAATTCAGTCTGAACGGACGGACAGGAACGGGAAGTTTATATTGGTAGACCAGGCGGGAGACGCGCGGCGTCAGCTCTATTATTATGTTTTGTATTTCCACGTCCGAGAGGCTGCGCGACGACCGTGCCCCGCCGTACCGCCCGAACGTTTCGCCAGGGCGAGCAACGATAACCTGCTGCTGTCGGGGACCGTTTGCGCGGAAACAGGGAAAAAACAAACAAACAAAATGGATCGCAAAAGGTTTGCACACGCAAACAGACGCGTGAACAACAACTGGTTCCTTTGGAGCGCGGCTGGATTAATGTAGGAATACGATCGAGTGGATACGATTTTAGGAAAATGTGAAGAGTGGACGTAGAATGTTTGGACTAGAGTGTTTCTAAGGCGAGAAAGATGAGTAGATGAGAAAACGTCGCGATTGAGGAATTTTGTATTGAGTGAAAAAGGTTTAGAATTAGAAAGAAAGGAAACGAGTGTTTGGAAGAATATATGATGGGGAAAATGCGAGTACGAGGCAGAAAAAGTATGACTGTGGAAGAAGTAAGAACGTGGAAGTTGCTAAGTTGAGAAGTCGTTTATATACTATTAAGTTGTTACTATTAAACTATCTCAAATATATATATTATTTAAGAACTTCACTTTTATTTTACTCACACCTGAACCCTACCATCATCTCTCTATTAGACAGAAAGTAAGAAATTTCCTATATTAATTCCGCTTGAAAAACGATAGCCGGAAGAAATCGCGGCGTTCGGGCGCGAAACGGGTCGGCTTTAATTGCGAGCAGCCAACAGTTTGTTCTTAAAACGGCTTCCGTTGTGCCGTCGGTTATTTCAGAGCCGCAGCTCAGGAGCTAGCGCGATTCCTGGCGGCCGTTGTTTTTGCCAAAAGTAAGCCACCGGGTGCCCGACAGGATCAGCCTTTATTTTCTTTGGGAACTCGACCAGGCTTATCTCGTTCGCCAAGTGTTTCGCCGCATTAACGACTAATCCTTGGAAAATGATTACGCGGAGAGGGCCGCCTCGCCTCCGCGATTTTCTTCCAGTTTTCGCGTGTCGCGTTGCGAACGTTTTTAAATAGCGTAGGAATGCAATCCAGTGAATGTGAGTTTAGGAAAATCTGAAGAGTGCTTGAATCGACTGATAGCTGGTGGGAACGTAGAATGTTTGGGCTCAAGTGTTTCTAAGACGTGAAACATGAGTAAATGCCGAGCGATCGTTGTCGATGAATGGAAGGAACGACTTCGATTAGTCGAACCGGTCTGAAACGCAGTCGATACAGCTCGCGTGCCTGACCGGTTACGACGTCGCCGTTGACAAACGACCGCTCTACGGCGTATTTCGCGGGTATCGATTGCCCGCTCGAGTGCTTTGCCCTCGGCCTAAGGAATTTTTCGAACGCTGTCTGACCAGTGACGGGTGCGTTCTACTTGCGGTCCGCTAGTAGGCGCGACGCAAGCGAGTATATTTACCAAGCGATCGTACTGGTTAAAAATAGATGTTTAGGTAAAAAGGAATGGCTATTCGGAAGGTTTTGGGACAAGTGGGGTCAATCATAGATGTCTTTCCGGAAGGTTATATAGTCTTCATCACTTCATGGCCGGACCCTTCAGAAGAAAGGCTTTATCTTTTAGGCGACGCAACGTGGGGTTGCTTGACATTCCTAGACTTTTCCACGCATACTATAAACAATACATCCTTGAACTCCTGATAGCCTTTCTCTTTTTTCCGACTTACTTTGATATGTAGAATTACCCACCCGATTGTGCCACAGTTTTTTGGCCAACCTTTATAAAGCGTTAAGTAATCCAGCTGAATGTCTAAATCTAGGCATCCAACAGCAGCACGTTTACCCGCTCCAAAGCATGGGATCGCGCGCGAAATTTACGAAGCTAATATTCCAACTTCACCGCTGCGCCCCTCCCCCGGGCAAGCGATCGAGGATCGAAGAACGGGCGGATTTAAAATTACTATCCCCGGTTCCGCCCTCGTAGATCCCGATGGCACGGCCGCGTTGTCGCGCCGTCGACGCCCCCCCCCATCCCCCTCCCCCGTGCGAGTCTGGCAAGTTTTTCCCATAAATACCGATTATTAAATACGGCGTGACTGGCCCAGGGAAACACAGGGTTGGCCTGTGGTCTCGAGGAACGGCGATACACAGTCGGCTGGCACGGCGAGGCCAGTGGACACACAGAGAGAACGAGCAGAGCAGAGGGTTGGGCGGGAGGGGGGGGGGGCCGGAAGGAGGACGAGTCGCAGGGTCGTGTTCGGAGGCTGGCTTTAATACAAGTACAATGCCAGTGGCGTAGGCTTTATGATGACGAAGAGCACCTGGGGGACCGGCAAGCCTGCAATTTCCTCGCTGCCCTGACCCCGTCGCACCTGTACCGGGGTGGCCTCGTTCGATGCAACGCGCGAACCGTCCCTCTCACTCTCTCTCTGTCTTTCTCTCTACCTCTCGATGTGCACGCCGACGCCACCTCGCACACCTTCAGCTTCTGCCGGAAGAGGACGGAGAGACTGCGCCGCGCCGCGGTTGCTGGGGACCAATTTGTATCCGGACTCGCGTGGAATCGCGGTGATGCGTCTTCGATAATCTCTTTGGGAATTAGCGGGACCGACTGCTCTGCACGGAGGAATATCCGCTGGGTTTGGGTGGAACGCACGCGGACGACGCGACAGGGACAATGGGCGGAATCTACTTGGGTCACTCTTTGTTGGAAGGAAGTTATTTAGGAATGCGATTGTTTGTGGGTATGCTTGTGGGAAAGTGTGAAGAGTGAGTTGAGCGATAGAGGTGTGAATGTGGAATATTTGGATAGGAGTGCTTTTAAGACGCGAAAGATGAACACTTGAGACAATGTGGAATTTTGGGTGAACGTGACCGAATGTACTCAGTGAGAATGATTTGCAATTAGAAAGAAAGGAAACGAGTGTTTGGAAGAATATATGATGGGAAAGAGCGTTGATGTGACAACAAGAGTATTAAAGTTGAAAAGTTGTTAAACCATTGTTACTATTAAAATTATTTTGAATATACCAAAAGAATTTTATTTTATTACACCTATTCCTAAATCCTACCATCTCTAAAAATAATTCTACAGTTAGGGTCGGGAAAATCGCAAAGTCGAGTCCCTTTTGAATTCTGAGAATAGAACTATATTCACGTATCACATAAAATTTGTTTCGTTCGTTTCAACGATTTTAGTTACCGAACGGATAAGATATACCGCCGAAATCTTCAAAGGGGAAGTTAAAGAACGAAGTGTTTGAATCTGACAAACTCGGTTTATGAAAATAAATCCGAAGTGTCACCGTATCGTTTCTCGTAGCAGTTTATTCCTACGGGGCAGAATCGAAGAGATCTATAAACGTGTCCTCGCGGCTATCAACCTCTTTCGAAACCTTTCCTCGACTTTATGCCTTGGAATCGTGCTGCGTAAGCGAACAACCGTAGACGATGTTATCGTGTCCCCGTCTCTCGTAGATCGCCGATAAGACCGGTTTCCTTTAGCAGGAAACGCGAGTCTCGTTAGGAAACGCAGTGTTCCCCCGTTCAGCTGCTACGTGTCCATTACCATCGATGGCGGAGAGGACGAGCGTTGAAAAGCGGCCGCCGAAACAGCCGGGAAGCGGAAATAGCCAGAGCAGCCATGTAGAAACGGACGAAAGGAGAAAGAAACGAGGAGGTCAGGGGGTATGAGAGAGAGAGAGAGGGAAAGACGGAGGAAGGAAACCGGAAGAGCGTCCGCCTCCATGTTGGAGCGAGCGGATCGTTAAACCGGAGGAAACTTTTAATCGTTTCAACGACGACTCGCTCGCTTTTCCTTATATTTGCCTTGCATCACGGACACGACGCTCGTGATTCCTTCGAGACGCATGGAAAAAATCCCGAGGGATCGCCCCCGACGATATTATCCGGTGCATCCCGGCCGAAAAGTTCGGTCGTAACGAAAACTGCACACACCGGGGCGAATGTAAATTTAAAGCTGGCGTAACAGGAATTTTTGTTTATTTATGGACAGGAGAAATTCTAATCGATAGCCGTGGCTGGTGCTGGCTCGGAAATTGGAACACGAGAGCGATGGTGCAGAAACAAAAATATAGTTTAGAACAATTTTGTGAACATCCAGGTGTCTAGTAATTGCCATGGGAAAGAAATTTTAGAAATTGTTCAATGATGTCATAAATAATCCTACTATCATAGGTAAAGGTGATTATAATATTTCAAGACCATCGATAAGATCTCCGCTAATATTTCGACCTAAATGTCCGGTTTCGAAATTTACTAACATGGATCCCATTTATCGCATTCTATCTGTAGCAAATTATTATACTTGCGAAACGCGTAACAAAGTCAGCGAGCAGATTAACAAGAAAATCGATCGATCGGTTGATTAATCCTGCAAATCTTAACGCCCGAGAGAAATCTTCAGTTGTGATCCAAGGTGTCCCACCCAGTGTAATGCTTCGAAAGGGTGACAAAATTGACTCGATCCAACCGCGGGGAGGGAGAGATCCAGCGCGTCTGGATCGACAAGGCAAGCTACGGAATCGAAAGCTAACACACGGGTTCGATAGTCGTATTTTTCGCGCTCTTCCAGGGGGCGAAAACGGGGTAAATAAACAGACGAAGAGCGGAACGGAAACGGGTGCCGAGCAAAGGAGCCGTGGAGCGAGGCGTTACAAGATTTCCCGACCCAACCTCCCCCCTTCCTCCCTTCTCTTCGTCTCGCGGTCCTGTATATATTTGCTTCCGCGCGCGCTCGAACTTTATGTACACGCTCGCCGAAAGCTAGCTAGCACGGATGCGGCCCGTGGGACCGTCGGGGGTTGGGACGGAGTCAAAAAAAAACGAGTATCAAGGAAAAGCCTACGGAAGAAACCACTGTCGACGCGGAGGAGGTGGTGGAGCGAGCGCGAATTCCTGGGGAACACGGAAAAGTTGGTAATTAAAGCGCGATGGAGGTCGAGATAGAAGAGATACTCGACGTGCCTAAGCGAGACAGAGAAAGGGAAGATGAGAGCGAGGGAGATAGAGAGCGAGGGGAACAGGGAGAAGGGAAAAGGGAGAGGAAGAGGCGAGCGGAAGGCCAGGAGAGAAGCCGCCCAGGAAAATGCATGGAAATGTATTCCCGGGAGCAAAGGCGCGCCGAGGGTGAAACCAAGAGACGAAGATGCGAATAAGGTGGGGAGGGGGTGGGAGACGGAGGGGTAGGTCGAGCAACCGAGGAAGGCGAACGACTAGAGGGCAGAGACCGGCGGGGGGTGATGACAGAAACTGCGACCAGGGCGTTGAAGATATTATAAGGGTTGAAAAGCCGACGCCACCCTGTCACCGAGAAATTATGCCCGATTCTTCCAACTAGCCGTGCCCGAATGCGCCCCCGTCTCTATCCCTGTCAGAATGCGTCGGCGTCCTCGATGTCAAGATGCAGCGATCTCATCCCCCTCGACCTGCCCCCGCAACCCGCCGCCTTTCTTCCGAGCAGTTTATTCGGATTATCTCGCCCTTTCTATCAACGCGCAGGCCTGGCCGCCATCGACGTTCCTCTTTCTTTTTTCTCTCCCTTTCTCACTCTTCCCGCGTTCCTTGGACTTTCTCGCGGTTACCATTGTGAAACTACCCTTACATTAACCCCGCCACGGCCTGCGGATTTTATTCAGCCGGGACGTCCGGCGGTTTCGTTGAAAAGGGTTCTAATTTAGAGGAGAAGGAACGTGTAAAATTGCCGAGACAAGATACGTATACTGCCAATGGTTTCCTTCTTTCTCCTTCGATTCTCAATTTTCTTCGTTACTTTAAATTCAGGAATTCCTCGAAACAGCATCGGGCGATCTCAAACTTTTGAACGACAGGGTACATCCCTCCCGAGGAGAACCAACCACACCCTTTCGCTTTCCCTTTATCGAGCCCGCGGACTTTGCTCGCTTCATCACCCGCCTAATTTCTCCTTTTGTCCCACGTTCCTTCCCAGAGGGGGCGAGATATCCTCTTCTTCGGAATAATTCGAACGAACACGACTACGAGATGGAGCAAGAGAGAGAAAGAGAGAGAGGGAAAGAGAAAGAGGAAGAGGGTGGTGGGGAGTGGTTGACACGGAATTTTGGCAGTGTCACGCGGGGTAATTTGCTCGGCCACCATCTTTCGCACCCCCTGCAGCTGGCGCGGCCCTTCGCATAAAAAATTCGCCCCGAGTTTGTCGGATGCTCGGACAGCCGTGTTGACGAAACAAAATTCGGCGTGACTGGCTGCGGGGAATTTCGAACGACGCCCCGTTTCGCTGCGTCGAATCCGGAATTCGTATGGAAATCGAGATGGTTAAAATAGGATACAAGAATGGAACGAAAATTAAACCATTCGCGACACGTTGCCCGGAACGCGCGTGCCGTTAACAGTTTGGTAGTTAGAACGCCATTCACCTCTCCCGGTTGATTCCGGGATGGCTGGGTTAGCTTTCTTCCTAAGCCGGGTCGCGAACGAGCCATCCGCAGGATAATTCCACGGGAGTAATGAATACACAGACGCTGGTCGAAAACAAGAGAAAGTAACAGAACCACGTGTAATCTCAGGGTCCATTTTGATCCACGTACGCTGTATAACGTTTTCAGTGATACAGGTTTTACTGTGCAGGGTTAATACCGAATACTAACCGAATGTAAATTTAAGATTACTGTAATAACTCTAGGATTTTCGAAATTAATCATTAATAAAGTCAATCAACTTTCTAAGCTCTCAGAAAGAACGAGAAATAACGAAACTCAACGTTTCTATCCTCAAATACCCAAGAATATAATCACATAAAAATTGTAAGCATGCAGTCTTAGTTTTGGGAACCGTAAGCGTTCATATAGGTAAATTGATTGATCACAGGTTAAAAATCTGATTTTTAAACGATACGATACTATTGCCAAAAAATCGAACAATATTTGCATACCATAAAACTATGCTTTTACATTGTCCTGTCGTCTTAAACTTTCGCCAGCTACTGTACGCGCCGAAAGGTCTGGAATCGCGCGGGCGATCGCCAGGGTGGGAACACGACGGCGTGCTCCCTTGGTATCCGCAGGGAGCGTATATTCGTCTCGGTTTCGGGAACCGTAAGCAAGGCTGGGCTCTCTCCCCCATTCGGAGAACTCGTCGGGCCGTGAGGCCGTTTAGGCGGCGAATGCAAACAGCCGATGCGTGGGATCCCTCGGCAGCTACGTCTGCCCGTTCCTCGACGCACTGACCCGAGCGTGTATCGACATCGGGGTTACACGGAACCGCATGCTAGTTCGGTCTCTCTTTGTGTGTATGCGCGCGCGCGCGCGCGTACTCGACACCAGCAGCAGCACAGTACGAAACTGACTGCCTGGTCGCTCTATACTCGGCGAACTTAATTTCCCCAATTTCGACCGCGCTTCGTCGACCACACGATGCAATTTATACCGAGCAGCAACCCCTTCACCGGCGTGCACCACGGGGTAATATCTCGGGAGGTGGTGCGCGGCGATTTAGGGTGCAGCTGGACCTATCGCGGGTCTGCACGTCTGCACCGCGATTGGAAGGGAAACTATCACGTTGTCGCGTTTTCTTCGCGTTCTTTTCTCCCAAGGATGCTTCTCTACTAATTAATGCGGGGCAACGAGAAATTCGATCGATCGATCGATCAACAAGCATTTGTTCCTCATGGATCACGTCTTGGCTCATTGTTATTTACAATATTCATTAATGATCAAACATGGTCAAAATTCGTTACTGTCCAGTTTCTTCTTTTTAATCAATATCTCTGATCAATACTTATTACAGAAAGACTTTGACTCATTCTGAACATGGAGTTCAACAACAAAACAACTTTCTACTTAACATTGCTGAATGTTATTTTATGAGACTGATTTAACGTCGTACTGTTATAATGCAATATAACCTCTGACTATTTTCAAACCCCATCCGGAATACGTAAGCGTCACCTGGTCTGTTCATCTCTCAAATGTGTGAAATTTATTTAAGTAATTACCAGCTAGCCTTAGCATAAGGAATTTCTATATTTTTCATAAAAGATTGCGAATATCTAACCGAGAAAACAACCTAACATCCCCCCCTAGTCAGCGCTCCATACCCTAGCATACGATCGGACAAAACTTCGGCAGCAATTTTGCGTATGCATCGAGTTCCACGGCGAACGTGTTAAATTGCAGCAGGCTCGAGCCGTGTCAGCGATCCTCCCTTAACGATTAAGAGAAGGCTCCCCCTTCCTTCTCCCATCTCGCCTCCTTCGTGTCTTTCGAGATCGCTTCGATTATCGACCAGCCTGCGACGACCTTTGACTTCGGGTTCTCCACTTTACCGAGCACCCCCTCTCCCCCCGTCACACACATACACGTATACACACGAGTAGCGCAACCAGCAATTTCTTCTACCCCTTTATCCCGGCGTCACGACATTGTGCCCGGACGCGCAACAACAAAGGGCGGCCGAGTTTAAGGGGGTTTCCACGAAGGAAACTTCGAAATTTCTCGGAGCTCCTACAGCACACGCGGAGATCGACGGGACTGACAAGGCTTATCGGGGGAATCCAAAGGCGGGGATCTGGTCGGTAAACAAGCCCGACGTACGTTCGGATCTGATTAAGGGTTTACGGGGAAAGTAATACACCTAACGAGGCGGAGCACGTAATTACGCAATGGCGTGTCGGTGAAGTATATACCCTTCAACGGCCGGCCATTCGATCGCGTTTCGTTCCTTACGTGACAGTTTCTCGCTGGCTCGAGATTCTCTCTCTTTCTTACACTCGCGTCGATTCGAGCTGTCGTTGCCTGACAGTCGGCACTCTGTTTGGGGGGAGGGGAGGAGAGAGGAAACGAAATGCTTACGGTGGAAGTTCCCATAAGCGGCGCAATGCAACGAGTTTATGGTACACCTATTGGTTTATGAGTGGGTTGCAAATTTGTACATTTTTAAATGCAGCCATAAAAGTGGCATGTAATTAGAAATTTGTTTTACCTTAATATATTGCCTTAACTTGCCTGAAATTTATTTTAATTAACCGTTCGCGCTTGAGAGGTGACTGTTAGTCGCGAAATGACAGTTTCGCAAATTTTCAAACTGTAGTTGATATATGTAATTTTTTCATATATGTAAATTTTGATTTATTGCTTAACTGAACTAAATGACGTTTAATATAGACGAATGTAAATGTAAGTAATTTTGCATTTGAACATTTTTGAAGTCAGTATCGTCAGACGACCAAGTCACCTCTCGAAAGCAAAGGGTTAACAATAGGTATATTGTGTTATACCAGCCAATGCAAAGTTGAATCTTAAACTTTTCTCCACCACCGTATCCAGGTACTTCATATCAGCAGTTATAAACCTAGTCAGTGCCGGAAGATCTTACTTTTGAAAAAGAAGGAGAGACGCGAGAGGGTTGGTCGTTAAGCCTCTTAGCATATTTCGAGTCCAAGTTCGCTATTGTTATTGCAACGTCTATTTTTATTGTATTAATTATCCCTTGATCCTCTTACCGAGTTCGAATTAATTGGGTATTTTATAACGAGAGGGTGCGCGGTCAGAACAAAGGATATGAAAGGGAGAGGGGACAGGGGATGGACGCGAAACTGTTTGGCTTACCACCAACTTCCGCGACGGTTCTTGGCAGAGGCGTCCCCCGACTCGATTCCCCGGGTAATCTCTCTCCTCGGTTTAATGGAACCCGGCCTTCGAGCGAATTCCCGGTGTTCTGAAAATTTTTGCCACCACCTCGGAGCGTTAACAAATGCTCACGTGGTCGAACGATCCACTGTGAAGGAGCATTGTCCAAGTACTGTCGTTCGAGCGTATCTGTATCCGTTGACTCGTATCACTAGTTTAGTTGAACCGCTAAAACCAAGGGTTGAACGGAAAGGTTTAAACTGGAAAAAATTTTTTAAATTTTTAAATTCGATCGCAAAAACGAATTTTGACTTTTAAAGTGACGTATTGTCACGGTTCTTGCATTGATCTCCCCCCCTCCTTGACAATTACTTTGACTTTTGACTTTGACTGAAGAGGGATAGTTGGTGTTACTTAGAGAGGCGGCAATTAATAATACTTAATCATTTAGGAGATTAGAGCGAGTTATCTCACAATGAGTCTAACAAAAATGCAACGAAGACAGTTCTACTGACACGAGTTTAATTTTGTTAATTTTGTTAATTTTATCTACAACGAAGATGTTCCAACGTTTGAGTAGGGTGTCTTTCCTAAAAGATAATAATTCTAGAATGAAAGAAACAAGATGGGCCACATAAACCTAAGTAATGGAACAGCTACCGAATCGAGAGACACGAAACTATCCGCCTGCACACATGTGGCACGCTAATTGCATTACGACCAATGACCACCGTGTAATGGCTCGCGTGCGTACACGCTAAACAAAAACCATCGTTCCCTGAGAAAGTTATGGTCGCGCCGAGGATAATGCATGCCTCATTTTCACGGAAGGAAACACGCGCCTTTCACCGTCGATATATCTCACTCGGTGGACGGCTCTTACGTGATTTCCTGCGTTTCGCCGGCTAATAATCCGCCCGAGAAAACGAACAAATCGACCTTTAGCTTCCTCCTTGTTCACGCGTCACGAAAGCAGTTTCGAGCGTTGTTTCAAGGCTCCGTTTAAAAGCTAACTCGCTTCCCGCTCGTTAAACTTCTATGAAACTATGCACGGTAGTGGTTGGAAGTTCGTTAGCACTGATCATTTTTATTTAAATTTTGTTGCTGCTTATTCGAAATTTAAATTGGACGGTATAGAATAAAAGTGACGTACAAATCTGCAGTTCACCAGCAAAATTATATGCTTTCGAGTAATCGAAAATCTTGCGAACAATAGAATAATCCTCTGTATAGTTTGTTGTAATACGATCATAACGTATTAACGGAATAATCGAATAGTACAGGCATGTAACAGAATTATACATCACACGTATATTATCGATAGTGTAATTGCACGTATGAATGCATTATTATACCTTTATCGATAATTGCTAGTGACAATTATGGCGAATTCGTGCACAATCTCCTTCCTTTCACAAACGATTAAAAGTGAGCCCACCCTGTCACTATTCACTGCAAAACGAATCACAAGCATCAATCTCATAATTGAGCCACGTCGTCGTTAGCATCATTTATCGTCGTTAGTATCATGGATGTTCAACCGCTATAAATCATTGTGTGCACCTAAGCGTGACGTGGAATTCGAACGATAAAAAAACAGAAATTCTAAATAACTGAAAAATCTACACGCTCTATATACTGAATTTTGATCGTTTAAACGTTCACAAATTTTCTGATCCGCCATTGCCACGGCATAATATAGTCGAATATGTAAATTTCAGTATATCACTTAGCTAAATTAAACGACGTTTAATAAAGGCGAATCCCAGTAAATATTTCGAGTTAGAAAAGTTACTGTATCATTAAACGAGTCACACCTTGAGTGCAAAGGGTTAAAATACAAAACACATTCGGACACCGCATACATGCGGTGCTCGAAGCGAAAGGGTTAAGCGTCGCGACGCTTCCTAGCTCTTGTCTCCCGTATCATCGCCGAACTAGACATCGGAGTTTCCATGCGGACAGGAAACGAAAAAGCGGCAGAGGCGCGCGAGAGAAACAGATGGCTCTCCAGAACGAGGAATTCTCTCGACCTCTTGGCTCGGCCCGCGAGAGCCTGAGCCCCGGTATAGTTGCTATCTGATGGTAAGATAATGTAAACTTATGCGAGGCACGCCCGACACCGACCCTCCCCCCGCGCGCGCACAGCCAAGCACCAAACTTTGCCGGGATTAAATATATCACCTCCACCATTACGGTTTAACCATATGCTCTCCTGCATCCCTCTCTGTGCCTGCTCCCCCCTGCCCACCCCCCTGCCGTTCGTCCCATTCGAGCGTACGTCGCCCCTGCGCCACCCTAACCCCTTTCGACCTGCATCCCTTACGGCTCTGCCCGGATTTAGATACGACCTCCCGTCCTCTCCCATCCCGCGCCCACCCACTTTTCTGCTTCTAAAAAGCCTGGGACTAATTGAACCCTTGTGAGAGCACGCCGGCCATTTGCGAGCTTCGAACCCGATTCGTGTTGCGTAACCTGAATCCCGATGGGTCGGCCGGAGAATTATGATCCATTCGAAGGGTCAAATAGCTTCGTTGTGTAGTATGACGAATGGCCGAGATGATGCGGGCTTATCTTTAAAATTAAGCAAGTGTGGATTTAAAATTATTCGAGTGTACGAATAAACAGAGTCGTAAGATTTGAGTCTAGCGAAATTTAGAGCACGGAAATTTGGTTAAAGTTGGATTGAAACATAGTAGAAGTTAGTTAATAGAAGTTAAGGATATCAATTCGTTCGGCCATTCTGTTAACTCTTTGACTGGTAAATACTACCGGTCGAAGTGCTCCGCGTTGACTATGTATTATTAACAATTGTATAGCTTTAAATAGGAGATTAACAAAATTGACAAACGCATATACGCGTCCATAATTCACGCGAGTGACTTTTACCAGAGGCGCACGTACGCGCTCATAGCTCATAGTCAAAGGGTTAAAGGAACTCAAGGTAATCGAGTGTCGCGATTACAATATCTTACAATACGCCAATTACCAATTTCAACAATTACCCTGCCGAGTTGAACAGCGAGTATCAGCGGCTCGGTGTCCGTTTCAGCCGAAGCCCGTGTAAAGGCGGGGGACAACGGCCGCGTTGCTGTTCCCAGAAAGATATCTGCGCCGGCTAGGGAACACGCTCATGATAACTCGATAAACGGTGGACATTACGTTAGGTGTACCACGATGATAGCGCGGAATTACAGTCGGTTGCGTTCACGTGACTCCATCGGCGCATACGCCTGGCTACTAAGGCTTCCCCGGCGACGATTACCGTTTGCCCCTCCTAATTGATCGTAACACGTAGATAAACGTTTGAATGACTCAATTCCCGAAGCGAGACGCGCTCCGCTAGGCGATACCTATGTGTGCATACACACCCCCTATCGAAAACGCTTTCACCCCTTTGTCTGTGGTGAACGAGAACTGATTCGTAATTGGCGTCGCCCTCGCGTAAGTGCGATCGTATACAACGGTTTAGGGCAAGTTTGAGATGCTGTAGATGCGTTGGATTGCGAGCGGATTATGCGGGAGACTGAAAACAATAAAGTCTACGCAGAACTTCTCGGTTTCGCGTCGTGTACCAGTCAATTACTTAGAGTAGCGGGGAAAAGTTTAAGACGACAGAACAATGTGAAACATAATTTTATGGTTTGAAAATATTGTTCATCTATTCATTTTTATTGTAGTTATGGTAGAATGCTATTTATTCATAAGCATAGAATACAAATTTTATTTCTATTGTTATTTCTTATTAATTAATTAATTAATTTGTTTTCTTCAACCGTTTGGTCTTAAACTTTTGTCTGAGACTGCAGTTCGGATAGCCTATCGATCGCTCTGTATCGGTGTTTCTGAAATATTCTTTGTTCCCCTTTAGGAACCGAAAAGTCTCTTCCCCATGTATTTCATGAAACGATAAGTTTAACGAGAACAAGTTCATCCGCGATAAATTCAACACCTGTATATTTTATAAACACAAGGCTACCTCTGTTGGACAGAAAATACAATTTAAATATTAATTCTAGATTAAACAATACGATACACAACGAAGCTATTCAAAGGTATTCGATTAAAACTTCAATTAACTTTCAACATTCCATAAAATTCCGCAACCCCCGGTACCGTGGTCTCCGTTAAGCAAACAGGAACGATACGCCGGGCTCTTTAGAAAGAGTGGCCGATGAAGTCGTACCTCAATCCGAGCCCCTCGAATCCGTTCGTCGATCTCCTAAACTTTATGGCCCCGTTTATGTCCAACCCCCATCCCCTGCCGCCGTGCCGCCATGCTGCTACCCGCTTGGCAAATTAATCCGGACTCCCGCTTCGGCATCGAAATCCAAGGAAACAGATTTACGCTGGCTCGCCCCGAAGACGGTTCCTTGAAATCGGTCTCCCGATACCTTCCAGACGAATTATCGTTTTTCCGGATCATTAATCGACCGACGCCACCCGCCGCCCCCCGACGAGATACCGGGGTTTCGTGATCGAATTTAATCGCAAATACGTCCCTGTGTGTACCCGCCCGAGCCGTGTTTACACCGCGAGATCGACTCTAATCGAATCGAACCGCCGCGCGCCACGAGCTACGAGGCGATCTCGAGAATTCCAGAAACGGGTCACGAATCCGTCGAGTCCGCGACCCAGCCGGATGCAATTTGCCGGATAAATTGTCGCGGTGAACAACCACCCTCTGGAGAAACCAAAATGTTTCCTGCACGCCGTTCCCGACCGCGCAATTTTCCTTTGCGCGTCGTTTGGCTCGAGGAACGGCCTCGTGGCGTTCCTCGTCGTCGAGGCTGAGAAGACGCGAAGGAGGGTATCGAGAATCAGGGCTCGAGCAAACAGGGGGACGGAAACGGATTGTTCAGTTTGTAGATATTAACCCGTTGCACTCGAGAGGTGACTGTTAGTCGTTTAACGATACTAACTTTAAAAATTCTCCAATTCGAAATATTTACTATGATTCATGTATATTAAACTTCATTTAGTTTAGTTAAGTTGTATATTAAAATTTACATGTATGACTATTCAACGTCCGGGTCTGAAGTAACGTTTGAAAATTTGCGAAACTATCATATGCTAGAATTACGATGCTCCATGAGAGGGGACAGCCGAGCGCAAAGGGTTAACCATTTGCATTCGGGAGGTTACTGTTAGCCGTCTAACAAAATTAATTTTAAAAATTTTCCAGCGCAAAATATTTACTAACATTCCTTATAGCAAACTTCATTCAGTTTAGTTAAGTTGTATACTAAAATTTTAATATGTGACTACTTAACATTTGTGATTGACTAATAAACGAACTAATTAAAGTTTGAAAATTTGTGAAACTATCATTTGGCGGCCAACATTCGCCTCTCGGTCGCAAAGGGTTAAAATTTAGGATAGACAATTGGTAACCAGCAGAGATCGAAGTGGATGGTTACCTGCTTTTATTTGTGAACTTTTACAACGAATTGGAAAGGAGTCGTTTTCCTTTGATACGAACGCAACGAGAGAAGACTCGTTCGACAGTGAACTGCAGAGAGTACTGCAGAATTCGCTGAAAAGTCTTAGGTAACCGCTGGTTATGCTTTGAATATGGAATCTACGTTTGCCGATAATTACTTGGAAATGTCAAGGGTCGATCGGTTTTCTGTATGCCGTTAATCCCAGACGAGCAAACAGAGTTAAAACGAGTATCACGAAGAATCGAACACTACCGGATACGCTCTGTTTGCCCGTTTTTATTGTACATTTCATAAGAAACGGGGAAATAATAACAGGTTTTGCGTGTAACGCCGAACAAACGATCGCAACAAATGAAGTTCACCATTCAACAAGCTCAATAGAGCGAAACGTTTGCATTTAGCAACGCAGTTAATGCAGAAACCGCGCGTTCCTTTAACCCCTTCAGATACAAATAAAACGGAATTTGATGCGTCTGAAAAATACTATTTAATTCGGCTCAACCGAACAGTTATGCGCAAGTTTAAAAACAGAACATTTTATTTTGAAATCTGCATTATCTGCATTGTTAAGTAACATTATAAAATAACAAATTAGTAGTTCTGTAAAGCATGAAATATTTCAAAACATCTCGACGTCTCACATACGTCAAAGTCAACAATGGCACATGAAATGTATGACGTCTCTCAGATAGTATGTCAAAGGGTTAAAAGCCTCCACTCTCACCTCGCCGTTCTAAACATTAACAACCGATATGAATT